>CM055121.1:650705044-651132544 GCA_029206835.1 Rana muscosa | reverse complement strand
AGCGATTCCCTACACCATAAGAATGATCATAGCGGCGGTTCTGCCGCTTGATTGTTCTTACGGGTTGCGAAATGGGATGTCCCCCCGCCGCCCTCCAGTGCTTCTACCGACTCACCTGTGCGATCGGTGAGTCAGTGAAGGGATCCGCCGGCCCTGGATGCGGATCATAGAGATTTCCGGTGGACCAAATGGTCGCCGGAGTCTCTATGATCGTCGGAGGCTGGGCGCGATGTTATGACGTCACGCCCGGCCTCTGCATTCAAAAAAACCGTCGCCGCCTCGGCTAGGAAGCAGTGATCGTTTTTTTTTTTAATTATTATTTTAGGCTTCCCAGCCTAGAGCTGAGATGTGGGGTCTTATTGACCCCATATCTCACTGTAAAGAGGACCGATCATGTCTAATGATGTTTACATTCCTTGTAATAGGAATAAAAGTGATGATAACATTTTTTTACTGTTTCGTCCATGGACCGACACAGCCTCTCTATTGACAAAGTGGGTATTATCCGTTAATTAGGAGTGACTAGGCAGAAAACTTGTAAAAAGTGTTGCATCACACCTTCTACAGTACCGCCCAGGGGGTGGACCCTCTGGGTATATCACCTCAGTCTGCGTCTCGCAGATCAGTTTTTTTTCTGTCTAGCAAGGAGTAGGACATGGCTCCCTTCGGGCCCATTGGTCCGGGGGAAAAAGATATATATTTTTTTGCTTCCTGCGATCTTCGATCAACTGCCGACTGGATGACAGGCTGAATCCTCGATCCTTGTAGTCTCCCCAGTTCGGCCATCGAGCGTGTGCCGACCCTAGCTACGCGCTGGGTTTTCCACGACATGCCCGTTGCTCCACGGGTGGCCGGTGAGCTTACGCTCCAGGGCCTGCATCGGACCGCTAAGCTTCGGCTGACCTTACGGCCGAGTCGCAGCAGCCTGGCCGGTGAGCTTACGCTCCAGGGCATACATATGATCGTCCCTTTTGGGTCCCATCACAGCATGCCTGGCCAACAGTCACCTTCTGTGCGCGGACGATGATCTGTTTGGAATGTCTTCCAGCATAATACATGCAGGGATGGGTAAGTAAACTCCCCTGCCTCGGCTGGGTGATTTGGCTGGACATTCCTGGAGAGGCCAAGTAAGTGGTTGTGGCCCCTCTCTCCCTGCCTTTACCCTCCTCCCTGGGCTTCTAGCTAAAGGTTGCTGGGTGCTGGGGGTCACCTAAGGGGTTCCACTGGAGCGGGGCTGGCTGTAACTAACATTTAAAAGAAATGTCATTTCTGCTTACCTGTGTGTGCTTCCTCCTCCATGCTGTCGGCGGACATTTTGTGTTGGTCCATGCCGGGTTCGGCCTCTAGTGACTGCCCGGCGGCCATCTTCCTGTGCTTTCGGCGCCATTTTCTTGTAGTCCACACCCACTGGCCTCTATCAACTGATCGGCGGCCATGTTTGTCCACCCTGTATGTATATATTGCCGTTCGGTGGCCATCTTTTTTGTGGGCTACGGCTGCTTGGCCTCTATCTTTGGCTCGGCGGCCATTTTCTTAGAGCCCACATTATCTTCCAGACAGAGGTTTTTGGTGGCCATTTTGCGAGAGTCTCCGGCCTCTAGGGTGCATTACAGTGGCGCGAAAATTCACACAGGAAGCGCTGATAAAAGAAGCAGACTGACACAGCAGCAGTGGGACAGCATCACAGGCACAGCACACGGCAGCATAGCAGTACCGGTCCAGGGTGGCGAGCCCTCTGGGTAACCCAGCATCTCTGCAGTGCAGGAGGGTGGCCTATTGATATCTTGCCTGGAGCCCTGTGGGTGTCAGCGTGTGGTCAGCATGGCATCTGAGCCAGATGTCTTCTCCCCTGAAACACCAGATTTAGCAGCTGGTGCCCCTGAGGTGTCTATGAACGCTATGTCGGCAATCCTAGAGGTGTTTGCTGCCAGGGTGGAGGCAGCACAGGGGAATACAGGAGGGGGTAGTAAACGCCCCCGTCCCCTGCAAGCTTCTGGGGATAATTCTGATGCAGAACCAGGTCCAGCTACGGCTCAGGGCCCAGATTTGGACGCATCAGAGACTGCAGACCGTGACCGATCGAACAGTGAGGATGACTCCAAGTCCAGGTTAGTATGCGAGACGGCTTTGGTATCTGACCTTATTACTGCAGTGCGTGATATGCTAAAGTTGGAAAATACTGCAGAAGCAGCAGAAACTCCAGTCCCCTTTGGGTTTCGTAAACCTGCCCGCACTGCTAAGGTGTTCCCTTGTGTGTCTTATTTTGGCAAACTCTTATACAAGGAATGGGAGAACCCACGGGAGGGCCTTTACAGCCCCAAAGAGGTTTGCGGTACGGTACCCCTTTGAGGAGAGTTTTCTGAAGAAATGGACCTCTCCCCCTATAGTGGACCCTCCGGTGTCCAGACTTAATAGAGCCACCACTATTCCAGTAGAAGGGGCTCCTGTTTTCAAGGACCCTGTGGATAAGAAGGCTGAAGCACTTGCTCGCTACCGATACTCGGTGGTAGGCTCGGCAGTACGCCCGGCATTGGCGGGGGCCCTAGTGTCTCGGACACTTACTGAATGGGCAAAATTGCTACTCTAGGGGCTAAAAGAGCGAGATGCTCCTCCTAATGAGATGACTTTGGCCGACCAGTTGGTCCAGGGCCTTAAGTTTGTCTGCGAGTCAGACATGGATACTATTCCCCTGCTGTCAAAAGCTTCGGTTTATGCAGTAGCAATATGCCGCCTGATCTGGCTAAAGGGCTGGTCTGCGGACCAGACTTCCAAGAAAGTCCTGTTGGATCTGCCTTTTAAGGGCGACAGACTTTTTGGGGCTTCTCTGGATGACATCATCAAGGATGCCACAGGAGGTAAAAGCACTTTGCTTCCCCAAACTAGCAAAGGTAGGGGGCAACCACCAAGGGCAAGGGCCCTCCTTTACTGCACGCAAGCGTTTTTTTTGTCCCCCTAGGGCGACAGGAAAAAGACCCCAGGCCGACAAGGCGCCTGCCCAAGGAAAAAAGCGTCCTTGGTCCCGCAGACCCAACAAGCCTGCGGACAAATCTGCGTCCGCATGAAAGTCTGCCCCCACCCAGCTCTCGGGTGGGGGGATGTCTTCGCAAATTTGCGACTCAGTGGACAGCTCTAGTCTCCGACAGGTGGGTTTGCGAAGTAATCTCCTCAGGCTACAAGATAGCATTTCTCTCTTGTCCACCGGACAGATTCATCACCTCCAATCTCCAGCTACTATCGACCCGTCGGGAGGCCCTGTATGGGGCGGTCCAGGGTCTACTGGAACGCGGGGTAGTTTTTCCAGAACGAGGTCAGGGTTTTTACTCAAATCTGTTCATTGTGCCGAAGAAGGAGGGGGTTCGTCCAATCTTGGATCTCAGAGCCCTCAACTGCTTTGTGAAAGTACAAAGATTTCGGATGGAGTCGGTTCGATCTGTAGTCACGGCTCTCCATCCGGGGGACTTTCTGGCCTCCTTGGACATCAAGGACGCATACCTGCATGTCCCCATATACTCCAGACACCAGAGGTTTCTGCGATTTGCTATCGGGAAGAACCATTACCAGTTTGCGGCCCTCCCGTTTGGCCTTACCTCAGCACCCAGGACGTTCACCAAGGTGCTTGCTCCGATTCTGGCACTTCTAAGACAGCGGGGTATCGTTATCATGGGCTACTTGGATGACCTTCTACTGAAGGCCCCTTCAAGCTCAGAATTGGAGGTAAGCATGTCTATTACCTGTCAGACTCTTCGAGACTGTGGTTGGATACTAAACAAGCAAAAGTCAGTATGGTGCCCACTCAACGCCTAGTGTACCTGGGGTTGATTCTGGATTCCTCAGAGGCAAAGGTATTCCTCCCTGTGGAGAAGTTGCAGACCCTCTGGGCTGCAGTACGGCAGCTGACTTCCAGGAATTGGTCGTCACTCCGTTTTTGAATGCGAGTGTTGGGCCTCATGGTAGCCTCCTTCGAGGCGGTCCCATATGCTCAATACCACACTCGAGTGTTACAGAAGGAAGTTCTGTCCAGATGGAACAGATGCTCTTCATCTCTGGATTATCAAATCCGAGTGAGCCACCTAGTCAGGAGATCCCTGCAATGGTGGCTGACAGCACCGGCTCTAATGGCCGGGAAGTCATTTTATTCTGGTTTACTGGATAGTGATCACGACGGACGCCAGCCTTACAGGCTGGGGGGAAGTCTGGGGTGTTCAGTCGGCGCAAGGTCGCTGGACCCCAGAGGAAGCCCTCCTGCCGATCAATGTCCTGGAAATCCGGGCGATCAGGCTGTGCCTCTTCAAATGGTCTCAGAAGCTGCAAGGGCGTCCAGTCAGGATCCAGTCAGACAACGCCACAGCAGTGGCATATGTCAATCATCAAGGAGGAACAAGAAGCTCAGCTGCAGCATCGGAGGTCGCTCGCATCCTGAAGTGGGCAGAGAGGAGCGTACCGGCACTGTTGGCCGTGTACATTCCGGGTGTGGAAAACTGGCAGGCGGACTACCTGAGCCGCCAGATGCTGGACCAGGGAGAATGGTCCTTACACCCAGAGGTGTTCCAACTCCTCTGCCAAAGATGGGGCACACCAGACGTAGATCTTCTGGCTTCCTGACTCAATCGTAAGGTATTGAGATTCGTGGCCATGTCAAGAGACCCATGGGCAGACGCAACGGACGCGCTGGTGGCATCGTGGGGTCAGTATCGGCTAATCTATGCCTTCCCTCCCTTAAGGCTTGTTCCTCTTTTGCTCCAAAGAGTGGAGGCAGAGGGAATTCCAATGATCCTAATCGCTCCAGATTGGCCTCAGCGTCCTTGGTACGCCGATCTAGTACGTCTGGTAGCAGACATCCCCTGGCGCCTACCACTACGGAAGGACCTGCTATCGCAAGGTCCCATACTCCATCCTGCTTTACAGTCACTGGCTTTAACGGCATGGCTGTTGAGAACCAGGTACTGAGAGACCGGGGCCTATCAGATTCAGTAATCTCTACTATCAGAAGTGCTCGGAAACCGTCCTCTAGGAAGGTTTATCACCGCACTTGGAAGGCCTACATCTCCATGTGTGAGGAAATGAAATAGCATCCGCGTACTTATTTGGTTTCCAGAATCCTGCTGTTTTTACAGCATGGGGTGGACCGAAGGCTTGCCTTAAGTACGATTTAAGGGACAGATATCTGCCCTGGCTGTCTTTTTTCAGCGACCCCTGGCGACTCACTCTCTCGTGAGTACATTTGTGCAGGGGGTTCGACATGTGGCCCCTCCGGTCCGTCCCCCCACTACCTCCGTGGGACTTGAACCTGGTCCTCTCGGTGCCTCAGAAGGCACCGTTTGAGAATATTAGAGATATTCCCCTGTTGACACTTTCTCAGAAAGTGGTCTTTCTGGTGGCTGTTACGTCAGTTAGACGAGTCTCTGAGCTGGCAGCCTTGTCCTGCAAGGCTCCCGATTTTATTTTCCACAAGGATAAAGTGGTGCTGCGGCCGCAGCCTTCCTTTCTTCCGAAAGTCGTTTTGGCTTTTCATCTCAACAAAGACATTTTACTTCCATCCTTGTGTCCTCATCCGTCGAATCCTAAGGAGTCAGCTTTGCATTCCTTGGACGTTGTCCGAGCTTTGAGAGTATACCTATCTGCTACTTCCCTGTTCCGGAAGTCAGACTCACTGTTTGTTTCGGTGGCTGGTCCCAAGAAGGGCCAAGCAGTCTCGTCGGCCACCATCTCTAGGTGGATCCGACAGATAGTAATCCAGGCTTACGCCTTAAAGGGTCAAGTGCCCCCCTTTCCGGTCACGGCGCATTCAACCAGGGTAATAGGTGCCTCCTTGGGTTTTCCGACATCAAGCATCTGTGTCCCAATTATGTACTTGGTCGTCCGCTCACACTTTCACAAAATTCTACAAAGTTGATGTAGGTGCATCTTCGGATGCCTCTTTCGGCCGCAAGGTTTTGCAAGCGGCTGTTTAGAGTTGCAACTCCTCCATTGGAGGAGTGCTGTTTTGTGTTTGGGGTGAAGTTTATTTTTATGCTGTTACCACCCCTCGTTTTTTCTCTGACACTGCTTTGGGACGTCCCACTTTGTGAATGGAGAAGCTGTGTCGGTCCATGGACGAAAGAGTAAATAGGATTTTTTACTCACCGTAAAATCCTTTTCTCTGAGTCCATGGACCAACACAGCACCCATCCCTCCTTTTTAAATTTGTACTGCTTTTTGACGAACTGATCTGCGAGATGCAGACTGAGGTGATATGCCCAGAGGGTCCGCCCCCTGGGCGGTACTGTAGAAGGTGTGATGCAACACTTTTTACAAGTTTTTTTTCTGCCTAGTCACTCCTAATTAACGGATAATACCCACTTTGTCAATAGAGAGGCTGTGTCGGTCCATGGACTCAGAGAAAAGGATTTTACGGTGAGTAAAAAATCCTATTTTTTCTTTTTTTAAGTGTCAAAATAAAAAAATTTGAAGTAAAATTAACAATAATAAAAAAAAAGTTTAAAGTGCCTCTGTCCCCGTGTGCTCGCACGCAGAAGCGAACGCATACGCAAGTCCCGTCCACATATGAAAACGGTGTTCAAACCACACATTTCGCCTATGGGGATTTTTAAGTACCGACGTTTGGTGCCATTCCACGAGCGTGTGCAATTTTGAAGCGTGACATGGTTGGGTGTCTATTTTACTCGGCGTAACTTCATCTTTGACATTATGCAAAAAAAATTGGGTTGGAGCCGCTGTACTATCCATGTGAGGTTATTCCGGCAAGCTCCCCCGCTGAGCTGTTGTGTTCTGACAGGGAGTCGGTTGGCTACTGGTTTTCCAGCATGCGCATGCGACAGAAGCCAGCCAGACCGACATACCCCCAGGCAGAATGTCTGTTTTTTTGGGGGGTTTTTTTGGAACTGGCGAATGTCTCCAGACATTTTGCCTGTGTGTATGGGGCTTTAGGCTGGCCATTAATTAGTGGGTTTTTTTTTTGTTGTTTTTTTTCTTTCTTTATTTACACAAATGATGAATCCCTCCTGCAGGGACATTGTATTCTGGCAGCAGGGCTCTCTGCTATTATAGACTGATCACTGGCGGCAAATACTGATCGAGCATTTTCCAACATTCTTGTTCAACAAAAGCTGCATCTATAAATAAAGTGTGCCTTGTTTAATGCCATACAAAAAAAGTAGAAGACAGCCGTGTCTGGGTCTATACATATCTGCCAATTTTACACATTTAAATGCATATAAATGTGTGGTTATGCATACACAAGAAAATATATAAAACAAACTATGATGTGCTGTCCTGTGCATATAATAAAATAAAGACATCAATCAAAAGATTATAGTGTCACCAGTGTTTTTCAATACCA
Organism: Rana muscosa; assembly: GCA_029206835.1. NCBI lineage: Eukaryota > Metazoa > Chordata > Amphibia > Anura > Ranidae > Rana > Rana muscosa. The sequence continues at coordinate 651,125,205 of CM055121.1, read as the reverse complement.
TGAATCATTCAAAATACCCATGTGATAATGTCCAGAAAAATATATCGATGTCCATCGGAGGATTTACATATGTGACCAAAAAGTGTTATTCTTGTTGCTCCTTCTCACCACTTCAGTGTTCCACCACCAGGAAGAGGCCACGTAAACTGCTTATCAGAGAAAAAGACAAACGGCACCCGCACAATGCCACAGCCTCTGGAGAGTGTATCTAGATGCCTCCTGAAGCTCGAAGTCTCAAAAAACCTCATAGCAGCAGCAGACATACAGGGGAAAACACAGGGCCATCCTAGTGTAGTAATATCACCTACCACAATTTTATTGATTACATAAAAGGCACTCGTACATACAGGCATGTTTTACAAACACTGCTCCATCAAGCGGATGTGATACCAGTGCTAGCTCTACCCTATGCGTTTCGTCATAGAAGTCCTCTTGAGGCCAGTGACTTATCGTTCCTTGTATCAATAAATTGCAGTTTGTGGTATTACTCTATGGTGGCCCTGTTGTGTGTTTTTTTTTTTTTTAATTGTCTGCGGCTGCTAACCAGAACCAACAGACTATGTTTAAAGCTGAAGTTTAATCTCATATTTTGCCTTGCCTAATTCATAATCGCCCCCCCAACACACCCATAAACATGCTATTTAGCAGGATTATCACCCCATAAACAAATTATAATATATTGCAGCTTGCAAATCCTTAAATGTGGGTGGCTAAATTTTTTTTTAATTTTTTTTATTTATTTTTTGTACCTGGTGATCCAGCCAGTAACATTTAATGTCTTAGGATGGTGGAGCAACGCGAACACCTTTCGGTCAGTAGTATTGTCAATCTGTAGAGAGGGTAGAGACACTAGCAGATTTAGATAGTTTTCCTAGCTAATTAAAGGCAAACTCCAACTAACTTTATTTTTATTTTTTGTATTTTTTTTTCTTTCCAATGGGATATTGGTTTTACATAAACAGAGGCTGACCATTGTAAGCACTCCTTTCAATGTTGCATAGTTTCCCACAACCCAGACATGCTGGCGGGAAATGAATTGGAAAAAATATTTAAATAGAAAAGGAAGGCAGCCACCGCATTTAAGAATTAGTTACCGGGTAACTGCAATATAATATTTTGTTTTTAGGTGTAATACCACTTACATTTTTTTTTTTTTTTTCAAAAAAGACCATTCTGTTTTCAATGCATACCTTATTTTAGACCTCCGTGGTTTTCTGTGCTACTTTCCTGTATGTACGGCCCTGATGCAAGCAGCGGGTGGCTCTTGAGAGGAGTTCTGCCAATATAAAATGCCTTGAAGGATGTATGTCAGTCTGGGAAGTCGGCATTCCTAGGCAGACTGCACCAGCCTCGGTAACATTCACATGTGATGCTAAGCCTTCACGATTGAAAGATCTAAAATCTAAGGAATAAAAGGAGTTGGCCTGAAACAGTAATGCTGAGCAGGAAAAGGTTGGTTGATAGTGGCCAACCAACCAGGAAGTGAGGCAGGTTTTATCTTGCTTGCTGCACCTTCTAATGCATACTTTGAGGATTACAGTGTGCATTGACATTTGTGTAAGCAATTTCCGTAAAGCTTGTGTATACACACACCGAAGGTATACTTTCGGTTTGTGTACTTCAACACACGCTGGTCTAATGACCGGCTCCTGATGAATGATCATGCTGTAAAACCAGCATTGCAACAGCACATGCAGCCAGTGTCTGCAAAGCACCGATCAGTGTACTTGCCAGGGGGGAAGGTGCAGTCCCCATTTCAGAATACAATAGCAGGGGGGATTCCTGCATTTAACGTAGTTTGTGTTGATGCAGCTTTAGACTGAAAGTAAAGCTGGAGTTAATATTCATGACTATTTGGGTTATCCTGCCACCTTCAGGTGAATGAACTCAGGCCAAAAAAGGCATGAATCCCCACCTAGACCTAACCTCTCCCAGCTCAGCCAAGCCTTATTTTTGTGCTCATGTCTAAAGGTGATGAGTGATTCTCTGAAGATCTTTCTTTGGGACTATATTCCTTCATCTCCTGGTCTGCTTTTCAGGTTCTTTACCAGGATTAATTTGTTGTTGAGATCTCAATCCATTTTCTTGCCTGAATCAGGACCTTTATGTTGTCATCATCATTGTGTTGTCCTAATCCTAACCATCCTAAGCAGAAGGTGGTTCTCTTTGAATCTTTAAACTGTTTGAGTTTTTTTTCTAAAGTTTACAGCTTGGTTCTCGGTAGTTTGATGCCCTAATTGTTCTGCCTAATGGTCTCCACGAAGGTCAGGCTTCTGCTCGATCCAACAAGGCGTGCTGGCTTTGTTTCTGCTGTGTTGCCCCCTCCTCCTCATGTTCAATGCTTAGGACATCCCAAGTAGTTATGAATATCAACTCCTAGGTGTCCTGTGATGTACTTCAAGAAAAGGATTACCAGTTAAGCATAAATCCCCTTATTTTTAACATTCTGCAGGGGTCCCCCCCCCCCCCGGTAACACTTATGTAGTGTAGCACCTGATTTCAGTTTATTCTGGTACTGGAGAATTTTGTCCTGAGCAATACATTTTTAATTGCAAAGAACTTGCTCCACCAGTGAGAATAACACTCCAGCACGCACAGTCTAATCTGCAGTATACACCTCAACGCCCACTTCTCTTTATGTGGAAATCCTGGGAAATCCCACCTCTTATTTCTACAAATTTTGGATGGACCCTCTGCACACTGCTAAACCCTTCTCTAACCCCCCCCCCCCCCCCCCCCGGGTGCAGCCCTCGGGATCTCTCATCCAACACCCCCCCTCCTCCTCCCACTCGGGTGCAGCCCTTGGGACCTTTCTTCCCTCCCTTCCGAGTACAAGTTCCAGGGACACTGTCTAAGAAGTGAACTTCCTTTGCTTTGTGAGATTTTCAACTGATAGCATGTTGCATCTCTGGGACAGGAAGCAAAGAGATATCCCCAACGGCAAAAGTGTACATTTTAACCCTTTCCTATTCTATCAAACTTTTTTTTTTTTTTATAAACCCCCCCCCCCCCCCCAACTGGGCTTTTAACTATACAAAGTCAAAACTAAATGTGTACCATCTCCACCCATTGTATTAGGGGTGCCTCCAGCTTTGTGAAAATTGCAGGTCAATGTGTCCACTGATAATTGGTAGTTAATTTGCATCTTGCTTGTAAATGCATTTTAATTTGTCTCTAAATGTGAAGCAGAAGACCTGAGATCATCTTATAGAAGTACAGTACATATTGGTAAAGAGGCAAACTATGATGGATTATTTTCTACTTTCCATGTGGGATCTTTTTTGTTTCGTTTAATACTTGTATCTGGTATATGTTGCTGGCAAACCTGTGTTTTCTCCTCGCTTTTTTTTTTTTTTTTTTTTTTAATACAGTTAATTAAAGGTTGCTAATCTTCCTCTACACACTCTTTTTCTTGCAGATTGTCCGTCACGGTGGCTGTCTAGGGTTGGGCTTGGCTGCAATGGGCACTGCACGCCAAGATGTCTATGATCTTCTCAAAACAAACTTGTACCAGGATGATGCAGTGACAGGTTTGTTTACACAGTTTGTCTTGTGTGTTTTTTTTTTTTTTTTTTTGTTTGTTTCATATGTGGAGTGGTATTATTTCACCGTCTTATCTTGCATAGTACTTGCTGTTTGCTAAACTTTGTGAAAAAAATAAACATTTTTATAGTATGAATGTGTGAGAAGTAACTGCTTTTGTTTGGCTACTAGGAGAGGCTGCAGGCCTGGCACTTGGCTTGGTGATGCTTGGGTCTAAGAATGCCCAGGCCATTGAAGACATGGTTGGATATGCTCAGGAGACACAACATGAAAAAATCCTGCGAGGGCTGGCTGTAGGCATTGCTCTGGTTATGTATGGCCGTATGGAGGAGGCTGATGCTCTGATTGAGAGTCTTTGCAGGGACAAGGTAAGAAATATGAAAGAACACAATCAGTTTATCCAAAGTGAATTGTTTTGTTTGTCTTTAAAATAGTAGTACAGTAATCCTTTGTTTATGAAAGCCTTTCTTTAACAATTTAATTTGTTATCCTCAATAGTTGCATTATTTTTTTTCAAAGTAACTAGAAAATGTAAAATATTGCTTAATGAACTATTGCTTAAAAAAAAAAAAAAAAAAAAACAAAGAAAATACTTTCTTGGACTTGTTTTTCCTGCAACATCCTTCTCGAGTATTTGGCCTGTGCTCATTCCTGTAGAATTTATAGGGCATGTCTGTTTTACCTCCCTGCAGCAGACATCTCTGGTTTTAGCAGTCGCACTATGAAGCAATTGCTGGCAGCTTCCATTTATAAGTGTGAGCTGAGGAAAGCAAAATAAATAGTAAAGTTCAATCCGAATGCAAAAAACACAAGATTTGAAATTTATTGTGCCAAACCTTTCACAAAATGCTGTACATTGTAAAGTTGCATGCCGTGCAACCTGTATAGCAGAGCTGAGATTCGCAGATGTGTGTCTGTCTGGTTCACAAATGAAATTGTTTATCTTCTGTTTTTCTTCCTAGGACCCAATCCTGCGTCGCTCTGGCATGTACACAGTAGCTATGGCGTATTGTGGATCAGGAAATAATAAAGCTATTCGTCGCTTGCTCCATGTTGCTGTAAGTGTTTTCCGGTAGAATATACTATTACATGTATGCAGTGTAGCCTATGTGAATTCTATGTAATCCATTTGTTTTCAATATAAAAGAGAAGTATGTATTTATTTCCACGCAGAATCGTACTCCACTAGGTGGATGCAGCATTGGTGCATCTGTCCCCCACGGGCTCTAAGACTTAGAACGGAGGGATCAAATGCCACCAATCGCTCAGTTCTCAGGGCTCCTTGAGGAGAGTGTTGCTCTACCCCCCCCCCCCCCCACGCTCACTAGAGCGCTGAGCAGTGGAGGGGGCAAGAGCAGCTGACTCGGCCTCTCAGCGGCTCGTTGAGAGGCTAAGCCAGGTGCTGGTCCAGGCATGTGGGCGTATCCTGGCCATATGGTCACGATCTTGCCCGAGTCTGGACTGGCTCCGTAAAGTCAGCCGACAGCGGTTGCTGAAAACTGTTCACAGCAGTGCAGAATGGGCTGCACTTCTGTGATCCACAGGAGAAGTACAGCTAAACAACCTTTGGCTGTACTTCTCCTTTAATTAAATTTAGGGTCTGTATGAAGGGTTGCTGGAGTGCCAATCCCAATGTTCACAATTTTTTTTATTTTTTTTTAAATGTCACTTGAGGTGTTTCGATTAGTTCTCTTTTGCAGTGCGATTGTTTGCGTTGCAAATTGCTGTGCTAAAAAAATGCATGCACTCCAATTAAAAAAAGGCCTAATTGCCTTGTTTTTAAGTTCCAATTGTGCTTGGCAAGACTGCTCACCACAGCCCAACATAAATGGTGTGAACGGGCTGTCAGAATGGAAATAATGCCTGCACTCTGCAGCAAAATTACGTGTTTGCTGTAGATCATTAAAGTGATTCATTTTTTATTTATTTTTTATTTAAAAATAAGACACATTTAACTTGCTTGCTCTGTGCAGTGGTTTTGCACAGAGCAGCCCAGTTCCTCTTCTTTGCTATGGGGACACCCGAGCCAAGCTGCTGCTCTGTGTGTCCATTTAGACACTGAGCTGTGGCTCATCCCTGCTTTTTTTTTTTTTTCTTCTCCATTGGCTCACTGACTTTGACAGCAATGGGAGCCAATGGCGCCCTGCTGCTGTTTAAGCCAATGATGAGGGAAAGTCCTGGACAGCCGAAACTCGTGCAACATTGCTAAGGGGGGCCTGCTGCACACAGTTTTTATATCGTAATGCATAGAAAGCATGAAGAAAAAAAAACCTTCTGACTTTAGAAACACTTTAAGGGTCACCTCTGACATGTTTCGCGATGAAACACTTTTGCTTTTTGAAAAAAGCTTTTCAGCGAGAAACATTTCATATGTAACCCCATTCATTAAACCAGAAAAGTTGCTGCAGCCCAGAGTGCATTGATTCATTCCCTTTTCTGACTGGTTTCCTGCAGTGCATCAAGCCAGACGCGCACCCATGGGTTTTGCAGTGAAGCCTGTGATGAGTAACTGACTATAAGCGGTATGCATATCTTCCTATAAACACTTTTTTTGTTGAGTATCCTTCATAGGCACTTTTTTCTTTCCTCTGATGCCCTTGGCAGCTTTTATTGTATATGTTGAAGAGAATGAAGACAAAGTACTTGTTTGGAAACCGGTTCAGTTCGATTACATTTGCCATTACTTCCTAACGGAAGGTATTTTACAGACTGCTGTATTTAAGTTTTCTACTTATTAGCAGTCTTTTATCAGACAGTCATTGTTCCAGTACCTGAATTTATACTCATTGGATCGTTCTTATTTACTGGATATTAAATTTAAAGGGGGGGGGGGGGAGGGGTCCTGGTTTTCCAGTTACGGTAGAATTACTGCATGTATGCTGGTAGTACTAAGAGTAAAGCCTGGTGCACACGATCGGATTTTCCTTGGACAACGCGTAGGACTTGAACATGCCTTGCATACAAACGGCAAATAATTGTCGACCAACAAACACGAAACTAAGTGGTTTTTCAGCTCTTTTGCACCTCCCTTTGGGCAACTTCTGCTAATGTTGCGTTATGGTGAGCATTGCTTCCGAGCATGCGTGTTTGTACTTTGGAGTTTTGTCCGACGGACTTGTGTACACACACTCGGAAAATCGGACAACACACAATTGTTGGCGGAAAATTTTAAAGCATGCTATCCAACTTTTGTCTGTGGAAAATCCAACGACGATTGTCCGATGGAGCATACAAACGGTCAGAGTTTCCGACAACAGCCTGTCATCACACAATTCCCGTCGGAAAATCCGATCGTGTGTATGAGGCTTTAGAATTACTGTTTTTTAAATATCATATCTACTCTAAATTGGCATCTGTTTTAAAATATTTGAAGATTCTGCTTTTAGGTAAACGAACAATGCCATTTTTAATTATGATTGCCATGTTTGACTTGGCCATGGCTGCTGAGAATTTTTTGTGTATGGCCTGAGCTCCTTCCTGCATTTCATTTAGAATGAAGAGAATCTGAACACTGTGATTAATATAATGGATGAATGTGTGCTACTATGTGCATATGAAAATATTAAGCTGTGTATGTGTGGAAGGTCTTCTTGAGGACCCTCTGTACTGTTAAATGCAGTGAAGAAGTTTCGGATGTTGAAACATTCCAGAGATTGTCAGCTTAAGTGTTCTAGGTAGATCTGAGGATGTAATTAATGTCAGTTTATAGTATGGTAAAACTACACATTTCTTTTACTTAATTTTGGTTTTCTTTTTAATTCCAGGTCAGTGATGTAAATGATGATGTAAGGAGGGCAGCTGTGGAGTCTCTTGGCTTCATTCTGTTCAGGTCAGTCATTTCTTCATCCGACCGTATCCTGTTGGTCACCTCTTTGCCTGACTGACAGAATAATGTATTGCAGATTCTTAAGTGTAACATTTTGTATATGTAGTGTAAAAAAAACAGGTGTTCCATTTCAAAAAAACGAAAACTTACGTATACTGACACAGGGTTTAGTTGCCCATAGTGACCATCTGCATTTCTCTTTTGGGAGACATGATGCATAGAATCGAGATAAATTACTTTACTCCTGTTTGTTTTTTTTGTTTTGTTTTTTTATCACTTGGTTTTATAAATGTTTTAGTGTTTTTTTTTTACAAAGTTGTTGGGTATAAAAGTACCTTTTTTTTATCCTACAGATTTTAGTACTGTTGTAATGGCAAAGCATGGCAAATGTTTGCACTCAAGTTTTTTTTTTTTGTTGAGAGAATCGATCCTTATAACCGAAGATTATGCCACATACACCACACACATGGGCCCCCCCCCCTCTCGTTTCTTTCTCTTACCGCCCCTGTGGCCTGCTCAGGGATGGCATTATCAGGTCCCTGCAGGCTCCTCTGCCTAGTCCCCAGCGCACTCGGTCTAATACCTGTTCACCCTTGTAGAAGATGGCTAACAGCAGCAGCGGGCCGGTACACCACAGCAGCCAATCCTCTGGCTCCTGAACTGGAGCTACAGTTACTGCTGATGGATTTGCTGTCTGTTCCAATTGCAGCACCATCCTAAAATTCTTTTCTAGGGGCTGATATTGGAACCGGCCCCCTGGTACATGGGAAATTGATATGATTGCCAGCCACGTTGTTTGGAATTTTTCCTCTGGTCTCTTTGGACCCCCAGCAGTCTGCATGCGTTTGCAAAACTCAGGACAGGTGCTAATACATGTCCTGCTCTGGAGCCTCCTGACCTTCTGTTCTCTGACTTAACTACCCTGTCCTGCATGGGAGTGGATGAACCAGACTGAACATCCAACCACGCCACATTATCAGTGCTCTTGGCACCCTTCTTCCCCTCCCCAACCTTGCTTCTAGTATGGGGGGACTTTTCCAGTTTATCTTTCAAATACCACTGCATTTGAAAACACTGCTGTTTACTTTAGGTATCTGAGACTACTTATGATCATAGCATCTTCCTTGTTCTGCTTGCTGAACTAAATCCAATAAATTAAACCAATGATACTCTCCTGTTGCATCGAACTGGGAATGATAAAAAAAACCTATATTCTAGCAATGTTTGTACATCTTACACATAGCAAAGTCCTATACGTTGTGTGGGAGTAGTACGAAACGTTATTTTTTATTTTAGAGTGAGCAAAAGGTGAGGTGTATTTTAATGTGGAGTTCATGCAGTTATTCTGTTTGGTGTGGAGTTGTAAGCAGCAGCTATGCTGTGAATGCTTAGCGAGTGCGTACCGCCTGGAACAAGCTCCGTATTGACTGAACTTGCTGACGGGAAGCTAGTGTTTATACAGCCTGTGACAGCTCTCCTGGGATGAGATACAGGCAGAGCTTGGAATCATATACAGCCAGTCTTGTTAATGGTGCATTTAGGCAACATGTAACCCTTTAACTGCCAGTTATGGGTTGTGAATATATATTTTTTTATATTGTAAGCTGGTCAGGCTCAACTGGTAGCGTTAGTGGTAAACTATACACAAGAGAGGGATGCAAAGATTCAGAGCAGATTAAGCGGGTTTGTCCTGCACTTTTATTTACCAAGGCAGCAAATAACCACAATTTTGCCTAAATTACTGATTAAGTGTTCTGTCAGCCTTTTTCATACAGCATCAGGCACTCTAGAGAGAGTGAGAGAACCTGTTGCTGAGTGAAAAGGCTGACCGCTGTCGGAACAAAAAAGGTAAGAGTATCGCGTTGAGCGTGCAGTGTCCTTTCGTTGTATATTATTTCTTCATAAGTGGATGCTTTGGACCTATATTACTATCCCAGTATATATAAAATACCCAAGGTGTGTGTGTGTGTGTGTGTGTGTGTGTGTGTGTGTGTGTGTGTTTGTGTGTGTGTTTATCGCGAACGTCAGAGTGATTGCAATAATTCTAGCACCAGACCTCCTGTGTATCTCTAACCTGGTAACCTGTAAAAGCTAGGCCTATGGAGAATTTTAAGCACTGTAGTTTCTAGGGATCAACCAATATCGTTGTTTCGGTGCTGCTACGATACCGATATTTCGGCCAACTCTCCTGCCGATTATTTTTTGGCGATTTATCTTGTACATTGAAAAAAAAATTTACACTGTAATTTAATTTTTTTTTTTTTATCACCATTATTGCTGTCACAAGGAATGTAAACATCTCTTGTGACAGTAATAGTCAATGACATGTACTCTTTATGGAGGGATTGGGGGTCTATAAGACCTCCAACCCCCTCCTCTGCACTTCAAAGTATTCAAAACAACAAGATCAGGGTTTTTGAATACTTTATTTCTTAAAACTTGCGCCTTTTAAGATGCCAGTAATCCAGGAAGTGATATGACATCGTTTCCGGATTACTAGATCCGAGACTCGAACGAAGCATCAGCTTTTTTCGGGTTTATGGCCAGCCGCTGGGCGTGCTCGGGCCTCTCGGTTGGATGAGAGAGCCTGGGTGAGCAGTGGGAGGGGTGCAACGTCATCTCCCGCTGCTTGTAATAACAGCCGAGTGGCTGCTGAGCCGCATCGGTTGTTACAATAAAGCCAAACATCCGATGCTGCATGCATCACCCCGGTAAAACCCCCTGAAGCAATATTGGTCAGTTTTTTTTTTTTTTTTTTTTTTTTTTTTTTACCGATACTTCTAAAAAAAAGTGAATATCGGCCGCACCAGACATGTATCTATGCATCTTTTTTGTATTTTACAAAAAATAAATAGGTGTTTGTTTGTTTTTTTGTGCAATAAAATTCATTACAGTTTATTCCCTAAAAATTGCATTTGAAAAACGTTACACAAATACAGTGTAACATTAAATTACAACACCCATCATTTTAAATCTATAGGGCCTCTGCTAAAAAAATTATATATAATGTTTGGGGGTTCTAAGTAATTTTCTTGCAAAAAAAAAGTAGATTTTTACATGTAGGAGCGAAGTGTCAGAATTGGCCCGGATGGCAAGTGGTTAAAGCAGAACTAACTTTTGAAAACCCTCTGAAATTGCAGATTAAAGCTGAACTTTACTAAAAAAAAATGTTCTTTAGCAAGGAACATAAATTCCACAAAATGCTACCAAAATTAGTTTGTGCTTTTTAAATTGCCTTGAGCGTTCCTCCTGTTTTTTTTGCTTGCTGGAGGCTGCCATTTTGCTGATGCCCAGATCCCCCGAACAGCAGTAAACCATAAAGCAGAACTAAACCTGCCAATTTAACTGTTTCAAAAAAACTGTTAGGCCTCATGCCCACTGGCGTTTTTACAGCTGCGTTTTTTGCAGCTTAAAAACGCCTGTCCATGTTATTGTAAATATTTTTTTTAATTTTTTTTGAAAAAAAAAAAAAAAAACGTCGGAGCTAAAAACGCGACCGCGCGTTAGTGCGCGGTTTTTGTGCGTTAGTGCGCGTTTTTGCGCGTTTTTTGACGCTCGCGTTTTTTCCTGCCTAATTCTGACGCTGAGGAACGCACTGGTCCTGTTTTTTTTTTACAGCTTACAAACGCCTATGCTCTTTACAGCTCAAAAACGCCTAGGTGGGCATGAAGCTATAGACTAACATGGACAGGCGTTTTTAAGCTGTAAAAAACGCTCAAAAACGCGGCTGAAAAAACGCCCGTGGGCATGAGGCCTTACATTCCTGGGATTGCTAATTGTCACATTTGCTTGTGTCCTTAATCAAACTGTCAAACCGTCAAATAGCTGGTGTCATAACTGATCACATGTGCAGCACCATGGCAGTATCTTGCATCGCACTACTGAAGTCGCTCCGACTTTAGAAAAGGTTCCTGTACTACTTCAAGGTGACTTCTATCGACTTGTGACCATAAACGTTAATGCACGTCGCCTCCGAGTCAGATCCTCACCTTAATTGATGTGATTTGGATCCGACATAACAGGAAGATTACACAAGGATTCCCTGAGGTTGCTTCAAAGTCGCCTGGCTTTCAGGTCGTTGCGGTGTGAACCGAGCCTAAAGGATATGAGGGTTTAATGCTGCTTTTAAAGAAGTACAGCCAAAGCTCGAGTCTGCTCTCTACTGACGTCACAGAAGTTGGTCCAGGCACCGCATCATCACAACCACGGAGTCGGGATCCGCCTGATCCCTGGACCGACACCTGGCTCAGCCTCTCAGCGAGACACTGAGAGACTAAGATGGCCACCCCCTCCTCCACAGCCCAGCGCTCCATCGAGTGAGGAGGGGGCAGAGCAGAGAGCTGAGACTGACAGTCACCAGCTCTCTGCTTGGGAAGCTGTGAGAACTGAGCGATCAGCGGTGTTCGATTGCCCTGTTCTCAGTGTAGATGCGTGGGGGGTGGGGGGGGGGCAGATGCATCAGACTGATGCTGCATCCACCTAGGTAAGTATGAATAAAAAAAAATCTCTAAGACTGTCGACCAGATCAGCCTCTACTAATTCGTCAGTGCCTAAAAATGGAGAGCAACTGAGCCATGTGCAGAGCAGGGTGAAACCGTGTACTACTGGATTTAAAACGGTATAGACACTTATTTATAATTGGCTGCACATGGGGCCAGCCTGATGTGATGTAGCCGGAGTTTATTTTCTGACTAAAGTTCCACTTTAAGATTAGCCTATGCTTGCATACCTGCGTAACTATGTATTTTGTGGCCTTTTCATGAAGGTCTCTCAACTACTGTGCAGGCACATTGCTGGACCCGGTATTCTTTGTGACCTCTTGGCTTCAGCTATGCCCGTTGAACAGCCCGGAGGTCCATAGCCTTTTTCAACACTTCCCTATTGGTATGTCATTGTGTACCTATATTTGCATAATGGACAGAGATCATATCTGTACAAAACGATGCGGCTCCTCAACCTTCCCTATGTTCTCTACTTCTTTTTTTTTTTCTTTACAGCTACGATTTTTATATTAATGTGGAACTACACTGTATCTGACCACCACAAACATTAGTTTTTGTTATTCAAAGCTAACTCCACCATCCCCCTGTCTCCATGCTTTATTTTGCTGAGAAATCACTTTAAAAATGCGTCCCTAGCATTTCTGGCTGCGGCCATCTTGGGTAAGGGCAGATTCATGTAGCATTTACTTCCTAAAATCCATCTGCCCTTAGCTCAGGCATACAGGCAGGAGGGTGTGCTTAGCTCAGCAAACCCTTCTTTCTCTCCTGACTCTTGGGAGAAGACTCTTGGGATGTATGACATCGTTATTTGCCTAGGCATGGAAACCAGGAAGTAACTGTAGAAATGTTAAAAAAAAAAAAAAAAAAAATGTTTTAAACAAGTAAATAGAAAAATCTATCATATCTGTTTACTAATGCTAGCAGCATAAGGATTCCAAATAATAAAAGTTGATTGAGTAAAGTTCTGCTTTTTAGCAAGTGGATGATAGAGGGGGGATTAGAGTGGGGTAAGACTCTGCTCTATTATGTGCCTGGCTCCTGGCAAAGAACATAAAAACTGTTCCTACAGAGAATTTCTTGTGAGAAACTGATTACATCAGATTCCTCGCATGGTAGCAGTCATCCATCAGTTAATAAGGTGGGCATCATGCGCTTGCTCAGCATCCTTGTTTGGTCCTCCCCTGCCCCTCTCTATCAGTATTGGGGTAACGTTGGTTGAGGGAGGGCGAGAAACAGAAAAGAGAAATGCTGGAATACTAGTCAGTACTGGTGTTCAAAGGTGGGTTTGTTTTGAAAGAATAGATTTACCTCTGTTTGGTGTCCTATGTGTGTGGATGTTGCTGCAATATGTAAAACAATTGGTTTATTTTTTTACATTTTAGAATGGGTTGCCTCAAGATTTTGTAGGGGTTCCTTGATTGTAAGACTGAGAAACACTGAGCTAGAGTACTTTTCTTTCTATACATAAAAGGAGTCTCATAAATTGTATTAGGAACCAAATATAGCTACAGGGGCAATGCTAGTCAGAACAGATCTTCTGAGGAAAACGAATGACTACGTACAGAGAAATCCTGTGTATACACAACCATCTTGCAGTACAAAGCTTAGTGTTTGTCTGCTTTATGCACCAGTTATTTCTGAGTAAAAATAAATCTGTGTAAATCAAAGCTTCCACGTAAGAAATGCAGAGGTTGCTATTGCTGGTGAAATTGTAAGTTGCCTGTCATCTAAACCCAGTGAGATGAACACTTTGGTGGAATTTTTAAATGTGTCTGAGACTGGTTCTATCTCAACTGGTGGTGTTTCCTATAGCAACCTATCACATAGCTTAAAACAATTAAAGCTTAAAGTTTGTTAACCCCAAAAAAATATATACAGATCCTAAAAGCTGATTACACTGCACAGTGCATGTGCTGTGTAATCTGCCCCCCTCTAAACTGTAAAAAACCTCCCTGAATCTGGCACTTCCTGTAGCCCCTCTCTATACTGACCACGAAAATCGGGGCTGCCCCGCCCTGACCACCGTGGTCAGAGTACGTCGCTGCATCATACGTGGCTGTCCCCCCTCATCCCTGCCTGTCATCTCCCTCCTGTGTCTGTCACCGCCTCGGCCACATGATCCCCCCGGGTTAACGTCAGTGGCCGCGTGTCATGTGATCGGCCTGAAGACCGCTCTAAATGGGGTATTTAGACTGCTGTTTTTTTTAAAACAACTTGCATAGTGTGCGATGCCAGCCCCTAATAGAGGGGCTGGCATTGACTTATAAAAATGGGTTAACAAACCCTTTTAATAGCTGATTGGCTGCGCTCCAGTTGGGACAATGTTGGTGCAAAGTTTGTTTCAAACTTTTTATTCCCCAATTTGAGCCACTGACCTGGAACAAGTATGCAGATCAGATGTTCTGACTTCAAAGAACAGCAGTCATTTAGACAGTCAAAGCCTGTACGATTCTTTAGTAAGAATCTGGCCGTAATACCGCAAGTTTCCTGAGAACATATATTAACATGATTACATGGTACATTATTGGAACAGTTCTTCCTATTTTGGAAATGTGATTTGGCCATAAAATAGAATAATCTGTATCCATCTCAGTGTTAAGGTCCTCTTAATAAAGCGTTTAAATAAAATTGTCCCATCAAAATTTAATCTTTGAGTTCCTCAAAGTGAACCTGTCTCTTTGACCATGCAGTGCAAATTATCATTATTTTTTTTTTTTTTTTTTTTTTACCCGCCCAATTGAACCCTTAATTTAAATAGACTAAATACTTTCTAGGTGCATAAAGACAAAATGTGTGCATATTCCTACAGCTTAATTTTTTAAGCTGCTAAAGCCTATTAAAAAAGCAGTGGGATCCTTGCTCTGTGATAAAGCAGTGATCTGACTGGCCATACATTATACAATTTTCTTATTCAATTTCCTTTTAGATTTACCTTCAAATATGTAGTGTAGGGGCCTGTCTGATTGCATACAGATTGAAAGTTTTTTTAGGTTTGACCTCCATAATATACAGTTTTTTGGTATATAAGGCCTAAACAAATGTGCTTGGGCCTGGTGATTGGCTACCCAGGACCTGTGCACTGCCTAGTGGGTAAAAGGCGAGAAGGTCACATGTTCCCCGGCAAATAGAGTTGTGGGAGAGAACAGTATTAGTGCAGGAGGTTGGCTACAAGAGAACATTATTACTTTTGGCCTGAATGCAGAGATAGATAGTAATAAAACATGCCTGATGTAATTGTTATCCACTCTGATATTTAAAAAGGTGTTTCAGGTGTATTGTACAGGCATCTATAATATATGTGCAGCAGCCTACCACACCTCCTATTGACCCATTTTGATTGCTTACTGTCAGTGGTAATAATGCATGGGAAGCAGTGTGCAAGCTGCAACACCACCAGTAATGATCAAAGTGTTGCCTGTTGGGACAGCCCAGAATTGGGGCATGGCAACAGGGCTTGGGCGCTGATGAAGGCTTTTATTTATTTTTTGTCTAAGACCCCTTTCACACTGGGTCGCTTTGCAGGCGCTATAACGCTAAAAATAGCGCCTGCAAACCGACCGGAAACAGCCGCTGCTGTGTCTCCAGTGCGAAAGCCCAGAGGGCTTTCACACTGGAGTGGTGCGCTAGCAGGACGGTAAAAAAAAGTCCTGCTAGCAGCATCTTTGGAGCAGCGAAGGAGTGGTGTGTGTATCCCGCTCCTCCCACCGCTCCTGCCCATTGAAATCAATGAGGCACTGCGGCTATACCGCCGGCAAAGCGCCTCTGCAGAGGTGCTTTGCGGTGGTTTTTAACCCTTTCTCGGCCGCTAGCAGGGGGTAAAACCGCCCGCTAACGGCCGAATAGCGCCCCAAATCCAACGGTAAAGTGCTGCTAAAAATAGCGCTTTACCGCCGACGCACCTCCCACCCCAGGGTGAAAGGGGCCTAACAACTGATTTCAAAAGGCAGTCCTGTGGTTTACCCATGCCTAAAGCAAAAGTGTAGTGGCTACACAGAAAATGTTGATAGTTTGAATGAATTTCAGGGTGAATTTTTAGGCTCCGATATATAGGGAGTTATTGGGTTCCCACCAGCTTTGGTCCATTTAGATTGGAAAATAAAGAATGAAAGATTATCTTCTACAGAAATAATGTATTGGTGAAAGAACCCTTCTCCATAGGATTGGCACAAATCTATGTCCATTTTATCCTTTTTTTTTTTTTGTGTAAAAACATGTTCTTATTCCCAACGATCAGAAATTGGTAAAATGTCATTGTTGAGAATTGGAAAAACGCAAACCTTTTGTCTATTTTAAAATGAGCTAGTATTTATTATTCCCAACTTTCAGATAGGTACCATTGTTGAGAACAAATATAAAAGACCAAAACTGTTAATGGATGTTTTAGTGTCGAAACCTTTCACGTTGGTTTTTGGCTTTTTATTATGTTTTTAGGCTTTTGCGTTTTCATTTGCAACAATTTACATTCTCAAAAACAATCATTTTGGATCTATGCCTTAATTTACCAGAAGTCAAACATTTTTGGGTCAGAATAGTTATGTGAAAATGTTGTTCTTAAAAATGCACAAAGAAGACTTCTATACAGGACATTAACCAGAGGTGATTCATTCTAATACATTGTCATCGTAAATCTTAACACTGTATCCTGCATTCCAGAAGTATTGTGATATGTGCTCATATATTATCCTGCTGAATCTTTTATAATGTCTTTAGAGTATAAGGGGGCTCAAGAAAATAAGTAAATAAGTGCATTCATAACATTTCAGATTTTTGATATGTGGGGAGAGGTCATTCTGTCTTCCAAATTTGCCTGAACACCCAGCAGATGGTGCTATCATGTCATTAGGACATTGCCAGCAAAGGGCAGCTCTGATTGATCCCTCTTCTCAGTCCTACATATACAGAAACAAATTCTGTACAGTATTCAGCCTCATGTACAGATCCCTTGGAATTGCTGTTGACAGCTATTTGCCACCCGTGTATAGTGATGAGCAGCCTTCTCCTTCACATATAATTTTTTTATATTCTGGAGCCCACTTATGGTCTACTAGTAAAAATTATGGCTGCATTTAGTGGTCATCCTAGTTATCCTTTAGCAACAAATTAGTGTGACGTTTAGTAAATAGAAAACTTGCTTTCAGAGGTTTGAGTAGGTGACCTAGTTCAAGTATGCTGATCAGGAATTTGAATTCTTCTCCGTTGTCTTGCTACATGCTTGTTCCGTTTTTAAAGAACTGCTTTCTAAGCACTGCTGATTTCTCTTTGCAGCCACTTTCTGTTTACATGTATTCATGCTATTGACATCCACATGTTATTACTAAGGGATTACTTCCCAAAGGTGACAATGGCAAGTCAGTCCTGCGAATTGGAAAGGGCCTCTTATAGGCTGCACTGGAGGTGCAGGTCACTAGGTGACAATACAGGAGAGCAGTTGGAAGATGGTGACAGAGCTTGTCATCATATAGCAGGAAGTGCCTGAACAAGGGCCTTTGTGGCAGGATCTTTAGTTATTATTTAAAAGTGACACTAAGGCTAAAAACTTTTTTTCTCTTTCATCCGTGGACGGACACAGCTCCTTATAATTCTTGACTTGTGGGTTATGTTCCGTCTATTAGGAGAGGACCAGTGGCGGCCCGTCCATAGGGGGCGCCCGGGCGCCGCCCCCCCCCCCCCCCCTCAGGCAGTCAAAAATTTTTTTTAGTTTTTTTAAACATGTCCCTTTTTAAATTTTTATTTTATTTTTTAAAGGTCCTTATGTGCACTGTGTCCTGGCGCAGGGCGCCGGGCGCAGTGCAATATGCGAAATGCCACGTCTGTGCAATCACAAGATTGCAGACGAGGCACTTCATTTGCAGTAAAAAACACTCTGTGGCGCTTCCGAGGCCGCCACAGCTTCTGGCGCAACGAAGTGGCCGGGCGGGTGCACGCCTCATAGAATATCACTGGCATGGACATGGGCGGTGCTTCCTATTCTTCAAGTCCTGACGTCAGGACGTCAAACGTGCCGCCTGAGAGGATCGTTTCATCAAGAGGAGGTAGGAGCTCTTCATGCATTCCTCCTGAGTCAAACCCCTGCTGCTTGTGTAGTAATTCATGAGTACATTTTGAGTTTGGCGGGGGGAGCAGCGGCAACCATCAACCATCCCCCCCCCCGGCTGCCACAGCACCCCCCCCCCCCCCCCTTATCAATTTTTTTTTTTTTATATCACCCGGCCGCCGCAGCAACCGAACCCTCCCCCAATGCTTAGCAATAAAAAAAAAATCTAAATCACCCGGCCGCCGCAGCTAAAACCCCCCCCCCCCTGCTGTATATGGGAACAAACTGGCTGTATATGGGGACACACTAGCTGTATATGGGGGACACACTGGCTGTATATGGGGGACACACTGGCTGTATATGGGGGACACACTGGCTGTATATGGGGGACACACTGGCTGTATATGGGGGACACACTGGCTGTATATGGGGGACACACTGGCTGTATATGGGGGACACACTGGCTGTATATGGGGGACACACTGGCTGTATATGGGGGACACACTGGCTGTATATGGGGGACACACTGGCTGTATATGGGGGACACACTGGCTGTATATGGGGGACACACTGGCTGTATATGGGGGACACACTGGCTGTATATGGGGGACACACTGGCTGTATATGGGGGACACACTGGCTGTATATGGGGGACACACTGGCTGTATATGGGGGACACACTGGCTGTATATGGGGGACACACTGGCTGTATATGGGGGACACACTGGCTGTATATGGGGGACACACTGGCTGTATATGGGGGACACACTGGCTGTATATGGGGGACACACTGGCTGTATATGGGGGACACACTGGCTGTATATGGGGGACAAACTGGCTGCATATGGGGGACAAACTGGCTGCATTTGAGGGGACAAACTGGCTGCATTTGAGGGGACAAACGGGTGGCGTTTGGGCACAGTGGCTGCGTTTAATGGGCACAGTGGTGGCAATTGATGTGTTTATTTTTTCAGTTTGTTTGCGCCCCCCCAAAAATTTTGAGCACCAGCCGCCACTGGAGAGGACTAGGCAGACATGTTAGACATTTAAAACATGTAACTTTAGCAAAGCTGAACAGCCCCGCCCAGGGGGCGGTCCCTCTGGTCATAACCCCTCACACTGCACTTAGCAGCTCTGTTTTTTTCTGCCTAGCAGAGAAGGACCTGGCTCCCCTTGGGCCCAGGGTCCTGAAGAAACTTTTACTTTTTATAAAAAAAATTGAGAATCTACTATCAACTGCCGGCTGGGTGACAGGCTGGATAATATAGATCCTTGTAGTTCCCCCCCCCCCCCCCCCCAGTCCGGCCATCGAGCGTGAGCAGACCTTGGCTACGTGCGGGGTCGGCTACGACATAGCTCACCGGCCACCCCTGGAGCCATGGGGTATCTGCTCCGGGGTTTACATATGACTGGGCTGCTTGCTGTCTCAGTCACAGTGAACCGTGGCCGACAGCTACTCTGTACTGCTCGGATGTAGGTCTGTCAGGAACGCGCCAGCATTCCTCGCAGGACGGGTAAGTACTTTTCCTCCTGTCATGGCAGGTTGGAACAGAACAGCTGGGCATTCCTGGGGAGGTCGTCTAGGGGGTCTCTCACCCTTCGTTTCTTCTCTCCCGTGTTCTTTCCTTCCTCCCCATACTCTGTCGGGTTGGGCCTGCTGTGTACTGACCGGGGGGGCTCCGGGGGCTATGGGGTGTTCAGGGTCCGCTCTCCATGTGGGGTGTCATTTGGTGCCATGGGGGGGTCTCCGCGCTGAGGCCCAATGTGTTCACAGCCTTTTTTTTACCTCATGTTCGGCTGCCATTTTGGTGACGCCGGAGCCATTTTCTTGTGGCCGGACTTGTTTTTAATGCTGAGCAGCGGTGGCCATTTTCTTGTAGTCCGCGTGCTTACACAGGGGTGGCTGGCGGCCATTTTCATGTAGCCCCAGCTTTGTTTTTTTTGCCTGTAGCGGTAAAAACCTCCCTTCTGAATAGTGCGAATAGCGCAGAACACCTCAGGCACAGGAATACACCGCAGCCGTGACAGGTTGCAGAGATATGGAGAGAGCAGACGGCGGCACCTGGGTCAGAGCAGCAGTGAGTCCCCTGGAGGATCCCACAGTCTGAGCAGCTAGGAGGGTGGACCCAATGTACCTTGCCTTGGTCCCTATGGGGGTCAGGCAAGTGTGGGTTTGCATGGTGTCAGAAGCTGGCGTTTTCTTTCCCTGACATCCCTGTGGTGGCAACCGGTCCCCTCTTCCCGGGGTGCGTATGGATGCCTTGTTGGTGGTCCTGGAGTCCCTTATTACCAGGGTAGAAGTGGTGTGCGGACGTAAGGGGGGTAAAAACGCCCCCTCCCTCCACCATCTTCCAGGAAAACCGTTCTGATTCAGACTCGGGCCTTGTTGATGTCCCCTGCTCTGACCTGTCAGAAGATGCAAACCAGGACCCTTTGGACAGTGCGGAACTGCGTCCTTGCTTGCTTCCGGGTCAGCGCAAAAGGGCACTTGTTGGAGCACTTATCACCGCG
Organism: Rana muscosa; assembly: GCA_029206835.1. Classification (NCBI taxonomy): domain Eukaryota; kingdom Metazoa; phylum Chordata; class Amphibia; order Anura; family Ranidae; genus Rana; species Rana muscosa. The sequence continues at coordinate 651,104,789 of CM055121.1, read as the reverse complement.
TGCGGGATCTCCAATAAAATGGAGGTTACGGCGAGGGCATCTATTAAGGTGTCGGTCCCTTCTGGGTCCCACTAGCCGGCCCGCACCGCAAGGAGGTTTCCTTACCTAGCTTATTTGATACGTTTTAAACTATGTATGGGAGCGGGCCGCAGCATTCCAAAAGAATTGCATGGCTGTCCGTTATCTTTTTGGGGAGTGTTTCCTGAAAAAGGACATCTCCCCCCCCCCCCCAAAGGGGCCCCCCGGCATCCAGGGAATTGCCACGGTCCGGTGGTAGGGGCCCCTGTCTTTTAAGTACCCTGCAGACAGGAGGACCTAGGCGGTGGCCGGGTCCTTTTTTTTCATGGTATTGGGGTCAGCACTGTTGGCCACGACCTTGGTGTCCGGGCGCTTCCTTGAACGGGCAAGATTGCTGCACCATGCTTGGAATAGCAACAGGCTTCCCCCGGTCTGCATGATAGCGGACCAGTTGGTGCATGGCCTCAGGTAGGTCTGCAATGCAGCCTTTGATACAGCTCCCTGGCTGTCTAGAATGCTCAGCATCTGCGGTGGGGCTCCGCCGCATGTTTTGTCTGTGCTGGTCTGCGGACCAGACGTCCAAGAAGACTGGCGGATTTGCTCTTCCAGGGTTGGGGGCTTTTTGGAGTCTCACTGGATGATATTATTGAAAATGTCATTTGGGGTGGGAGCACGGTGCTCCCACAATCCAGAAAGGGTAAGGAGCCATGCCGTAGGCCAGGGCCCCCCCCCCCTTTTTTCCCCGCTCACAAGCATTTTTTCTTTCCGCCAGACCCGCAGGCGAGCGTTTCCAGGCTAACAAGGGGCCAGCTGAGGGGATAAGAATCTCCCTGGGTTTGCAAGCCAGACGGCCTGCAAACAAATCTGCGACTACATGAAGGGCTGTCCCAGCATGACTTTGCGAATTGGCAGCTCGGTGGACTTCCCTGCTTTCCGACCAGTGGGTTTGCACAATGGTTCCATCAGGGTACAAGATAGATAGATAGATTGATTGATTTTCTTCTTGTCCACAAAATAACAGATTTTTTCTCTCCAACCTTTATCTTCCTCCGGCTCGTCGGAACGCCCTGTTTGGGGCAGTGAAGGACCTGCTGAAGCACGGGGTAATAGCTCCTGTGCCGCTGCCGGAAAGGCTTCAGGGTTTCTATTCCAATCTGTAGTCCCACAGTAGGACTGGGTACGTCCAATCCTGGACCTCAAGGTCCTCAACTCCTTTGTAAAAGTACGAAGGTTCAGGATGGAATCAGTTCTCTCAGGTCGCTGCTCTCCATCTGGGTTTTTTTTTCCCTGGCGTCCTTGGACATCAAGAACGCATATTTACAGATCCCCATATATGTCAGGCATCAGAAAATTCTGATTTTTGCAGTCGGTCGATCACTACCAATTTGTGGCTCTCTCTTTTGGCCTGGCATTGGCACCAAGGGTTTTCTCCAAGGTGCTCACCACGATCCTGGCCTTGCTGTGACAGCGTAGAATCGCTTGTGGGCTTCCCGGACGACCTCCTTCTGAGGGCTGCTTCGGACTCAGAATTGGAGGATGTGGCGATGACAGTTTAGACCCTTTGAGAATATGGTTGGGTACTGAACCTCCAGAAGTCGGTGCCTGGAGTACCTGGGTTTGATCCTGCTCTCTTCAGAGGCAAGGGTTTTTTTCTCCCTTTTTTAAAAAAAATTGTAGGCTTTTCAGGCGGCGGTGAAGCTGTTGGCATCCCGCAGGTGGTCGTCGCTACGCGTTTTGCATGCGAGTCCTGGGTCTCATGGTAGCCTCCTTCGAGGCAGTACTGTATACTCCTATTCCATACTTGAGTCTTACTAAAGGAGATCCTGTCCAAAGGGACAAGTCTCCGTTGTCCCTGGATTGTCGAATCCGGGTGGGCCACCTAGTCGGACCTCCCCTGGTCTGGTGGCTGAAATCTCCAGCTCTTCAGTCCGGAAATTCGTTCCTTCCTTTTCACTGGACGGTAATCTCGACGGATGCCAGCCTGATTGTGGGGGGTATTCAGTTGACGCAAGGTCGCTGGATACAGGAAGAATTCCACCTGCCGATCAATGTACGAGAACTTCGAGCGATCAGGCAGTGCCTCTCCACATGGTCACAGAGGCTACAGGGGCGTCCGGTCAGGATCCAGTCGGACAACGCTACAACGGTGGCATATGTCAACCATCTAGGACAGGGGTCTTCAAACTACGGCCCTCCAGGTGTTCAGGAACTACAATTCCCATCATGCTTAGTCATGTCTGTGAATGTCAGAGTTTTACAATGCCCCATGGGATTTGTAGTTCCACAACAGCTGTAGGGCCGTAGTTTGAGGATCCCTGATCTAGGAGGACCAAGCAGCTCGGCTGCAGCATTAGAGGTCGCTTACATCCTGCGGTGGGCTGAACGGAGCGTGCCGGCTCTATAGGCGTGTACATTCTGGGTGTAGTATCTGGCAGCTGACTACCTAAGTCGCCAGATGCTGGACCAAGGAGAATGGTCGCTACCCCTGGATGTGTTTCAACTCTTTGGCCTGAGATGGGGCACGCCGGCCGTGGATCTCCTGGCTTCTCGATTCAATCGGAAGTTTGTAGCCAGGGCCAAGGATCCCTGGGCGGACGTGATGGGCGTGTGGGTGGCCCCGTTGGGTCAGTATTGACTACGTTTTTTTTATACCTCTTCCCCACAGATTTTTCTGCCTCGTCTGCTCCGTAGAGTTGGGAATTGTCCCAGATTGGCCTCGGCGTCCCAGGTACTCCGACCTAGTGCGCCTGGTGGCGGATGCCCCTTTTGGTCCTATACTTCATCCTGCTTTACAGTCGTTGGCTTTAACGACTTGGTTGTTGAAAGTCAGGTTCTGGGGGACTGAGGCCATTCAGACTCAGTAAATTCCTCCATGCTGAGGGCACGAAAGTCTTCTTCTCGGAAGATCTACCATCGGACGTGGGAGGCCTATATCTCTGTGTGAGGAGATGGGTTGGCGCCCACGGGCATGGTTGGTTTTCTGGATCCTGCTGTTTTTATAGCGTGGTGTGGATCAAAAACTTGCCTTAAAGCACCATTAAGGGACAGTTTTCAGCCTTGGCTGTTTAAATTAAACTACCCTTGGCGGCTCATTCACTGGTGAGTACGTTTGCGCAAGGTGTCCGACATATGGCTCCTCCGTTTCGGCCACCACTACCTCCGTGCGATTTTGAATTTGGTACCCTCTGTACTTCAGTAACCTCCCTTTGAGAACATCAGAGAGATTCCTCTTTTTACACTCTCTCAGAAAGTTGCCTTTCTGGTGGCTATTACCTCTGTCAGGAGGGTGTCTAAATGGCGTCCTTGTCTTGCAAGTCCTCCTGCTTGAGTCTCCATACGGATAAGCGGTGCTACGCCCACAGCCTTCGTTTCTACTGAAGGTGGTCTTGGCTTTTCTTTTGGATAAGGACATTGTACTTCCATCCTTGTGTCCTCGGCCGTCGCATCCCAAAGAGGTTGCGTTAACATTCCTTAAACGTGTTCTGCGGGTGCATCTGTCTGCTACGGTGACTTGCCCATGGACAGGCCTGGTGGCGTCTTCGGCCTCCATTTTCGATGGATCAGACAGATTGTGATTCAGGCCTATGCCTTTAGAGGGCGGGCGCCTCCCCTTCCTGTCTCTGGCGCCTTCGACCAGGGCAATTGTTGCCTCCTGGCTTTTCCGACATCAAGCATCTGTTTCACAGGTGTGTTAGGCGGCGACCTGGTCGTCCTTTCATACCTTCACTAAGTTTTACAAGGTTGATGTGTATGCATCTTCGGATGCTTGCTTCGGCCGCATGGTTTTGCAGGCAGCTGTTTGAGATTGCGGAGCTCTGGTTGTTTGGGGTGAAGTTGTTTAATTGCTGTTGCCACCCCTGTCCTCCACCCTTCACAGTGTGAAGGGGGAAGAGGGGAGAAGAGATCCAGTGCTGTGCACAGCTGCATCTCTTCTCCCCTGTCTTCACACAGGCACTCAAACAGCAGCAGAAGCCATTGGCTCCTGCTGCCGTCAATCAAATGAATTGAGAAGGAAGTGGGGGTGAGACTGAGCCCCGCTGTGTTTGTCTGTAGAGCTACATGGTAGCGAGCAGACAGTGTGTAGACTTACTATGGGGGACACACAAATAAGAGGAGGAGCCAAGATCGCTGACGGGAAACCCGAGAAAAGGAGGATCGGGGCAGCTCGGTGCAATACCACTAATTTAGTAACTCTTTAATGAAACTGCTGATTTAAAAAAAAAAAATATGAAAATGACTTCTGAAATTAGATTAACACGTCAAACATAATATTTCGGATATTTTTTATACGGAATTTAAACAATTGGATATGGCAAAGAGGCTGCCTGCTCAATTTGTGATAGAGTCCCAGCTCACACACATTACCCCCCCCCCCCCCCCCCAAAAGAAGAAAAGTGAAATAAAAAGTAACATATTTAACACTCCTGAAGTGCTATGGAGAGCTGAGGTTAATAGATTCTGCAGCCAGGTTAAAAGCTGGTTATACGTATTTACTGTAAATAGGACATCTGCTTACCATTTCCTTGGGTGTCGCATTAGCCTGGTGCACAATCGGCCTTTTATAAATAAAGTGACTATGACTGGGGAGTGTCAGGTGGATGTTGGCACATTCCAATGGGCAAGGGCGTTGTGGGAGCATTGTGTACACCGCTCCCACAACGCCCCAAAGATGCTGCTTGCAGGACTTTTTTTTTTTTTTTTGCAAGCGCACTGCTCCAGTGTAACAGCACTCAAGCTTTCACACTGGGGTGGCTTGAGAGGCAGTTTTCAGGTGCTATTTTTAGCACTAAAACGCCTGAAAACTGCCTCAGTGTGAAAAGGGGTCTTATAGATTTTATCCATATTTTTGAAGCCCGAACATCGACATGACATAAGACTAATGTGTTAAGAAGGAGATTAGCAATGGCAGCCTACATATTTATTCCACCAGGCAATTATTATGAGATTGCCTCTGTGGTTCTGGAGTTATCAGCACAAACTGTAGGAAATGTGAAATAGCAATGTGAATACTCTGTTCTCAAATATCTTTGCTTCAGCTCTTTTCAATGTACACATACATAGCTCTGATCAGATAACAAAAATAACACTCGCACAAAATGAACTTCTTTTGGCAATAGTGAGCCTAATTTACTTTTATATCTGCTTCTGTCTGTGCAGAGGTTATGTTGATGCATTTAGTTTTTCTGTGTGCATGTGCGAGAGGAAGCAATGGAGCCACTAGCCTAATTGGAAGCAGTTAGTGGTGTAATGGTCGTAAGCTGGCGGTGCCTGCTCCATGAGTCACCAAATGTCAGCCGTGTGCAGTCATTTGGGGCCAGCTGGTTTAATGTTGGAGAAATAACAGAGACCGCTGACAAATTTGATTCCTGTAGTGTCCGGGAAAGGAGACTGTATGTATGCTACAGGCCACCAAGGCGTTAAAGGAATTGTGCACGTTAAGACAGGCTTGTGGGTTGTATTTACTCGCTAGAAGGGCCTGGGTAGGATCAGCATTACAACCATTTGAACGTTTTATTTAAATCTGAGTTAGGGCTAACTCTACCTTTTTGGCAACATTTTACGTGTTACACCCATATTTGAGATCTAACTGTTGCTAACCGATTGTAACTGTTAATTTTTTTTTAACAAACCTATCATATTTACCTGCTCTGTGCAATGGTTTTGCACAGATCAGTCCCAATCCTCCTCTTCTCCCCTCTCTGCACACACTCCTGGCTTTTCCCCTCCCACCAAGCAACTTGCTATGGGGGCACTAGTGTGTGCTCGCTCCCAAGCCAGCTCTCTGTGCCCATAAGACACACAGAGCGTGGCTGGACCACCACCCCCTTCTCCCTCCTTACTGGCTGTGTCTGAACCAATAAGTAGGGAGAGAGCAGAGAGCTTCTGCTTTCGAGCACATTGCTGGTTGAAGATCGGTCTCGGATAATAAATTAAGGGGGGGTGGGGGGTAGGGGCTGCATCCTGAAGTTTTTTTTTACCTTAATGCAGAGAATACATTAGGCTCCATTCACACCTGAGCGATCTGCAGTGATGCTACAGCCGCTCCGTGGTTTGTTTTTGTTTTTTCTTAGCTATTTTTGTTTTTTAGTTGAATGCTTTTGGAGCGGCACCATTCATTTTGACTGAGCCTCCCTCCACTCCAAAAACACTCCAAAAGAAGCGCATGTACCAAATCTTAGCACAGAGCCAGGAGTGTTTGCAGTCAGGATTTTTGGCTTGATTGTAGCCTGACTTGTTCGATCGTGGCAAAATCTCCCTGTATTTGGGGTGCCATTAAGAAATGCAGTAAAACCTTGGATTGCGAGCATAATTTGTTCCAGAAACATGCTTGTAATCCAAAGCACTTGTATATCAAAGCAAATTTCCCCATAAGAAATAATGGAAACTCTAATTATTCATTCCACAACCATTTATTTATAGTCCATATAAAAAGATTATAGCAATGTGTTGTGTACCCATAAAATGTACATCCACAAATGGAAGCCCCCACAAGGGGATTAGAAGCAAAATCCAGCAGGAGCTACAGAGTATAAAAGAGGAGAGGCGCCTCCAAGTGTAGCAATATGTTGCTAAATGTTGTACCTTCATTAAATGTAAACATATTGCTACACTTGGAGGTGCCTCTCTTCTTTTATACTCAGTTGTGACGTAACACTACTAGAGATGTAAAATTTCCGGAAATTTTGAAGCTCAGAGAAAAACATTTTTTTGGGGGGGGGGGAAAATGCTAAAATAGCACTTTTGTCTTCTTTTTTTTTTTTTTTTTTTTTTTTTAAGATTGAAAGTCATTCTGTTACGAAAACGTTGAGAAAAACTATGTGCATTGTCATCATTGTCCTCTTCACTTCAATCCATGAAGGATTTTCTCTTTTCGTCCATGGACGGACACAGCTCCTTAATTCTTGACAGTTGGGTTATGTTCCTGTTCATAGAGGACTAGATAGAACATGTTAGTTATCTTAAAACATGTAACTTTAACAGAGTTGAATAGCCCCGCCCAGGGGGCGGTCCCCCCTGTACATAACCCTCCTACCTGCAGTCAGTAGCCTCAGTTTTTTTTTTCTGCCTAGCCGAGGAGGACCTGAGTCCTGAAGATTTTTTATTTATTTTTCTCATTTTATTTTTAAGATCTATCAACTGCCGGCTGGGCATGACAGGCAGGATATTATAGATCCTTGTAGTCCCCCTAGTCCAGCCATCGACTGTTACAGTCCCTTGCAAATAGGCGTCGGGTCTGTCACGACATACCCCATGACTCCAGGGGTGGCCGGTGAGCTTCTGCTCCAGGGTCCACATATGACTGGGCTGCTTGCTGTCTCACTCACAGTGGACCGGGCCGACAGCTACTCCGTACCGCTCGGTTGTAGGCCTGTCAGGAACGCACCAGCAGGTCCTCGTTTGGACGGGTAAGTACAGTTCCCCCTGCCTCGGCGGGTGTCAACAGCTGGGCATGCCTGGGAAAGGGGGTTCTCCTGTCCTCCCCTTCCCTGTTTTCTGTCACCCTTATCCCTTCTGCCCCAGCGGGGCTGGCTGCGACCGGGGCGTACCTGTGGGCGTACCTGTGGGTGTCCGTGTGGCGTCATAGCTCTTTGCTCTGTGGGGGGTGCTCTACTCCGGGGAAGCCCATGCCTGGCCTTCTCGTCCACATCGCGATGCTCGGGTGCCATTTTGACAGCGCTGGCGCCATTTTCAAGGTGTTTTCTATTGAGCTGCTTTCTCCCATTGGCGGCCATCTTGCCGTGGTCGCACTCTGGTGCAGTTGCTATTGCGGGCGGCCATTTTCTTGTGGTCGCGCCCTTTCCTGAGGCGGCCATCTTTGGCGCAGTGTGGGCCTATAGTGCTGGCTCCTGGATGGCAAGCACGATTATCCTCACAACTTCCCTCACTGATTCCACACACACTGCTTATAGAGCAGCATGGATATTACAGTGATAGTCTTGGTGTATAGAGGCGGGCAATGACGCTGAGCGGTCTCATTCTGGGCAGGTGTGTCCCCTGGGTAACCCCCCCCCCCCCCCCCCGGTCGGTGCAGCATGGAGGGGGGGGGGACTTTGGTCATTAGTTTGACTAGTCCTGAGAGCTTTCTGTTTGACATGGAGTCAGTATCTGAGAGGCAACAGCCCTGTGGTTTCCCGCCATTTCCTGAGGGATGCTGTGACTCTGACAGGATCACTGTTTTGAGGGTCAGAGGTTGTTTTTTGTGTGCAGTTTGGTGCTTGCTTCCGCAGCACTTATACTCAGATTGGATTCAGAGAGGATTAAGCGCCCCCCGCGCCATAGTTTAAACATACACAATTATGTTTATAGTGTCTGCGTGGGTTTCTTCCGGGTGCTCCGATTTCCTCCCACGCTCCTATGACATGCGTGCCTTCGGTGCAATGCATATTATAAACATAAACAATATGTTTACATACAACACTAAATACATTCACAGTATATGTCTGTATGGTTACTCTGTGTCTGCGCGGGTTTCCTCCGGGTGCTCCGGTTTTCTCCCACGCTCAATGTCATGCACGCCTTCGGCGCAATACACAGTGTGAACATACGCAATATGTTTATACACAACACTGAATGTATGTATTATTGCTCTCGGTGTCTGTGTGGGTTTCCTCCCATGCTCCAATGGTATGTGCGCCTTCTGGGCTATGCACAGCATAAACATGTTCAATATGTTTTATTCACACATACTAAAATACATACACCGTATGTCTATGTACTATGCTCTCTGTGGCTGAGTGGGTTTCCTCCCACGCTCTAATTGCGCGTTTTGGCGCAATACACAGTATAAACTATGTTTGTACAATAAGCACTTATCAATGAAGTAGCTGCTGGAAGGTGTCAGTCCCTTTTTTTGGGTCGCACTCGACCCACTCTATATTGAAGACGACTCTTCATAGATGGGGACTGGGTTTGTCGCAGAGGCCCTTTTTGGTCCCTCAACACACGTTATTCCTTGTAGGGCATTTTCATAAGGATATGTGTTTTTGCCTATGAAGGGGGGGGGGGGGGACACACCTGCCTTTCAGAGGTGATCAGAAGCGATGGCTCGGACTGTGTTCGCCATGCTAAGGTCAGCATTACGCCCGTTAGTGACTGTGTCTCTGCTGTCTGACACTCAATGTCTGGGCAAAGCTTTTGTACCAGGCAGTGGAGGAGCATCAGCTTCCTCTATAAGTCGACCAGCAGGTGCACTGCGACTGATTTAGCCTCTAGGGCCTCTGTGTCTGGGGTGGTTTTGCGCCACCTGAAAAGGCTGATATACTGGTCCGCTGACCGAGTTTCTAGGGAAGCTCTGACAGATTTGCCTTTCTTTGGCTAACAGTACAGGCGCCCCATCAGCTGGGACCTTCCTTCTCCAATATATTGCCATGTTTCTTGGGGGTTGTCATACCCATACCGCTGCAGGACAGATTCAGATATGTTCATGGCTCTTAGGCCTCAAGGCCCTTAATGCCTTTTGTGTAGCCGTCCGGTTTTTCCGACCATGAAGTTTGTGAAGTGGTCGCTTCATAAAAGATCGATTGTTTTCTTTCTTATTCACCGGATGGTTTCTTTGTCCTACAGTCTCGTCGGACTGCCCTGATAGGGCAGTTCAAGACTGGGTGGGGATTTGGAAATTCAGGATGGAGTCGGTTCGCTCCATCCAGGGACGCACCTAGACTTCAGGGACGTGAGCTGGCATGTCCCCAGATGCGACAGGCACCAGAGGTTCCTGTGATTAGCGGTCAGGGAGAACCACTATTAATTTATGACTCTCCCTTTTGACCTAGCAGCACCGGGAGTTTTCACCAGGGTGCTCGCTTCGATTCTAGCCTTGCTGAGTCAACATGGCATTGTCATCATTGGTCTCTGCATGGTCTTTTTATAACCTGTTTTCAGTATAGAATTAAAGGAAGACGTGTCTATAGTCAGTCACCATCCTGGGGCTGGTTCTGTGCTCATCAGAGGCGAGAATTTTTCTTCCTCCAGAAAAGTTGCGGATGCTCCAGGGGGCAGTGAAATGGGTCTCATGATGGCCTCCTTCGAAGCAGCACCGTTTGTCCGAGTCCACACTCGGAGGGGGGATTCAGTCCTATGGAACACATCCCCATTGTCTCTTGATCATCAGATTCAGATGAATCACCTAGTCAGGGCTTCTCTGACTTGATGGCTGACATTCCGGCACTTCTGTCCGGGAAGTTTTTCCCTTTTCTATTGAAGGGATGTTGGGGGGGTCCAGGTCGCTGGACTCTGGACGAATCACGTCTGCTGGTCAATGTTCTGGAACTTCGGACGATCATGAAGTCGTGGAGACTAGAAGGCCGCCCGATCAGGTTCCAGTCGGACAATGCCACGGCTGTGGCTTATGTCAACCTTTAGGTTATCCTGCGGTGGACGGGAAGAAGCGCGACGGCTCTGACGGCTGTCTACATTTTCAGTGTGGAACTCTAACTGGCAAACTATTTGAGTCGCCAGTTGTTGAACAAGGGGAATGCTCTTGCACCCGGAGGGGTTTCTACTCCCTTTGCCGGAGGTGGACGTCAGACGTGGACCTCCTGGCTTTGCGACTCGTTTGCATGATGCTGAGATTCGTGGTCCGGTCCAGTGATCCCTGGGCAGACGCGTCATAATCGTGGAGGCTAGTTTATGCCTATCCTCCACTGATGTGGCTACCTCGGCTGCTGATCGAGGGGATTCCCGGTGATACTAATCGCTCTGGATTGGCCCCGGCGTCCTTGGTACGCCAACTTCGTACACCTGGTGGCGGATGCCAATGCGGGAGGACCTTCTGTCTCAAGGTCCCACACTTCATCCTGCCTTACAGCCGCTGGCCGTATGGCATGGTTATCGTCAGCCAGGTACTAAGGGACCGAGGTCTTTTGGATTCGGTCATCTCGACCATGCTAAGGGCACTGAATTCTTCCTCCTGCAAGATCTACCATCGCACCTGGAAGGCCTACGTCTCCAGGTGCGCGGAGATGAAGTGCCGTCCACGGACGTGTTCGGTTCCCAGGGTCCTGCTGTTTTTACAGCATGGAGTGGTTTTAAAAAACTTGTTTTAAGCACCACCAAGAGTCAGTCTCAGCTTTGGCTGTTTTCTTTCTATGGCCGTTGGAGTCCCATTCCTGGTGGGTACTTTTTTTTTTTTTTTTTTTTGTACAGGAGTTTTGATGGGGGCTTCCCCCAATTGGACCACTTCTCCCTCCTCGGGATTTTAACCTGGTGCTCTCGATACTTTTGAGAACACCAGTGAGATTCCTCTCCTGACGTGATCTCAAAGTGGCCCTTCTAGTGGCCATTACTTCTGTCAGAAGGGTTTCTGAATTGGCGGCCTTGCAAGTCCCCATGTTGATCCTCCATAAGGATTAACGGTACTACGCCCGCGACCTTAGTTTCTTCCACAGGTGATTTCGGCTTTTCACCTGAAAGAGGACATTGTACTTCCATCCTTGTGTCCTCGGTCATCGCATCCCAGAGAGTCTGCGCTCCACACTTTGGACATGGTACGGGCCTTGCGGGTGTACCTGTCTGTTACAGCTCCATTTCGGAGGTCTGACTCACTGTTTGTTTGTGTCGGTGTCCGGTCCACAAAAGGGGCCTGGCGGTCTCGTCGGCCACCATTTCTCGGAGGATCAGGCGGACCGTCATCCAGGCCTATGCCCTTAGGGGTGGGCGCCTCTCTTTCCCGTTACGGCGCGTTCGACCAGGGCTTTTGGTGCCACTTGGGCGTTCCGACTTCAATCATCTGTATCACAAGTGTGTAAGGCTGCGACCTGGTCGTCTGTTTACGCTTTTTCAAAATTTTACAAGATTGATGTGAGTGCTTCTTCGGATGCTAGCTTCGGCCGCAAAGTTTTGCAGGTGGCTGTTTTTTTTTTTTTTTATAATTGTAATTTTTAGGCCTCATGCCCACGGGCGTTTTTTCAGCCGCGTTTTTGAGCGTTTTTTACAGCTTAAAAACGCCTGTCCATGTTAGTCTATAGCTTCCTGCCCACATAGGCGTTTTTGAGCTGTAAAGAGCATAGGCGTTTGTAAGCTGTAAAAAAAACCCAGGACCAGTGCGTTCCTCAGCGTCAGAATTAGGCAGAAAAAAACGCGAGCGTCAAAAAGCGCGCACTAACGCGCCCTAACGCGCAAAAAACGCGCACTAACGCGTGGTCGCGTTTTTAGCTCCGACGTTTTTTTTTTTTTTCAAAAAAAAAAAAAAATATTTACAATAACATGGACAGGCGTTTTTAAGCTGCAAAAAACGCAGCTGTAAAAACGCCAGTGGGCATGAGGCCTTATTAGTTCAAAAGAAAAAAATGTTACAGTACGTAATAAACATAAACATCTCAAGGCAATTATCTGAGAGATATTAGTACATTTGAAAGGCAGTTAGTACATATTTAAGAGTACACTCAAGATAATATAAAAACCATACCAGTACGAATTGCATACATGTCATTAACAAATAGAAATTGCAGAGGACATTATGAACGATTACAGGTTAGAGACAGTGTAAGGCAACTCGCAACGAAGGGATCCGTACAGAAAGTCTAATCTTAAATCTCCTGTTCCCCATAACTCGAGGAGTCCCAAAGTTCCCAAACCCTGTCAAATTGAATCACTGTGTCATGTACTCTAGCTGTAAGAGATTCCATTCTCCGAATCTCTGCAATTGCAGAAACTGCAGGTGAGAGGGGGGGGGGGGTGGTGGACAACCAACACATCGGTATAGCCCTTTTAGCAGCCAAAAGTATATATGAGATTAAACGTTTAACAGATTTTGGGACCCCCGGAAAGGGAAGTCCAAGCAAATAGTGAATAGGGTCTAGAGGGAGAGATAGACTTGTTACAGACTGAAGAGTTTGCATAACCTCCGTCCAGAATGACCGTATAAGTGTACAGGACCAAAATATATGAAAGTGTGAACCTATCTCAGCAGGTGGCTGTTTTGAGGTTGCAACTCCTCCGTTGAGGAGCTCTGCTTGTTTGGGGTGAAAATGTTTTTTTGATGCTGTGCCCACCCCTCGGCTTTTTTTTTTTTTTTTACACTGCTTTGGGACGTCCCAACTGTCAAGAATTAAGGAGCTGTGTTCGTCCATGGACGAAAAGAGAAAATAGGATTTTTGTACTCACCGTAAAATCCTTTTCTCTGTCGTCCATGGACGGACACAGCACCCACCCCTCCTTATTTAGTTTGTACTGCTTTACTACGAACTGAGGCTGCTGACTGCAGGTAGGAGGGTTATGTACGGAGGGACTGCCCCCTGGGCGGGCTTGTTCAACTCTGTTAAAGTTGCATGTTTTAAGATAACTAACGTTCTGCCTAGTCCTCTCCTATGAACAGGAACATAACCCAACTGTCAAGAATTAAGGAGCTGTGTCCGTCCATGGACGACAGAGAAAAGGATTTTATGGTGAGGACACTTGTTACATACAAGAATGGTCATCCTGGTAGCATTTGGAAATGCATATTTCATCTGACAATATTTGCAAATGACATTTTTCTTTTCAGAAGAACTTGTAATGTGAAAATGTCTCCATATGCTAGATGTTGGTCTCACCATTTTTCTGAGGGGAGTGGGAAATGAAAACAAGAAAAAAAAATACTACTTTGCAAGAAGACACTAATATATGGTTGGCGGTAGTACCAGATTACTGGTAATTTTAATTATTATTTACACAAGTTTATAAAGATAAACTAATGTAGCTAAATGATTCAGTTTTCTGGATTCGGAATCGGATACATGTAAACTCTTACCTTTTTCAATTAAAGCGGAGCTCCGTCGGAATTTTTTTTTATTAAAAGCCAGCAGCTACAGCTACAGCAGCTTATGGCTTTTAATATTTGGACACTTACCTGTCCTGGAGTCCAGCGACGTCCGCAGCAGAGGACGAGCGACCGCTCGTCGCTCTGCTGCTCCCTCCGCCATCCTCGCTGAGGGAAACAGGAAGTGAAGCCCTGCGGCTTCATGCCCGGTTCCCTACGGCGCATGCGCGAGTCGCGCTGCGCCGTTCTGATTGGTGCTCCTGTGTTCTGGGAGCCGAGTGTCTCCCAGAACACTACGGGAAGTCTGGGGGAAGTGACGTCACTCCCGCAGATTCCCGGAGAGAGGACTCCCGGATGTGGGTGAAAATACCTGTCTTAGACAGGTATCTTCACCCCCCTCCCCCCTGAAAGGTGTCAATTGTGACACCGGAGGGGGGGAGGAATCCGAGTAGCAAAAGTTAAAAATGAGGGTGGAGCTCCACTTTAAGTATATACTTTAATTTTTATTTTTTTTTGCTCTGTATTTTCTACCAATGCTTTTGAGGCCTAGTGAAGAGGACAGAACAAACCAAACACACCCACTAACATGCAAAAGCAAAACTGAAACCTTTTTGTTACAATAGCAGCACAGCGCCTCCTAAAGGAAGAAATGCATACTGTTCTTGCATTGGAGGATTTAGTTTGTTACCTAGGACTTGCTTGTCCTCACTCAGTGCACAGAAATTAGAATAATCTGATATCATCATACATTTTTTTGGAAAAATATTTGAACACCCTGTCTTAAAATATTTTAATTATCATGATAAAATATTCCACAATTTATTTATTTTTTTCATTTATTTTTTTCAATTTTTTCCAATGTTTTAAGAAAAAAAACAAAAAAGCCTTCAGGGGAAAAAAACATTGTTTTTTTCCCGAATTTTTCCGTTTTTTGTTTCCGGGCCTTCACTTCTCTAAACACTACTTGTATATCAAGTCAAAATGTATTTAAAATTTTTGCTTGTCTTTCAAAATGCTCTCAAACCAAGGTTTTACTGTAATGGAATTGCAAAAACAAGTTCCGCGTTTTGCAGCGATTCTGGAATCGCGGGCAGAATCGCAGAGATTCTGCCCGCGATCCAAAACTGGTGTGGATGAAAAACTTTCAGGATTTTGAACCACTTTATTTTATTAAAGGAAGTAATATCACCAGCACACCAGGATCTCCAAAATTGGGTCCAAAACTTTACTAAGCGATCACATAATTACAGCAGAAAGCAATGTTTCAGAGCCACGCAGGACTCCTTTTATCAGGCATGTGACAAATTTTAATACAAACCAAACACTATTTAAAGAACCATCTACCAATCGGTGAACAACAGAAATGACCCCAGACCTGCCCCTTGATGTCAAATTATGTCATATTCCCGCCATAAACATTTCAAAGAGGTTCCCAGTTGCTTATCAGTTCAAAGACACGGCAATCAAGCTGTCCTAAATGATAACACAAAGTAGGTCATTATGCTGGCCGCAGGTTCATATTAAAATGAATCGTGCCATATGTGAGAGACGGCATGTAATTGAAGCAACCTAGGTTGTACACATCGATTAGACTAGAAGCTTAACAGTTTACTGGCATTGCTAGGTGATATGGAAGGCATGTCGCCTTCCTTTATATGAACCTGCGGCCAGCATACTGATCCACTTTGTGGTATCATTTAGGACAGCTTGATTGCCGTTTCTTTGAACTGATGAGCAACTGGGAACCTCCCTTTTTTTTTTTTTTTTTTTTTTAAATGTCTGTTTATGGCTGGAATATGATGTCATTTGACATCAAGGTCTGGGGTCATTTCTGTTCACTGAATGGTGAATAGTGTTTGATTGTATCACAATTTGTCACATGCCTGATGAAGGGGTCCTGTGTGGCTCCGAAACGTTTCTCTCTGCTGTAATTATGTGATCGCTGATTAAAATTTTGGGCTCAATTTTGGAGATCCTGGTGTGCTGGTGACATTACTTTTGACGATACACGGTCCCAGCCGTTGGTCGCTTCAGCACCCATTCTTGAATACAGCCAAAAAGGTTATTGGCCTTCTAAGCAATGAAATGCTCCTGTGTAACGCTTTGTGATGTTGTAGTACTCGGAGTATATGAAGATTATGCATAGTGGTTGAAGTGTAGAAGTTTGTTTTTCTACATACTGGATTTAATCAGTCTCTTTTTTTTTTTTTTTTTTTTTTTTAATAATGTCTTCATGTTTTTATTTGATGCAAGATCTTGAAGATGTGTTACATTATGAAGTGTCCTAGCTGAAATGTCAATTGATGCATTCTGGTAATTGCACCAGAACTGCACTTGCAGAAGTTTGGGAACATATAACAATATAGTGTTGGGGTTTGGCCTCCTCTGTTCCCGGATCTGGCTAGGTATTTAAATGCCATTTCTGACAAGGTGTGCAAGAGCTCTAACACGTTAACAAATGCACAAGGAAGATGTAGTGTATATAATGCACCCTTGTCTTTTTTGTAAGCTACTCCATTTTAATAGGTAACTTAAATTGTATGCTATTACAGTAAAGTATATATTTGAATCTAGTGTGCACATAACTCCACTTATAGTAAACCTCATTTAATTGTACTTGTCCCTGCAGTTTATGGAAACGAGTGCAAGTATGATTGGCTACCTTTTTTTGCAGATGGAAATCATGTCTTGGCTCAGTGTTTGCTACCACGTTTACTGTAAATGAGCTGTAGAGGGTGCTGTTTGAAGACAGACTTGCTGTTCTTTTTGCTGTAGGACAATCTCTATTTTCTAGGAGCAGCTTTTTCAAAGATTAGGATGGATTCTGAGCCAGTAGGCTGTATTGCTGGAAGCAGAACTTCTTTCTCTGTTGGCTAATTTACAGTGGCTTTCGGGACAACTGAAATGTTTAGTGAAAATGCAGTTATACCACTAAGTGTATATTAATTTAAAGATATTAAAGAGAAACTCCAGTAAAAATGGTTGAAAGCAGGTAGGGGTTCAACCACCTGATTTTTTTTTTTTTTTTACTGTTTCTGTTCCTTTGGGGGAGACGTCTTCCCAGTGGGCAATACAGTATCTTATTTTATTTTTTTATTTTTTTTTAGATACCATGTATGTTTGTTAAAATAATAATATATATATATATATAAAATATACACCCACTATCTCACTAAAGTGAGTACACCCCTCACATTTTTCTAAATATTTTATTATATCTTTTCATGTGATCACACTGAAGAAATTACACTTTGCTACAATATAAAGTAGTGAGTGTACAGCTTGTATAACAGTGTAAATTTGCTGTCCCCTCAAAATAACTCAACACACAGCCATTAATGTCTAAACCGCTGGCAACAAGAGTACACTCCGAAGTCAAAATGTCCAAATTTGGCCCATCTAGCCATTTTTCCTCCCCGGTGTAATGTGACTCGTTAGTGTTACAAGGTCTCAGGTGTGAATGGGGAGCAGGTGTGTTAAATTTGGTGTGATCGCGCTCTCTCTCTCTCTCTCTTACTGGTCACTGGAAATTCAACATGGCACCTCATGGCAAAGAACTCTCCGAGGATCTGAAAAAAAGAATTGTTGCTCTACATAAAGATGGCCTAGGCGATAAGAAGATTGCCAAGACACTGAGCTGCAGCACAGTGGCCAAGACCATATAGCTGTTTAACAGGACAGGTTACACTCAGAACAGGCCTCGCCGTGGTCGACCAAAGAAGTTGAGTGCGCGTGCTCAGCGTCATATCCAGAGATTGTCTTTGGGAAATAAACGTATAAGTGCTGCCAGCATTGCTGCAGAGGTTGAAGGGGTGGGGGGGGGGGGGGTCAGCTTGTCAGTGCTCAGCCCATTCACTGCATCAAATTGGTCTGCATGACTGTCGTCCCAGAAGCAAACCTCTTCTAAAGATGATGCACAAGAAAGCCTGCAAATAGTTTGCTGCAGACTAAGGACATGCATTACTGGAACCAAGTCCTGTGGTCTGATGAGACCAAGATCAACTTATTTGGTTCAGATTGTGTCAAGCGTGTGTGGCGGCAACCAGGTGAGGAGTATAAAAACAAGTGTGTCTTGCCTACAGTCAAGCATGGTGGTGGGAGTGTCATGGTGTGGGGCTGCTTGAGTGCTGCCGGCACTGGGGAGCTACAGTTCATTGAGGGAACCATGAATGCCAACATGTCCTGTGACATACTGAAGCAGAGCAATGATCCCCTCCCTTCAGAGACTGGGCCGCAGGGCAGTAGTCAAACATAACGACGCCAAACACCTCCAAGATGACCACTGCATTGCTAAAGATGTTGAGGGTAAAGGTGATGGACTGGCCAAGCATGTCATGGTTGAGTGGAAGAGAACTGTAGTGGCAACCTGTGAAGCTCTGGTGAACTCCATGCCCAAGAGGGTTAAGGCAGTGCTGGAAAATAATGGTGGCCACACAAAATACCGACAGTTTTGGCCCAATTTGGGCATTCACTTAGGTGTGTACTCACTTTTGTTGCCAGCGGGTTAGACATTAATGGCTGTGTGTTATTTTGAGGGGACAGCAAATTTACACTGTACACTCACTACTTTACATTGTAGCAAAGTGTAATTTCTTTAGGCTCGGTTCACACAGGGGCGACTCCGGAGTTGCCCCAAGTCGCGCTATTTTTAAAACTAATTGAAGTCAATGGAGATGTTTTAATGTACACGACTGCGGTCGCTCCGACTTTAAAAAAGGTCCCTGTACTACTTCAATCCGACTCCTAGGCGACTGCTAGGCCACCTGTACCCATTGATTTCAATGGAAGTCGCTCAGAAGTCGTATTCCCTGTCTTAACAGGAGCAACTGTCCAGGAAGAGAACACATATTTTTCAGGCAACCCCCTCCCTCTCCCCTCCCTCCCACAGAGCTGATTCTTGTTTTATTGGCCACTGGAATGTCTCCTGTCCTGGAAGCGACTTCAAGTCGTGTTGTAAATCACCACAAGTCGCGCTGAGGTCGCCCTGTGATTCATGCTCAAGTTGTCTGAGTTGCCTCTCAAAGTCGCGCTAGAAGTCGTGTTGCCCCTGTGTGAACCGAGCCTTAGTGTTACTTTTGTGAGATACTGTATATATCAGCCATAATGTTATGACTAGTGACAGGTAGTGTGTGTGTGTGTGTGTGTGTGTGTGTATATATATATGTGTATATGTATATGTGTGTGTGTGTGTGTGTGTGTGTGTGTGTGTATATATATATATATGTATGTATGTATATATATATATATATATATATATATATATATATATATATATATATATATATATATATATATGTATATATATATATTAGAGGTCGACCGATATATCGGCCGATTTTTGGCATTTTTTCATTAATCGGCTTTGGCCGATATTCTGAGAACAGAAGCCGATATTAAAAAAAAAAAAAAAACTTCAGCGCGGCTTGGAAATGACATCTCTCATAGAAGTCAATACAAGTTGCCTGAAGTTTCCCGTGCAGTGACTCATCTTTGGGCAGCCTGCCAAGTGAGAGAGAAAAGTTACAAATGTTTCTTCTTATCAATGAACTGAACTTGTGAGTAGAAGTTCTCAGTTTAACCATTTAAAGGCTAAATCTTTTCTGACACTTGTAGCTTACAAGTACAAATCCTGTCTTTTCTGCTAGAAAATCACTTGGAACCCCCAAACATTATATATTTTTTTTTTGCAGAGACCCTAGGGAATAAAATGGCGGTTGTTGCAATATTTTATGTCACACGGTATTTGCGCAGCGGTCTTTCAAACGCAATTCTTTGGGAAAAAAATACACTTTAATGAATGTTAAATAAAACTAAACTTTTTTTTTCGTCAAAGTTTTGATTACCTGTTTTTGTGCCTGCTTCCTGATTCCCTTACCGAAGATGGCGGCGGCAGCACCCGAGAGCCGAGAGAGAGATCGGCTTCGGGTGCCGACATCGCGGGCGCCCAGGACAAGTAAGTGTCCATATATTAAAAGTCAGCAGCTGCAGTATTTGTAGCTGCTGACTTTTAATATATATTTTTTTTTTGGCGGAACTCAGCTGCTTTCACACTGGAGCGGGCAGGCGTTGGCGGTAAAATGCAGCTAGTTTTAGCTGCGCTTTACCATAATTTTAGCGGCGATATTCGGCTGCTAGCGGGGTGCTTATAACCCAGCTAGCGGCCGATGAAGAGGTTAAATGCGCCCGTGTAGCACCGCTGCAGAAGCGCTTTGCAGGCGCTTCAGCAGCAGTGCCCATTAATTTCAATAGGCAGTAGTGATGGAGGAGCGGTATACACCGCTCCAAAGATGCTGCTTGCAGGACTTTTTTTTAACGTCCTGCCAGCGCACCGCCTCAGAGGAGCTGTCAGCTCGATGTCGGGGTGGGCGGGACCCGGCCGGGGTGGGCGGGACCCAGCAGCTATATTACACCAGCTAATGGGATGGTATCTGGGCGGGTCGCTATGTGTATGTGGCCCCGCCCCCTTTCTAAAGCAGCCCAATCATTGGCTGATGTAATTTAGCTGCTGGGTCTGCAAAATCAGTGCAATCTGTCAGTGCCGCCAGCCAGTGCCACCCGCCACCGCCAGCCAGTGCCACCCGCCACCGCCAGCCAGTGCCACCCGCCACCGCCAGCCAGTGCCACCCGCCACCGCCAGCCAGTGCCACCCGCCACCGCCAGCCAGTGCCACCGCCAGCCAGTGCCACCCGCCACCGCCAGCCAGCGCCAGTCAACGCCACCGCCAGCCAGCGCCGCCCGCCACCGCCAGCCAGCGCCACCTGCCACCGCCAGCCAGCGCCAGCCAGCGCCACCCGCCACCGCCAGCCAGCGCCACTGCCAATCAGTGCCATCTGTCCCAAACTAGTGCCATCTGTCAGTTCCAAACAAGTGCCACCTGCTAGTGCCAATCAGTGCCAATAGTGCCATCTGTCAGTTCCAAACCAGTGCCACCTGCCAGTGCCATCTGTCAGTTCCAAACCAGTGCCACCTGCTAGTGCCAATCAGTGCCACCTGCCAGTGCCAATAGTGCCATCTGTCAGTTCCAAACCAGCGCCATCTGCTAGTGCCAATCAGTGCCACCTGCCAGTGCTAATCAGTGCCTCCTGCCAGTTCCACACCAGTGCCACCTGCCAGTGCCACCTGCCAGTTCCAAACCAGTGCCACCTGCCAGTGCCAACTGTCAGTTCCAAACCAGTGCCACCTGCTAGTGCCAATCAGTGCCACCTGCCAGTTCCACACCAGTGCCACCTGCCAGTTCCAAACCAACGCCATCTGCTAGTGCCAATCAGTGCCACCTGCCAGTGCTAATTAGTGCCTCCTGCCAGTTCTACACCAGTGCCTCCTGCCAGTTCTACACCAGTGCCACCTGCCAGTTCCAAACCAGTGCCACCTGCCAGTGCCAACTGTCAGTTCCAAACCAGCGCCATCTGCTAGTGCCAATCAGTGCCACCTGCCAGTGCTAATCAGTGCCTCCTGCCAGTTCTACACCAGTGCCACCTGCCAGTTCTACACCAGTGCCACCTGCCAGTTCCAAACCAGTGCCACCTGCCAGTGCCAACTGTCAGTTCCAAACCAGCGCCACCTGCTAGTGCCAATCAGTGCCACCTGCCAGTGCTAATCAGTGCCTCCTGCCAGTTCTACACCAGTGCCTCCTGCCAGTTCTACACCAGTGCCACCTGCCAGTTCCAAACCAGTGCCACCTGCCAGTGCCAACTGTCAGTTCCAAACCAGCGCCATCTGCTAGTGCCAATCAGTGCCACCTGCCAGTGCTAATCAGTGCCTCCTGCCAGTTCTACACCAGTGCCACCTGCCAGTTCCAAACCAGTGCCACCTGCCAGTGCCAACTGTCAGTTCCAAACCAGCGCCATCTGCTAGTGCCAATCAGTGCCACCTGCCAGTTCCACACCAGTGCCACCTGCCAGTTCCAAACCAGTGCCACCTGCCAGTGCCATCTGTACTGAGGACATCAAGTGTGTGCTAGAGTGACGGGAGTAAGCAGGAAGGAGTGGAGTGGGTGAGGGTTTTTTTTTTTTTTTTTTAATCGGCCACACAAAAATCGGCCATCGGCCGCCCAAATTTCTAAATATCGGCATCGGCCAGCGAAAAACCCATATCGGTCGACCTCTAATATATATATATATATATATATATATATATATATATATATATATATATATATATATATAATAGCAATACAATCTTGACAGAGGTTGTGATTCTTTCCTACCTGAGCCAAAAATACAGTACTGTGCAAACCGTTTTAGGCAGGTGTGAAGAAATGCTGTAAAGATATATTTTTGAAAGCATTCTATTTCTATAATATAAATTATTTTTATATATATTACGAGATAAGAAGATGCCGGAGATCCAAGGACTACACGTTTCAGGGATTTACTCCTTCAGGTCACGTGGTTCCAAATGATGTTTGGAACAACCTACCTGCCAAGTTGTGCACAAACGCTGTGTACTTTGAAGAAATTATGCTGTTTTGAAGGCAAAGGGTGGTCACACCAAATATTGATTTGATTTTATATTCTCTTCTGTTCATTTTACTTTTTTTTTTTAATTTTGTTTGTAAAAATAAACTATTAACACTACTTTTTCTGAAAGCCTTCTTCATTTACAGTATTTTTTCATACCTGCCTAAAACTTTTGCACAGTACTGTATATTAAATAATATAATTGCCATACAAAATAGAGACACATAAAATTCCAGTATTTACTTTTCTCTTACCATCCATGGACTGACACGGTGTCTCTTTACACGTGGGTTATGTCCCTGCTTGCAGGAGAAGACCTAGGCAGAATGTGAAATGTTATACATACATTCTAAAAGCCAGAGCTGAACAGCCCCACCCAGGGGGCGGTCCCTCCGGACATAACCCTCCCACTACAGTCAGCAGACTGCAGTTTTTTTCTGCCTAGCAAAAGGAGAAGACGTGGCTCTCTCAGGAGCCAGTCTCCTGACCTATTTTTATTCCGTTTCTGGAATTCCTTTTTTATTTTATTTTTGAGAATTTTCTATCAACTGTCGGCTGGGCAACAGGTTGGGTACAAGATATCCTCGTAGTCTTCCCTGTCCGACCATCGAGCGTGCTGATCCTCGCCTTGTGTGCGTGAGACTCAGTTCACGACAGGCCCCATGACTCCAGGGGTGGCCGGGTTTGCTTTCATGCTCCCACGGTCCTCTCAAGACTGAACAGTTCCTGACTGACTGTATCTTTCGCGGTGGACCGGGCCGACTGCTACTCAGTACTGCACTGTGATAGTCCTGTCAGAAACACACCAGTGGGTCCCTCAGGGGACGGGTAAGTAGTCTCTCCTGCCTGCAGGTGAGTAAAAAAGCTGTGTGTTTCTCTGTGGGGGATTTCCCCTGTCTCCCCCTGTATTTCATTGTCACTCTGTCACCATTGCTGGCGCTGTGCTGTGTGGGGTGCCTGGGGGTCACACTGTTCTTGGAGGGGCTAATGCTGGTCTGCAGATATGCTTGGGGCCTTTTTTTGTGTGTTTTGGGGCCTGAGCGCCGAGTGGCGCTGTGTGTGTGCTGTTTTTTTCACTTTTCCTGAGTCATGGCGGCCATCTTGCCGCAGATCGCATCAGTGAAGTGCGGCGGCCATTTTCTTGTAGCCCGCGCGCTCTTCGGCACTAGTTTTGGCCTCTAGCGCTGCTGTAACAGCGCGAATCTCCTCGCATTCTCCTCACAGCTCACCAGCGCTGACAACAGCGCGGTACAGACAGCGGAACTGAGCGGTCCCTGGTCCGGTTTGGTGAGTCCCCTGGGTGCCCCCTCCTCAGTCAGCACAGCCTGTGGGTGGACTTTTTATCTGAGGAGTCTCAGAGGGGGGCAATATGGAGTCTCTGTCACCAGCTTCCCCTAAATGTCAGTGGACAACAGGCAGTGCTTCAGCACCTGCGGTCCCTAGGGACCAGTTGTGGGCAGTCCTGGAATCATTTCTGACCAGGATGGGAGCTGTGTGCAAGGGAGCAAAAAAGCACCCTCTCCCCACTTTACTTCATGAGGACAGTGCGCTGATTCAGATATGGGCCTAGCCACTACCGCTCAGGACCCTAGTTCTGAATGTATTGGATGGTTTTGAACAGGACATTCCTTATGAGGAAAACTCCAGTTCTGAGTCAGTAAATGACAGGGCGCTTGTTAGTGTACTCATGACTGCGGTGAGGGACACTCAAGCTAAAATGCTGCGGATGCAGAACCTCAGGCGGATACAGTCTCCTTTTGGTTCTTTTAAGGCCAGGCCTTCTAAAGAGGGTTTTCCATATGTACTTTCTTTGACCAGCTCATTGATAAGGTCTGGGAAAAGCCGCAGAAGAATTTTTTTATGGTCCCGCGGCGTTTGTCTATCAGATACCCCTTGAAGATGCCCTACTTAAAAAGTGGGCTTCTCCCCCAGGGTCGACCCTCCAGTCGCCCGGTTGAACAAGGCCATCACTCTCCCGATGGAGGGGACTCCTGCATTTGAGGACCCCACTGACAGGAGGTCAGAAGTGGTGAGCAGAGCCATGTTTGCCTTGTTGGGATCCGCCCTACGGCCTGTGGTAGCGGCGACCCTTGTGTCTTAAACACTTACAGGTTGGGCAAAAATGTTGCACCTAGCTGTACAGGAGCATAATCTTCCTCCAGACACAGTTGCTTTGGCCCACCAACTGGTTCAGGGCCGGGTTTATGTGTGCGACGCCACGTTGGAGGCGGCCCCTTTATTATCCAGGGACTCTGTCTCGGCGGTGGTATTGCATCGTCTTATCTGGTTGAAGTGCTGGTCTGCTGACCTAGCCTTAGGAAGCTCCTGACGGATCTACCATTTAAAGGTGGTAGACCTTTCGGTGCTGCTCTGGATGACATCGTCATGGATGTCATGGGAGGTAAAAGCACTCTTCTTCCTTAGACTAGCAAGGGTGAGGAGGCCCGCCGCAAACAGGGGCCTTCCTTTCCAGCAAAACGGGGTTTTTTCGTCAGTCAGAGTCCACGGGTAGGCCCTCTCAGACTGACGGCAGTGCGGCTGGTGGGCACAAGTGCCCCTGTGTGCGTAAGCCGAACAAGCGGCTCCCAAGCCCGCCTCCGCGTGAAGTCTTGCCTCCGCCCGACTCTGGGGTGGGGGGATGACTTCGCAGGTCACGAATCGGTGGTCCTCCCGAATCTCCGACTGGTGGGTGTGCGAGGTGGTCACCTCAGGATACAGGATAGTATTCCAATCCTGGCCCCCAGACAGATTCTTTCCCAACGTGGTTCGACCTATCCTGGACCTCAAGGCCCTGAATGCCTTCGAGAAGGTGCAGAAATTCCGCATGGAATCCATTCGCACGGTGATCGCTACACTCCACCAAAGGGATTTTCTTCTGGCGTCCTTGGACTTCAAGGACGCCTACTTGCATGTTCCGATCTGCGCAAGTCACCAGAAGTTTCTGCGCTTTGCGATCAGCGAAGTCCACTATCAATTGTGGCTCTTCCTTTCGGCCTAGCCTCGGCACCAAGGGTGTTCACCAAGGTGCTTGCTCCGGTTCTAGCCTTCTGTTACAGCGAGGTATTGCTGTCGTGGGCTATCTGGACGATCTTCTGCTAAGAGCAGAAAGTGGATCAGACTTAGAGGAAAGGTGACTATCGTCAATTAGACCCTTAGGGACTCGGGTGGTTCCTGAACATTCAGGAGTCAGTCCTGGTCCCGACTCAGTGTCTAGAGTATCTAGTTCTGATTCTGGACTCCTTGGAGGCAAAGGTATCCTACCTCTGGAGAAGTTGCTGACACTTCAGTCTGCTGCGGTGCGGGTGCTGACATCCCAAAAATGGTTGTCAATCCGTTTTTTGCATGAGAGTCCCGAGACTCGTGGTGGCCTCCTTCGCGGCCGTTCCGTATGCCCAATCACACACCAGGGCATTGCAGAAGGAGATCTTGTCCACCTGGGACAAATCCCCGTTGTCCTTGGATCTTCAGATCCAGGTGATTCACCTGGTCAGGGCGCCCCTGACATGGTGGTTGAGATCCTCGGCTCTTCAGTCCGGAAAGTCGTTCCCCTCCCATCCAATGGACGGTACTCACGACGGACACCAGCCTGACGGGCTGGGGTGGAGTCTGGGGAGTCCTGTCGGCTCAGGCCTTGGACTCCAGACGAGCCCGTTTACCAATCACTGTTCTGGAAATACGGGCCATCGGACTGTGTCTCTCCTCAGGTCGGAGAGAGTACGGGGTCACGCCATCAGGAGCCAGTCGGACACCGCCACGGCGGTGGCGTATGTAAACCATCAACGGGGAACTCGGAGCTCAGCTGCGGCTTCCGAGGTAGTCCGTATCCTGAAGTGGGCCGGAAGAAATGTGCCGGCTCTGTAGGCCATTTTACATTCTGGGCATAGACAATGGGCAGGCGGACTATCGGAGTCGCCAATCGCCAGACACCGGACCAAGAAGAATGGTCCTTGCATATTTCAACTCCTTTACCGACGGTGGGGCACGCCGGATGTGGACCTGATGGCCTCTCGACTCAATCGCAAGGGTCGAGGTTGTGGCCAGATCCAGGGATCCTTGGGCGATGCCTCGGATGCGTTGGTGGCCCCATAGGGTCCTTATCGCCTGATGTAAACTCCGGCGATCCTAATTGTTCCGGATTGGCCTCAGTATCACTGGTACTCTGATCTGGTACGTCTCGTCGCGGACGTTCCCTGGCGGTTGCCGATGAGGGAGGACCTTCAGTCTCAAGGTCCTATGTTTCATCCGGCTTACAGTCTCTGGCTTTAACGGCGGGGCTGTTAAAAGCCAGGTGTTGAGGGACCGAGGTCTCTCGGACTCGGTCATTTTGACCATGTTAAGGACACGGACGTCTTCCTCCAGGCAGATCTATCACCGTGCCTGGAAAGCTTATATCGCCATGTGCGAAGCGCTGGACTGGCGTCTTCGGACGTATTCCATCCCCAGAATCCTGCGTCCTCTGCAGTGTGGAGTGACCCAAAAGCTTGCTTTGATTACCATCAAGGATCAGATTTCGGCCTTGGCCGTCTTCTTTCAGCGACCTCTAGCGGGTCATATTCTTGGTTAGCACCTTGTGTTGGGGGTTCGCCATGTGCTCCCTCCGGTCAAGCCTCCTCTCCCACCGTGGGATCTGAATTTGGTGCTCTCGGTCCTCCAGGAACCTCCTTTTGGGAATATCCGGGATAGTCCCCTCTTGTCTTGTCTCAGAAGGTGGCCTTTTTAGTGGCAATCACTTCTGTTTGACGAGTGTCTGATTTGGCGGCTTTGTCCTGCAAGTCGCCATATTTAGTCATCCATAAGGATAAGGCGGTGTTGCATCCGCGACCTTCCTTTTTTGCCAAAGGTCGTGTCGACCTTTCACCTACATGAGGACATTGCCCTCCCGTCCTTGTGTCCTCACCCATCGCATCCCAGAGAGTTTGCGCTGCACATATTGGAGGTGGTACGAGCCTTACGGGTGTACCTGTCTGTTACTGCTTCTATTCGGAAGTCCGACTCACTGTTTGTGACTCTCTGGTCCATAACAGGGCCAAACGGTTTCGTCTGCCATCATTTTTAGGGAAATCAGACAAACCGTCATTCAAGCCTATGCTCTCAAAGGGCGGGCGCCTCCTTTTCCGGTTACAGCGCATTCCACCAGGGCAATTGGTGCTTCCTGGGTTTCCCGACATCAAGTGTCGGTTGCAGAAGTGTGCAAGGCGGCGACCTGGTCGTCTGTTCATGCCTTTTAAGTTTTTTATAAGGTTAATGTGGCTGCATCTTCGGCCGCAGGGTGCTGCAGGCCGCTGTTTAAAGTTGCGACCCCTCCGTTGAGGAGCTCTGCCTTTATTGGAGTGAAGTTTTGGTTTTTCCATTTATACTGCTCCCATCCCTCTTGACACTGCTTTGGGACATCCCATGTGTAAAGAGACACCGTGTCAGTCCATGGATGGTAAGAGAAAATAGGATTTTTTGTACTCACCGTAAAATCCTTTTCTCTGACCTCCATGGACTGACACGGCACCCACCCTTCCTTTTAAGTTTGTACTGCTTTGTTACGAACTGAAGTCTGCTGACTGTAGTGGGAGGGTTATGTCCGGAGGGACCGCCCCCTGGGTGGGGCTGTTCAGCTCTGGCTTTTAGAATGTATGTATAACATTTCACATTCTGCCTAGGTCTTCTCCTGCAAGCAGGGACATAACCCACGTGTAAAGTGTAAAGAGACACCGTGTCAGTCCATGGATGTCAGAGAAAAGGATTTTTCGGTGAGTACAAAAAATCCTATTTTTCTACACCCAGCCACAGGGTCCTTAGTTGTATTTGCGTCTGTGTAAACAGAATTTTAGTAAAATGCAATCCTCACCCTGATACAGCTTTTATTAGTAGTGTCCAAAACCTGAAAGGACTGAATGTGTGTGCATTCCTTATTGGATCCCGATCTGTGTTCTGTGACAAGCTTTGATCTGTGTTCTGTGACTAGCTTTATTCACATGACTGTGAATCCAACTGCGTGTCCGTGTGCCATGTGCCAAGTAAATGGTGCCTTCAGTTATGAGCCTTTAGTGGTCTATGTATGCTCTCAAGTGTTATACTTGGCTTATATTTCAGCCTCTTTTCATTATAATGACTGCCTGATGTTTATCTTGCCATGGTTTACAATAGTAAGATGGTGGTATGTGGTGCATTATTTAGCTAATGTAAACTATTAGTGCAGGTGTCCTTGCTCTCATTGCTCACGATCCAGGCCTGAACATTTGTATCTCCGCTAATATGAAAAAGTAATGAATCAGTCCCTTAAGTAAATGTACCTATGTGATGCTCCAGGGAAATTAAACATCATTCCTTTCCAAGATGTCCGATGCATCCAAAAAAGGGCTGGGAAATTGTTTGTGATAGATGAGCTGGGAGATAAAGCACCATTAAAACATAATTTCAGCGTAAATACGTCATTTACTAAGCATTACAAGCATGGAACCCATAAAAAGAACAGTCTGGTGAGAATGCCAGCTTTGACATTGATGGGCTATTATGCCTCCAATAGACTCTCCCAACCCCCTCCCTGCATGATTGTGTGCTGGCTAATAAAAATACATTTTACTACAGCAGCCACGCTATATTCTGTAAGCTTTTTGTGTTTTTCTATTCTAATATACAACTATATCCTGAGTGGTCTGTCGTGATTTAAAAAAACTTTTCTCTTTCGTTCATGGATGGACACAGCCTTAATCTTGACAAAGTGGGTATTGGCCTTCCTTCAGGAGTGACTAGGTAGAAAGTGTTAACTTCAAAGCTGAACAGCCCCGCCCAGGGGGCGGTCCTACTGGCTATATCCCTTCAGCCTGCACTAAGCAGATCAGTTTTTTTCTGCCTAGCTAAGGAGAAGACATGGCTCCCTTCAGGCCCATAGGCCTGTTTTTTTTTTTTTTTTGTTCCAGATTGAATTTATTTTATTTTTGTTCCTGTAATCTTCAATCAACTGCCGACTGGGTGACAGGCTGGCTCCCAGATCCTTGTAGTCTCCCCAGTTTCGGCCATCGAGCATGTGCCGACCGTAGCTGCGCGCTGGGTCGTGCACGACATGCACGTCGCTCCACGGGTGGCCGTGAGCTATACGCTCCAGGGCATGCATACGACCGGTCTATAGGGCCGAGTTGCAGCAGCTGGGCCAACAGTCCCCTCCGTCACCATGCGGAAGGTGGTCTGTCTGGGATGCTTCCAGCACAATCCACACAGGAAGGGTAAGTAGTAATCCTCTGCTTCGGCAGGAAGACAAAGTTGTGTATTCCTGGAGAGGTGAGTAAGAGGTTCTATCCTTCCCTTCCTCCCTCCCTTCCTTCCCTCCTCCCTAGGCTCTCTGAGCTGGCTGCTGGGGTGGGGGTTCACCTGGGTGGGCTCCACCTGTGTGGAAACTGCATGTATGTCCGCTAGATAAATGTTATGAGCTGCCATGAAAAAAGTTTGGTTACCCGTGTGTTCTGCTCCATGCTGTCGGCGACCATTTTGCTGGTGATCCATGCTGTTTGGCCTCTAGCTGCGTGGCGGGCATGTTCTTGTGGTCCGCGCTATGTTCGGCAGCTCGGCGGCCATTTTTCTTGTGATTCATGCTGTTTGGCCTCTTTTGCGCTGGCGGCCATGTTTTTTTGTGGTCCGCGCTGTTTGGCCTCTAGCGGCCTTTTCTCATGGTCCACACCGATCAAATGGCATTTAAACGGCGCAAGCCTACAGACACATGCTGCAGAGTCGTCAGACTGATGGCTGACAAGGAAGCAGCTCTACTAAGGAAGCGGATGGCAGCTGTACTACTGTTCTAGGGTGGTGAGTCCTCCATCTAGTAGGGTGGGCTGTGTCAGACGCTAGGTCGGCGTCCTGGTTGTTGCCAGGCAGTGGGGGGGGTGGGTGTAAAAGGTGCCCCCCCGCCGTCTTCTGGGGATAACTCTGATGCAGAGCCGGGCCCAGCTACGGCTCATAGCCCTGGTTCTGACACATCAGAGGATGCGGACCGTGGCCGGTCGGACAGTCCGGGTCACCACACGATAAGGCTCTGATAGGTGACCTTATCACCGCAGTGCGGGATACTCTAAAGATAGGAGCCTGCAGAAACGCAGAGGCGTCGGTCCCTTTCGGGTTCCGTAAAGCCGACCCCTACTGCTAAGGTGTTTCCTTGTGCATCTTATATAGACAAGCTTCTATACAAGGAGCGGGACAAACCACAAAAGGTTTTCGATCCCCAAAAAGTTTGGCGGTGCCTTACCCTTTTAAGGAGAGTTTTCTAAAAAGATGGACCAATAGTGGACCCTAAGGTGTCCAGATTAAACAGGGTAGCCACAATTCCGGTGGAAGGGGCTCCTGCTTTCAAGGACCCTGCAGACAGGAAGGCTGTGCGCCCAAAGGTGGTTGGGGCCCTGGTGTCTCAGACACTCTCTGATAGGGGCAAAGATGCTGCTCCATGGGTTTAAAGCACATGAGGCTCCCTCGGACGAGGTGGCTATGGCCGACCAGTTGATACTGGGTCTTAAAATTTGTCTGCGAATCAGCCTTGGACACTATTCCTCTGCTGTCCAGAGCCTCAAGCTATGCGGTGGTGTTATGCCGTCTGCTCTGGCTAAAAGGTTGTTCGGCATGCCAATTTTCCAAGAAGGCCCTGATGGATTGCCCTTTTAAGGGCGATAGACCCTTTGGAGCATCCCTGGAGGACATTATTAAATCTGCCACAGGAGGTAAGAGCATGCTGCTCCCACAATCCAAAAGAGGTAAAGAGCCATGCCGTAGGCTAGGGCCCTCCTTCACCGCGAACAAATGTTTTTTTCGTCCGCCAAGTAAATGATCCCAGGCCGATAAAGTGCCTGCTGAGGGACCGAAGCGTCCCTGGTTTTGCAAGCCCAACAAGCCTGCAAACACATCTACGTCTGCAAAAAGGTCTGTCCCCACCCATCTCTCGTGTAGGAAGACATATTCGCGACCTGGTGGACATCTCAGATCCCTGACAGGTGGGTTTGCGAAGTAGTTTCCTCAGGGTACAAGAGTTTCTCTTTTGCCCTCCAAGCAGATTGTTATTTATTCCTTTCCCCTCCAACCGCCAGCTTCTGCCGACTCGTCGGGAAGCCCTATATGGGGCGGTTCAAGACCTGCTAATACGCGGGGTGATAATTCCTGTTGCAGTACAGGAACGGTTTCAGGGGTTCTACTCAAATCTGTTCGTAGTACCAAGAAGGAGGTTGTTCATCCAATCTTGGATCTCAGGGGCCTCAATTGCTTTTGAGGTACAAAGATTCCAGAGAGAGTTGGTTTGCTCTGTTGGACGCATACTTGCAGGTCGCCATAGGCATCAGGCATCAGACATGTCTGCGCTTTGCAGCCGGGGAAGACCACTACTAAGTGGTGGTGCCTCCCTTGGCCTGGCATCGAAGGTGTTCACCAAGGTGCTTGCCCTGATTCTGGCCCTACCAGGACAGCCTGGCGATTATTCTTCTGAGGGCCACCTCAAGCTCAGAATAGAGGTGAGCGTGTCTATAACCTGTCAGACCCTCCGATACTTGGTTGGGTGCTGAACACTCAGAAGCCAGTATTGGTACCGACTCAACTCCTAGTGTATCTGGGGTTGATTCTGGACTCCTCAGAGGCGAAAGTTTTTTCTCCCTATGGGAAAGTGGTAGACCCTTCGGGCTGCGGTGCGTCAGTTGACATCCCAAAGATGGTCATCACTCCGCTTTTGCATGCGAGTCCGGGGCCTCATGGTGGCCCCCTTCGAGGTGGTACCATATGCGCAATTTCACACGAGTGTTATAGAAGGAAATTCTGTCCATATGGGACACTTGTCCCATTATCCCTGGATTTTCAAATCCGGGTGGGCCACCTAGTAAGGACCTCCCTAGTTTGGTGGCTGACATCACCTGCACTTCTGTCCGTGAAGTCGTTCCTTCCCTTTCACTGGATGGTAATCACGATGGACGCCAGCCTTACCGGTTGGGGGGGGGGGTCTGGGGGGGTTCAGTCGACCCAGGGTTGCTGGACTCCGGAGGAATCCCACTTGCCGCTCAATGTCCTGGAACTCCGGGCATATGTTAATCATCAGGGAGGAACAAGAAGCTTGGCTGCAGCATCAGAGGTCGCTCACATCCTAAGGTGGGCAGAAAGGAGCGTACCGGCCCTGTCGGCCGTATACATTCCGGGCATAGAAAACTGGCAGGCGGAGTCGCCAGATGCTGGATCAAGGAGAATGGTCTCTACACCCGGAGGGGTTTCGGCTCCTTTGCCAAAGAGGGGGCACGCCAGACGTAGATCCTGGCTTCTCGACTCAATCGGAAGGTATTGAGGTTTGTGGCCAGGTCAAGAGACCCATGGGCAGATGCGACAGATGCGTTGGTGGCACTGTGGAGTCAGCACCTGCTAATCTATGCCTTCCCTCCTCTGGATCTCCTTCCTCCGGCTTCGCAGACTGGAGGATTCCAATGATCCCAATTGCTCTGGATTGGCCTCAGGGTCCTTGATACGCAGATCTAGTGCGTCTGGTAGCAGACACCGCTTGGCACCTACCGCTAAGAAAGGACCTGCTGTCGCAAGGTCCCATACACCATTCTTTTTTTACAGTCACTGGCTTTAACGGCATGGCTATTGAGAGCCAGGTGCTAAGAGACCGGGGCCTGTCAGACTCGGTGATCTCTACCATGAGGAGTGCTCAGAAATCGTCCTCCAGAAGATTTACTGTCGCACTTGGAAGACCTACATATCCATTTGGAGGAAATGAGATGGCATCCGTGTGCTTACTTGGTTCCAGAGTCCTGCTGTTCTTGCAGCGTGGGGCGGACCAAAAATTTTACTTTAAGTACAATTTTTAAGGGGCAGATATCCGCCCTGGTTGTCTTTTTTTCAACAATCCTTGGTGGCTCACTCTTTAGAACGTTTGTACAGGGGGTTCGGCATGCAGCCCCTCTGGTCCACCCTCCACTACCTCCGTGGGGCTTGTATAGCAGATGTCCCTTGGCGTCTACCACTACGAGAGGACCTGCTGTCGCAAGGTCCCATACGCCATCCTGCTTTACAGTTAAGGGCTTTAACGGCATGGCCTCTAGGTGCCTCAGAAACCACCGTTTGAGAACATTAGGGAGGTTCCCTTGTTGACAGTTTCTTAGAAAGTGGTCCCTTTGGTGGCAGTTGTGTCAGTTAAGACGGGTTTCTGAGCTGGCAGCCTTGTCAGGCAAGGCTCCCTATCTGATCTTCCACAAGGATAAGGTGGTGCTGCGTCCGCAGCCTTCTTTTCTTCCTGAGGTGGTTTCGACCTGTCATCTCAAGGAAGACATTGTACTGCCATCCTTGTGTCCTCATCCGTGGAATTCTAAGGAGACGATGTTGTATTTCTTAAACGCTGTCTGAGCTCTGAGCATCAAGCGTCTGTTTCCCAGGTGTGTAAGGCGGCGACCTGATCGTCCCTTCACACTTTCACTAAACTTTACAAGTTGATGTGTGTGCATCTTCGGATGCTTTTTTTCGGCCGCAAGGTATTGCAGGCAGCTGTTTAGCGTTACAACTCTTCAGCGCGAAGCTCTGTTTTGTTTTGGGGTGAAGTTGTTTTATTGCTGTTCCAACCCCTCGTTTTTGACACTGCTTTGGGACATCCCACTTTGTCAAGATTAAGGCTGTGTCCGTCCATGAACGAAAGAGAAAATAGGATTTTTATACTCGCCGTAAAATACTTTTCTCTGAGTTCATGGACGGACAAAGCACCCACCCCTCTTTTTTTTTAAAGTTTGTACTGCTTTTGACGAACTGATCTGCTTGGTGCAGGCCGATGGGGATATAGCCAGTAGGACCGCCCCCTGGGCGGGGCTGTTCAGCTTTGAAGTTGTTAAAACTTTCTGCCTAGTCACTCCTGAAGGAAGGCTAATACCCACTTTGTCAAGATTCCTCAGAGAAAAGGATTTTACGGCGAGTATAAAAATCCTATTTTTTTTTTTTGCAGGTTTTGTGATTTTATTACAGTTCAATTATCTATGAATGTGTCTTGCAGATGTTTAATGGCCTGCATCTTCTCCAACCAACAACTTTCGGCTTTTTTTTTTTCTGGGCTTACAGCTTTACCTAAAAGGGGCAAGATAAAACTCAATGTTTAGATACAGTGGGCACGCTCCCGAGTCCATTATTTGCGGCCATAGACACAGAATGCCGGACTCTGCCCTGGCGCCGCGTCATTGGATTTGATTGACAGCAGCGGGAGCCAATGGCTGCGCTGCTATCAATCTATCTAATCAAGAGCCAAGACAACGGGCAGAGTGTGTGAGCGTGTCTCTGGCGTGGGAATTGCGCGGGGCTCAGGTGAGTAAAATGGGGGGGGCTAGGGGGCTGCTGAGTGACAGAAGTTTTTTCACCTTAATGCATAGGATGCATTAAGGTGAAAAAACACGAGGGTTTACAACCTTTTTAAGGATTTAGAGGAGTGTACCAAAATCCCTCCTGAGATGTGTGCAAACCTGGTCACCAACTACAAGAAAAGTCTTGCCTCTGTGCTTGCCAACAACGGTTTCTCAACCAAGTACTAAGTCATGTTTTGCTTGGGGATCAAATACTTATATTACTCGCTATACTGCAACTTAATTTTATAGCATTTTTTTTGTTTTGTTTTTTGGTTGATATTCTGCCTCCATTTTAAAATACACTTTTGATAAAATTATAGACCCTTTTAGTTCTTTGTAAGTGGGCAAACGTACAAAATTTGCAGGGGATCACATAATAATTTTCCCCACTGTATGTGTAGTCTGTAACAGACCTGAAATAACCATCTCCATGTGAGCTGAAACCTTTCTATGGTTTCTAAATGCATGCCTGTTTTGATCTCTAAACACAACCTAATAACAAGGTAGCCTCAGATTCAGAATCTGGCAGCACTGCCAGTATGCAAACCAGCAATTTCTTAAAGCAACCAGGCATCTAGTATACACAGTCTGTGCTGCCCTGCTGAGAAACATGTATGTAACATGTACCACTGCCTTGAAAAAAGATAGTTGCTTGACAGTTGTGCAGTTAAGGCCCCGTTCGCACCTGAGTGACGCTGCAGCAATTTTGTGGTGCGTT
Source organism: Rana muscosa (assembly GCA_029206835.1). NCBI lineage: Eukaryota > Metazoa > Chordata > Amphibia > Anura > Ranidae > Rana > Rana muscosa. Next base: position 651,069,536 of record CM055121.1, on the reverse strand, counting down.
TTTTGAGTGGCACCAATCATTTGGAATGGGAAGGCCTCCGCTACAAGAATGCACCAAAGAAGCTCATGTACCAAATTTTGGCACCGAGCCAGGCGCTTTTGGCATTGTGTATTTTTGTGCATTTTGTCGCATGAGAATCGCAACAAAATTGCACTGTGCTTGAAATAAGTGTTAAGAAATATTGGCACGGCAAGTGCATTGCACGTTATGTTGCGATTCTGTCCACAATTTCAGTATGCTCAGGTGTGAACAGGGCCTCTGGGTTCTAACTTCACAGGGTAGATGCTCGTTTTAGGGAATTTAATCATAATGATCCTCCCCTCCTTCCACTGTCCCCTGATAGTTTCCTGATAACACAGTCCATGGAGTCAGGCTGCACATGCTCAGTTTGGTGTGTATTGCTAGAGTTTTTTTTTTTTTTTCCTTGGGAGGATGCATGTGATCAGCAAAGGGCAATCGGCACTGTCCAGACAGTGTCAGGGGTCCTGCAGTCTCATAGGATAGTTAGAAAACTCCTGCCTACAAGCTTTAACCCAGTGCTTGGCTGGACACTGATAGACGTCACAAGACTGCTATATACTGCTGTTGAGAAAAGGTATTTTAGCAGTTTATATTTACTAAATTAATTGCATTTCCATGTTGCATAGTTAAATAGTCAGGTTGAAAAAAGACACAAGTCCATCCAGTTCAACCATAAAAATAAATATATATATATATATATATATATATATATATATATATATATATATATATATATATATATATTCGTACAATCCCATATACACATGTTCTGTGTACTGTGGGAGACCAGATATAGTGAATCTGGTCCTGGGCTTGGTAACACTTTACCTAGCAAGGCCTAATTAAATAGTAAGGAAAACGTAAAAAAAATATAACACAAATGTCACTGTAAAAATCAATCTCTGCATCCTCCGTTGCACAGAATGAATGATCAGGAATTGCTCTGTACAGTCTCCCTGTTCATTCACAAACTGAAGCATAGTAAATAATACAGTATGCTACCTTTTTTTAAAAAGCACCCCTTGGCGGTGAAAATGAAATGGGAAGCGGACGTAGGGCCACTAGACGAGGACTAATGGGAGGAGGCCCTAGAGGCAGTGACCACTTGCTCCTTAAATGTGACGAAGCGGCTGACACAACTGTATACCCTTCTGTGAGTCTACTACACACCTCATCGGCTACACGGTATGGGTCTGCTTCTCACACCAACATGCACTAGATGCAAGCGGGACCATGGGGATTTGATACACTTATTGTGGCGCTGCCCTAAACTACACTTATACTGGAAGGGGGCGACCTATTCCTTGAACACACTGTTCCAGGTGTCGGTCCCATTAGACCCCAAACACTGCCTGCTGAATCTCTTGGAGGAATTTGAATGGAAAAGGCACACCATAATAGCCCTTACGAGGGCTTTTTCTAGCCCATAAACTGATCATGGTACTCTGGAAATCTGAATCCCCCTCCTACGGTCAAGGAATGGATCACTGCAGATGGAAAAATTATTTACCAGCATAGGGGATGCACCAGAAAATTTGAGAAGGTGTGGGGTCCGTGGTTGGCGGTACCGGGGCTCGCCCTGGAGGATTTGATTATGGATAGAATTTTGGGACTGAATGTGGGATAATGTTGTCCTTTTGCTGTATAGAGCTTGGAATATGGGGAGGAGGATAAGTCATTCACACATTTGATGCATTGTAGGGTGGTATATGGATCTAACATATGTGCTACATGACTGTGGCTGCTACTAATCTGTAATGTTCCATGTGGCTGGTGAACTTTGTATGTGGCGAATAAGTGTTATTGCTGATTTTTGGACTCTATTCAAATAAAGACTTTTTTTCTGGATAAAAAAATTAAATACAGTACCGATCAGAAAGGCAAGGGGCTTTTAAACTACATATTTAACGGCTTCTTCCCCCGCTCTACATCCCATCTCCTGCAATAGGCTGGTGAGAGAAGAGGAAGCAGGCAGTGCTGCAAGGGAGGGGTCTAGGGACAGGCAGCTGAAGGAAGAGGAACCTAGACAGGAGGAGCAGTGGAGAGGAGCCTTTACAGGAACTGATTCCCTTTTACTTTCCCCTTGCAGCAGTTGAATGCCAGATGCTGAGGGGTCGTTTTTGAGAGTCGGCATGGAAGGAATGCGATCTACCCCTCACTTGCCTGCGATTGATTGGTAGCTGACCCCACTGTGGACAGCTATGACCTTCCAAACCGGAATGGTCACACACTTACTGGTCCCTCTAATTCTTTTACATATTTATCAGTGTAGAATATATGGTTGTTATAAAAGGTAAATCTATTTTCTAACATATTGGGTTGTTCTACTGAACTGGAAGTTGTGTGTGCCTTTTTTTTTTTTTTTAGCTACAAATAGATTTTCTCTAGAGTAGAGTACTCATTGGTAGTATTATACAGAGCTGTTTTTAATATAGATAATTCAACAAACCAGAGGCACTGAAACATTCCCTAGTAAGAGAACCGCATTGGAAGCTGCTTCACGAAATTCATATGAACATTGAGAGCCATAAAAAGTCACTAGATTGTGAGCACTTAACCAAAATAGATATTAAATAACAAACGTATGCCCAAAAAGTCAAGCTGTTCTAAGGCCTAGCTCACGCGTGCATAATTATTTGTCAGGGCCATATTTCAGCTGCACGGGATACACAAGTGTTTCATGCAGTCAGTCCCATTCATGTCAATTGGGATGCAGCAGTTGCACGAACACAGCTGCTGTTCCCAATTTGACATTGGTGCAGATGGGTGTCCCCAACTCGCACTGTCTGCATTGAGGGACATGCACCCATATAGGGTTGTTAGATTGGGAGCAGCAGCTGTGTCCATGCAGCTATTGTGCCCGAATTGACATGAATGGGACTGCCTACACACAGATGCACGGAACAATTGTTCATCCTATGCAGGCAAAGCAAAATCCTCACATGGGGTCAATGTGAATGAGGCCTAATAGTTGGCAATCGCCTATACTGTAGGTGAAGTGTACAAACTACTAAGCTTCTTTTTTTTTTTTTTTAAACGCTTGAGCAAGGAAATATGAATCTTAATGTTTCTCATCTGTCGCAGTGCCAATTTTGAAAATGCTGTTGCCTGTAACAGCCACTTTTGGTTTTAGCTATTTCTTATTTGAATTAACTTGAGAAAAGCAATAAAGATGCTGATTTAGTGCCATGTACAATATCTCAACTTTCCTTTTGCTTCAGTGTTTGTTTCCCCTTGTATTCCTAACAGTCCTCTTACTAGTTTTAACCAGTCATATCGGCCTGTTTTTTGGTTCCTTTTTCATAAAACAAACATTTACAAGGCATGGGGTGTAGGAGTTGGCATTGAAGCCTTCCCGGCTCCCCCTGACATTCTGCACATAATTTGGCTGGGCTAGACAGGTGCTGCTGTTTGGGATCTAGGGTTATGTACAGACTAGCAGCAGTCATGGGTCCATACATTTTTTCTCTGTGTCCTGATATTGTCATCTGAGTGGATTTTCAGGGAATATGCTCTGCATTGCAAAATATCATTGTTTATCCGTTTAGTTGCAATGTCAAAACACGTTTTTACCTTGAGTATAGGGCCTCATGCACACTGGACATTTTTGCAGCTGCTTTTAGGGGTGTCAGGTATTTTTTCCTAGGTGTACATGCACACATAGACTTGTGGCAAGTAGGGATGAGCTCCGGTGTGTTCGCATTGAACATGTGCAGAGCCCGCCAGGAAGTCGGCGCTGCGCTAATCACAGCCAGGGAGACATTTCCCGATCTCTGCAGCCGAGCATCGGGAAATGTCTCCCTGCCTGTCAATAGCGCAGCACGGTGCCGACTTCCTGGCGGGCTCTGCACGTGTTCAATGCGAACGTGTAGGAGCTCATCCCTAGTGGCAAGAACCTTTTAGATGCAGGGGAAAAAAAACACCAATGCTGGTGCGTCCAGGAGCAGCAGAGTTTTGGCAGAAAAAACACTTGACGCTGCTAAATACTAGGCGCGTTTTTAGAGCTCCAGTTTTAATTCATTTCAATGGCCAGAGCAAGTAAAATATTCTGACCAATGAAATGCATTAACACCCAAGCTCTTGACGCCTGTAAACACACCTCAATGCTTGTAAAAGCTTTAGACCGTGTTACAAAAGTCAGGCCAAAACGCTTGCCAGGAGGAAAGGCTTCTAGGAGAGTTTCCAAAAAGTCCTGTGTGCATGAGGCTTTATATCCTTCATGCATGCATGAGCTATGACAAAAGGCATTGTACAGCTAGCAATGGAGACCTGGGTCTGACTGTCAAAAGCCAAAAGTCTTTTCCTGGTCCTCTGAATTTGTCATGTGGTAGTCTAAACCCAGTGTATTAAGTCTTTTTGCAGCATACGCCTGTTGTAATCCCACATATTGTGACAGTGGTAGCAATGCCTTAAATTAATTGCTTCAGTTTCCTTTGTCATTGCCATTGAGATTAGATAAAGAGTGCAGATTAGAATGAATTGGTAATTCTCCTATGCTCTAGTGAATTCTATTAAAACACAATAGGACCCAGCGTGTGTGGCATGTGCTTTGTTTTCACTAGATCTGTAGAGTGTGCCAGTGTAAAAACACTGGTCAAATTCTTCTATCAATTTTGGTCCTATAACGCCACAAGAATGATTATGTCTCTAGTTTGGCCAATAAATAGGTAACCTTCACTAATGTGTATTCTCAGATAGAAATGAGTCCGTACAAATTAATAAGTGTGCGGTTAAACTGATGTAGAGTGAGTGACTACTACAGCATTAAACAAAAAATATATAAATGCATGCCTCACCAAGTTCGTTATAAATGTGATCTATAGAATACTAGCACTAGTTTAGATTTAAAACCAGCATAGGTTTATTGTCTTGCTAGTCTTTTACAAATGAACAATAATAATTACAACATATTGAACAGGCAGGGCCTGATAAAGTGGCTGTGCACTGTGTAATATCCTGCCCTGTTATCTTCTACTTGCTGTTATTTACATGAGAAGCCAGCATCTTTGCATTGACAGTTCATACGATTCTAAACCCTGTATAGATCCATATTAGTCCTAGTTGCAGAGATGAACAGTTTACAGCCCTACAGCTGTTCTGCCACCATACTTTGTCAGCCATCTCTGCTTCAGTGTAAAACATTTGAATATCTGAAGTTGTATACTGCAGATGAAAACGCTGTATGTCCTTGGAGAAAATTGTAGTAGCTAATGTAATTGCACTACAATCCTGAACATTTTTGCCATTACTGGCCTGCATTTTGAAACTTTTCTCTTTTTAGACCTTTCCAGAGTACTTGTATGAAAATAATTTCTCAACCCATTTTAATGTACCCCCATTTGAATTCAGTATTCTTTAAATGCCAATAATTCCACTTAAAAATGTTTCAGTGCGCTCAATTCAATGACGTTTTTCAAAGGTGCTTTCATAAATGCTTGGCTAGTCATTGCTAAGACATTCAGTGCAATTTTATAAATGGGAGGCCAGAGAAGACCTGATGTACACAGTAGCTTTTCATGTATATTACTTCATAAATGTGTGTATGAAGCACTCTCAGAATATGATGGGCAGCTGATATACATCAGACTGGGCTTTTTTTACACATAGCTCACTTGCTCTTCAGTCTTTCCAGCTTCATTTTCAGTGAGTAATAAGGTGTCAAGCAAAATGGCAGAGGACTCAAGCTGTGAGTTGCGTAATCTTAGTGGACTTTGATACATGACTGGGTTCATCCCATTTTTCATTCCATGTTTCATGATGAGCTTTGAATTTTCTGCCACAGAGTTCCGGAATGATATCCGACTAGAGCAGTTCCGTAGGATTTTTACTGAGTGCATACCCCGGAAATTACATGTGATGTAGCGCCCAAAGGCATCTCTGAAAGTCTTGTTAAATAGAGTGTAAACTAATGGGTTGACTCCGGAAGAAATATACCCAACCCAGACAAATATTTCCATTAGCATCTTGATAACGTCGGGGTCACAGTCATTTGGGTCACAGAGGACTGAGGCCACATTGGTAATGAAAAAAGGACACCACATAAAAACAAACAAGAAAAACACTATACCCAAGACTTTAGAAGCTCTTTGTTCATTTGTAATGGTCTGCATGGACTTCTTGCCCACACTGGATAGCCTTCGTATGGGAAATTCATCATTGTTCATGTGCAATGGCCGGTCACGTCTTGGACCATCTAACATGGCAACTTTCTCAGGTGATGAACCGGGAGTAATATCTCTCTGAAAGACCGTGGACACTGTGGACCAGGTTAGGCGCTGAGGGGGTTTGTTCTTGATTAGATACGCTTTTTTCCTCAGTAAGTGAATGGTCAGGAAGTAAATGACTACCATAATTGCAAATGGTATAAAAAATGCCGCCATTGATCCATAAATAATGAAGTACTTGAAGTGCTCAGTCCGAACAAGACATGTGGTGTTTGAGTTGAAGATGGCATCGGGGTCAAGAAGACCTTTGATTGGGATAGGCACAGCAATGCCTGAAAGAAAACAAAGATCATTTTACTTTTCAAGTAAACTTTAATCATCTTTAAGTGCTGCACCGAAGGGGATCATTTCCCCTTATAATCATGCACATTCATGTTTTTAATGTATTCAAGCCTACAAGCTATTGGTTTCTTTTTAAGGTAGACAGAATTGTGTGGGTGTTTTTTTTTTTTTTTTTTCCCAGCAATGAATTAAGTGTGTGACACAACAACTGCAAGATTAGAACTGTAAAACACATGGTTTTGTTGCCAGTTAGTTGCATCTTTCTGAAAATTTGATTTCCTGTCCTGCCGTACAGCTGCCGCTTACTGATTACCAAAGCTTTATCATGCAAGACCCAAGTAATCTGATCATTACGCACTGTAAGCTATTTCAGGCCAGAATAAATTAAAGGAAAGTGTTTCTGATCCCGTTCTGTAGGGAAGCATGAGGATAGTTTTTCAGGATGTCCCAGTTATGCAGGGCACCTCCACAGCTGCAGGATTCAGAGAGGATCAGCAGGTTGTCATAGCTTCCCTAACTAGCAGAGGCTGTTGCCAGTTGATCTACTTGCCTGGGATTAGGAGCGGAGGGTTGCGCCTTGTATGACATTTGTATAACCTCTGGTTGTGCATACTAGGAGAAAACCTTTTCATAAGGTAGCAAATTTATCTGTGTGTATAACTCGCATTATCTAACCACCTGGTATTGTTTTCCTTTTTATGATCTTTTTTTTTTTTTAAACTGGTCAATGCAAAAAGCTGTTTACAAGAAGAGCAAGCTCTGTTTTATGCCTGCAGGTAGATTGAGGAGTAGTAATTTAAGCCAGGTCTCTTGCTAAAAGCACAGGGGGATTGAAAGCTTAATTTATTAAAACATACTTGTTACCAAATAACACTTGACTATTGTTAAAGTCCACTTTTCATGGATAAGTATTATCAAAAGAAGGCCAGCAATGTCAGCACCTGTACTTTTTCCCATGATAGGTTTTCTCTAAATGTTTGCTTTTAAGAGTAGCTTTTTAGTAAATCTTGTTTAGGAGACGCATTCCAAATAAGTGTAATACAAAAAAGGCTCTTTCACGCTCTTCACTCTCTCTTCGCTGATCCCCACTGAGCAGGTGGATGGTTGGTCTGTGTCTGGTCTGCTTAAGCAGACCGGACACCGCTCACTTTCCTCTATGGACAGCCGGGTTTAGGCCCCTTTCACACTACCGCAACTTCAATGTCCTACGTTTTTGCTGCGATTTAAGGGAATGCCTGTGTAAACTTGGTCTATGGACCTCAACTTGCATCAAAGTCGGACCAAAGTAGTACAGGGACTACTTTGAAGTCGGTGCGACTTGAAGTCGCACAGATATAAATGGTACTTATTGAAAATCATGGGGTACGACTTGTCATGCAACTTTGCAGTCCCATGCGACTTTGCAGTGTCATGTGACTTGTCTAACATCTGACTGTCGTTCGATCAGTCAGACAGGTGGGGAACAGATCTCCCCCCCCCCCCCCATCTGTCTGTTTTTAGCGAATGGGATCGGATGTCGTCAGGTGTCAACAAACACGTCTGTTTATATCCGCTCCATCCGCCGCAATGGCTGGTCCGATCGGGCCGTCTTAAAAACTGACAGGAGGACCTGATCGGTACATTAATGTGAAAGTGGCCTAAATGTTTTTTTGTATGCTAAAATCAACTGCAGTTTTTCATTCACTAAACTGTTGGTAAAAATACAACTCAGTAGTATTATAGGTACCTAAGGGTTGCAGTTGAATTGCATGAAACAGGCATGTTGGCTTATACAGATACTGCACATTTCCAATAAATTTCACAATGTTTTTTGGTTTATTTTTGTTTTCCTCAAGGCCTTATGCACACTGGAGGTTATAAAAACTCCAGTAGTGTTAGCTGTAAAATGCATTTTTTTTTTTGCGTTCTGTAGCAAAACTATACTCCCACGAAGGCTTGAGGTTCAAAAACGCATATAAACGCTTGATAGCCACATTTTTCAGTGTTAGAACATTTTTACAGCTGAAAAACTCCTCTTCAAACGCAGTAGTAATGGGGGTTTTTCCAGCCTGAAAACGCCCCTGCCAAAAAACAGTCTGTGTGCCATGGACACGCAGGATAACATGCTGGGCAGTTTACTGGCTGTAGGAAAAAAAAATGCCTGATGCCAAATACAGCAGCTGTATTGGTCCTTGTAATTATCCTCTCCAACACAGAATGTGGTGGGAAATTCAAAATGTTTTAGTTGTTGCAGAAACAGGAGATAAATGGAGGAACCTTTTTGCAACACTAAGAAGAGATTTTTCCCTTGCTTTTTAAAGAGCTCTCATCTTACTTCCTGCTGAGTCTCTGTGACAGGAAGTGAAGGGAAATCTCTTAAATGATCTGCAAATTGATAGGCCTTTGTTACTGTTGCTAAGCAATTTTAGATGCCTGGGCACGCACGCACGGATGGAAGGACGGACGGGTGTTCTATAACCTGTCATAGCATAGAGTAATTAAAAAGACCAATTTCTTGTGTATTTTACTTCATTAGAGCAGTAAGAAGACTGAGACATTAGTTCTACTTACATGCTGATATTAACCACACCACTGCAATTTTTATAAGCGTTTTTGCTCTGGTGTTGAATTGACTGGCTTGGATAGGTCTTTTGATGGCAATGTACCGGTCCAAAGATATGGCGCAAAGGTGTATAATTGATGCCGTGGAAAACAGGACATCTAAAAATAGCCAAATGGCACACAGGCACTGCGGTAGAGGCCAGACAGGTTCTGAAATAGACAGATAACAGACATATTTTTGTCAAGACACTAATCCGTATAATTGCTGGTGACGAAGTAAAAATAAAATATGTATAAGGTCTAAGTACTTGCCTGTATAAAAGGCAGTTTAACACCTACAGTTAAAGCGGAACTCCAGCCAAAGATCATAAAATAAAAAAATTCAAATATAAAATACCAGCTTTTGCTGCAATATTCATCTTCAATCCAGAGACCCCCCCCCTCATTTTTTTTCTTCCTGCTGCTAGATGTCTTTAATCTGATGGCCAGCATCATTCAATTGGAACCAGGTCATCCTGGATCCACTCTAGCCTGTGACTGGACAGTAAAAATAGAACCAACACGGTGATGAGCTCGTCTGTCACTCTGTTCTCTCCTCCCTATAAGCATTCTTCTTGTCAGCACATAACCTGATTGGCTCTTTGTGCTGCTTCTTTTCACACACGTCAACCTTGCTGTGCATGGGCTGCATGAGGCTGATTTCCAGGTCAGATTCAGGTATCTGCACCCCTTGCAGATCTGGCTAGAGTTTAACTTTATAATAATGTTGATTGAAAGTGGTTGTAAACCCAAAATAAAAAAAAAAAAAAAAAACCTGCAAGACAAAGGCACAATGAGCTAGTATGACTAGCATACTAGCTCATTATGCATTACTTACCTTAGATCTAAGCCGTCCTCGTCTCCCCCTCCGGCCGCAGTCATCTCTTCGGAAGGTTACTTCCGGGTATCGCCGCTCCAGCGATGTAATTGGCCTGAGCGGTGAAGACGTCACTCCGCTCATGCGCGCGGGAGCCGTCAAAGCTGGCAGATCCCATTGAGAAAACTGGCATTCTCAGTGCACTTGTGCCGTTGTCTACGGCGCATTCTTATTGGCAAATATCTCCTAAACCGTGTAGGTTTAGGAGATATTGCAAAAACCTACAGGTAAGCCTTAATCTAGGCTTACCTGTAGGTGAAAGTTGTAATGGAGGGTTTACTTCCATTTGAAGGTGTTAAGTAAAACTTGATAAATTTCAGTAAACTGAAATTAACATTTTTACACATCTGTACATGAGAAGATTGATCAGTAACTGGTTAATTGGTTAATAGAAACTTTTCCTGGCTATAGCTGGTAGTCTAGGGATAGGACTGATTGCCTTTAAATCTTCCACCATTGCCGCTACAGTTCTATTTTAACAGAAGCCTCAAGTTGTTAGACTTTGATCACTGGGCTGCATATTTGTTCCAGCAATTATATAACTGTCAAACTTAATAGATTAAACCTCACAACCCTATGAGTTTGTATTCAGCACTAGGAACAAAATGGCAACTTTAATTAGATATATAGATTTTATATTTACTTTTATTCCCTTTTTATAGAATTCTTGCCTATAGTGATGTGCCTATGGAATGGAACATTTACAATGATTAGCTATTGTTTAAAGGCGTACAGATAAGTCAGACTTTAATATGTCTGTCATTGTAAATATACTATAAAAAAAAAAAAGCCTGGATCTGTTATTATTCTGCCGGTTCAGCACAGACTGGCTTAATTTCAATCCATGTATGGACACACTGGTACAGCAGTTCATCTACAGGTTGACATCTGTACTGTCTGATTTTCCCCCTCAATCGGCACTGCAGGATATAGCCTACAAAGCCGATCAGTGTTTTCTGATGGCAGGAAAGTCTCCCTGCTGTCCAGAATACAAAAGCTAAGTGGGAAGGATTCCTCCATTCACATTGTGTGTAGATGGAGAAATTGAGACAGTTTTTTTTCCGTCCAACATGCTAGTTGAATGGGGGGAAAAAAACTGACATCTATGGGCTGCCCTAGAAGTGTAAGAATTGAATTATTGAGTTACATTGATGCAGGCCACTAAAACTGATACAGTATATCCATCCAGATGAAACACCTCAAACTGGGCCCTAGAAAGACTAATAAAATTCATACATACTTTGTATATGACGATGAAAAACATACTTGATGACAAGTCGGCTAGTTTGAAGATTACATAAACTCAGATGGAAGAATTCTTGTTTACTAAAAAGGCCACTTATTAGTAACTGGCATGCTTAACCACTTCATGCAAATCGCAGTACCCGTACGTCGGTACTTTGACACTAAATACCGTTGTTAAGGCAGCAGCTAGCTGCCTTAACCCTGGTATTTTTAGATACGGTGTGCATTTCTCTTTGAGATGAAAGTGGTCTCTGTGGCGGATTCGCAGTGAGATCAATTTTATCTGTGGCAGGAGAGGTGCCCACCCCCCTCCCGCCACTCTCTGGTCATCTCCGGCGCTTACCGGAGCCATTGGTAGTGGCGGAGACAAATCGCGTCCGCTTCCCTCATTGCCTGGATGCCGAGTGAGGGGGAAGATGGCCCCTGCTTGGCTCCATAGCATTGGAGGGCGGAAGCAACGTCAAACATCATTTCCGCCTAATGCTCTTTTTATTTTTTTTATTGCATTTTAGTGTAAATGAGATCTGAGGTCCTTTTGACCCCAGATCTCATATTGAAGAGGTCCTGTCATGCTTTTTTTTTTTCTATTACAAGTAGGGCTGTGGAAATTAACTGTTAATTCCTTGATTAATTGTTTTGATCGATTTAAAATTCCTTTGATCGGTACACACCTGTCCTCCGGCTTCCGGGTCTTCAGGGAGATCCGGTGATGTCACGGACACTGGTGGGGCTTGCCGTGTCCATCTGAAGGGCTCCTTTGCTGTGCCTTCATATCTGCATGCCGGCGGGACCTTACTATCTGCCACACGCAAGGGCTGTTGCACTTCCCTCTATCAACCTGGGATTCTACGGCCATCCACTGGGAGTTGTGATAGTTCCCTTCACGGGACATCTACATGCCGACGGACTGATGTTAGCCCCTTCTCATCTGGATTCAGCAGTGGTATCGTTGTACACATTTTTATACCAGTATCATACTTGGCTACATGTTTTTATGACTGCTTTTGCTACCGTTTGGTATTGCTCGCACCATTTTTACAATTTATGTAGCTACATCGATTTTATCTCTAGTGCAATATTTATTTTGTTATCTACTTGAAGACTAAAAGTTCTAATGCTATTCCCATCGAGCGCTGCCTTTTGTGTGTTTTTTGTATCCTGCTATCGATTTTTCCAGTGGTTGGTAGCTGCACTGGGAATCGGCCTGCAAGGGGAGATAAGCTAAAAGTAGTTGGATCTATGTGCGTTATAATTAATCGAAATTAGTCAATTCATCGATAAAAATAAAAAAATCAGTAACAGCCCTAATTACAAGGGATGTTTACATTCCTTGTAATAGGAATAAAAGCGACCGACATTTAATTTTTTTTTTAAAAAGACACTGTCAAAATAAAAAGTAAAATAATTAAGAACATTGTTTCTTTTTTTTTTTTTTTTAAGCGCCCCGACGAGCTTGCGCGCAGACGTGAGCACATACGTGAGTAGCGCCCGCATATGAAAACGGTGTTTGCCTTTTGATCTTCACTGTCTAATGATGACAAAATCACAGACATCTGCTCTATAAACAAGGACACTTGTAGATATACTGTTAGAATAACAGGTGCCCTGACTGGCCCTTTAACTGCAGTGGCTGTGAAAGAGGCCTGGAGGCTGCCATTGCTGATGTCCTAAAAATGCCAGTTGCCTGAGAGGTGTTGCCAATCCTCTGATTTCATTGCATTTTCTGCCACTGACCTGGGTCACTTGTGCAGCAAATGATGTCATAGATCAGCTTGACAGCCAGACAGACTTTTTTCAGCAAAAAAAATCAGCAATGGCAACCTCCTGGGTTTCTCTGAGCCTAGCTTTCCTGTGAACCAACCAATTATGTGTAGCCATGCTTTAGCTCTTACATTCTTATGTTCTTTGCCCACTGTACCAATTTATTTATAGACTGTTTAATGTATGTATGTTTTATAGACTGTTTTCCCCCTTTGGTAATATTTAGATTTTTTATTTTCTGTTTGTTTGGATCTAAATTATGTGCATAATATAATAGAGACAGAATAACCTGCAGGGCCTGAACAATTTGAAATAGAGTTGGTATATAGTATAAGAGCCTTGACACAGCCTCCATAAATAGGAGGCAAATCTTGCCTTAGAAACCTAAGCTGCAAAGGAATAAAATGTTTAGTATAGCAAACCTGGCACTTGTTCTTTTTATAGCATTGGGCTAATGACTCTTCTATTGATTTTAAGATATGCTTGATAGAATAACAGTAATTTGTTCATGGGTTCTCTTTAATTGTAGCTGCAATTTTTCCATCTTAGAATGAAGGATGCTTTCTTTGTGCATTTTCCTAAGCTGTGCACAGCTTTTATCATTGAGGGCGAGCAGGACTTTTAATGAGAATGAGAAAATCCCATATAGGAACATAAATATTTTTCATTGTATTGGATAATACATAATCTGGATTACTTTTATCTTTGGGAATAACCATTTTACCACAGATTTTTATATTTTCCTATAACCATTTTGGATTTATTTTAAAGACATATGCTCACGGATGCTCTCTTCCTCTTTGAAATTGTGGCTTTGTGTAAAGCATTAGCACATTTTGTTAATTTCATATCCTAAATACCATGAAATAAGTGTTCACGGCAGTATGCAGTGGCAAAAAAGGCTACAGAGTTCCAGCAGCTTGTTCTCGGCATGTGTATATAAACACGCATGAGATTTGTATATGAAGTGCTATACTATTTTCTCAGTTTTGTCCTTCCCCACACGGCGCATGAAGATTTATGGTGGTATAGTATAAATAAAGTCTGATAATGCAGCACTTTTTTTAAGCACTTTTGAAGTCTTGAGTAGACTTGAGCATTGTATAGGTTGGCTGTGAACATTTATTTTAAGACACCAGGGATTGCTAAATGTTTTTTATCATGTGTGACCACTGCTCAACTTGATACAAATATGTATAATTCTATACAAATTTATCATTTTTTATTTTTTTTTAAGATGACCTATTTCAGAGTCTGAAATTGCCTGCAGTACTTCAAGCATTAATGTGTTTTTTTTTATTTTTATTTTTTTAAATCTACGGAAAATTATCTGAATGTTATTTCCTTCTTACCGTGAACATTTTTTTTACATTGAATTTTGGGGACAAAATTAGGTTTACCAAACACCTGTGAGGTCACTACATAGGTGTTTTATGTTGCAGTGTTGTCTATTGAATATTTTTCTTGTATTCTACCAAAAATCTTTTTTGCTCATCCTTTTTTATTTTGTTTATTTATTTCTGTCGTACCAGTGTTTATTCTGAAATTGTTTGCCATTGTTCAGGTGTTCCAAAATGATGCAATTCTCAATTAGAATTAATGTTCTAACTGAGCCACAACATTGGTTTGGGGGAATCCTTTAAGATTTCAAAACCTCTCCTTGTGCACTTTATACTATATACAATTTAATGGTTTTCAACATCTGAGACCTGGTTATGATGGCTGGATTAAGTGTACATTTGTGTTCACTGATTATTTTCTAACTGTTCAGTTATTTTCATGCCATTAATTGTGCCGTTTGTTTGCCTGTAACAAGGCTCTACAAACTCCATTATGACCAACTTGGAAATATATAGCAGTGATAGTGGTTAAGGGTGAGCTGAAGCAATTGAACATTTTTCCCATGATTTGTGTTCTCTAGTCTAAAGCATAAATTGGACTAGTGAAATCTTGAAATTAGGACATTATTTTGTATCTTGACCCATAGCAGCAGCCTGTAAGTAGCATAATAATAGGGTACTTACTGAACATAATGGTGAGAAGTGCAATAGGCATCACAAATATCCCAACCAGCAGATCTGCCACAGCCAGTGACATAAGAAAGTAGTTAGTGGCATTTTGTAGTTTCTTCTCCAGTGATATTGCCAAGATTACAAGGATGTTGCCACCTATTGTAGGAATAATAACCATAAGTGTCAGAAGTGCCAGCCAGCACTTTGTTGATTCTGTCGATGGCCCGATGCTGTTTAGGAAACTGCCATTGTTAGAAGAGTTAAGTTCTGGCATTTTGTGCCAGAGAGTAAAGTCAGGAGGTCCTCCAGATAAATGGCGATATGTCAAAACGACTTTTTCCATGTCTCTTCTACCATTTCATCTAGGCAAGCTATATCATTGCCATGCTTCCATAAATTGTATCCACCATTTTTTATATTCCAAAAATAACCATACTGCTCCTGACATCTGTGTTAAGCCTTGGTTGAGTATGAGACACCAGATCCCTTAAACATATTAAAGTGAGTATATGAGATTTTTGTTAAACACTCTTTACATCTATCAGTTGGTTGACATTCCACCTGTGTCCTCCTTTAGTCCCCAGCCTTCAGCATCCTTTCATGTTCCACAGAAAGACCGAATTTATTTTGTTTGTGGGAGGTGTTTCTTTAACCCTTCCTTTGCCAGAGATGTTGCCAAGATTGTCCAATCTGTGTCCAAAAACTTGTCTCTCCTTCCTGAGTCCATCTAGACGAGATAGAAAAAAATGTTACTTTATCTCGTTAATAATTAAAATACCCATGGTACTTTTGTATTTAATATCTCTTAAATACCATGCTCTGTCCTAGTAATGAGGCAGAAGAGGGATGTGCTTTATTTAAGCCCATCTGTTTTGATCAAGCTTGCCGATATAGCTGTCTGACTCCCCCAACCCCCCCCCCCCTTCAGGGTGGATATTATCTACGGGTAACCTAACCTTGCTTAAAACTTTTAACTCTTGATTTTTGGTGGCAGGGTACAATTTCCAAGGTTGCTTTGTGACTGATCTGGTCCATCCATATACATCCCACACCTGAGGCTGTTTTTTTTAAAGATTTAGACAATTTTCACACAAGATTCACTTTAACTCATTCATGTACATTTGTTTGCCCTCGGGCGTTGGTTGCCATACCTTTTGTGTCAAGTGTTAGATCGTATAGTTTTTTTTTTTTTTCCTTTTTTTTTTTAAGCCTGGGTTTGACCAATAGGCTTTGTTTTTTGTTTAACTACGTCTTTTAAATTCAATAAAGAATATTAGAAAAAAAAATATTCATTCTGGTACAGAGGAAGGAGAAAAAATTGCTTTGTAAATGATTGGATAATTGAAGTTTTATTTTCACTCCTCTCCTTTTAGTTAGCCTATCTGAAGGACTACAGAATACCTTATATGTTGTTCTAACATGATTGTTACATGTAAAGATACAATCTGCAGTTTGCCAATTTCTTTTCACTTTATATTTTAAATGACAGTACGTACAAACGTATAGTAGATTTTCTGGGGACATAGCTAGGCTCCTCTTGGAAGTTGACATGTTTTGTATTTTTTGAAGTTTCCTTTCTGGTTAATTAAGCTCTGCATAGTCTTTGTTCTGAGCTCACTACTTATATTGCACAGACAGCGTAAAGATATCGATCTGTTGTCCAGAGGATTCCGAACGCCAAACCTATGCATGCGGTTACGTATTTGGCTACGTATTTGTTAAATTTTCCTTACTCCATTATTGTGAGGAGTGCTGCTAAACAATGAAATGGAGACCTGGATATAAGGGGTAATTGCGCAAGTGTAATTGGCGTTTTTCATTTTAAAAAGATCATTTGTCCCAGCACATTCTGTAGATTTTAGTTAACTCAGTAACATAACCTGTATTTTCACACATACATGTATCTGTCTTCTATGTACTGGAGAGGTTGCTGTCACTTTTGTACAGCTAGTACTATAAGCACATGTCTGATTTCATACTCACCAGAACTGTACAGCTGTGAGAACTTTCTGTGATGTGATTGTTGGTTTCTTCTCGTGCTTTTTTTGTTTGCTCCCTCCTCTCAAAGTTTGAGTAGTCACATGTCACTTTTCTTCTATGCAGAGGGTTGATTGCAGTGTGCACACATGTACGTTCCCCCAGGGACTCATGGTCGACCCTTTGTTAACGGCGGCGTGTTTCTAGTGTATGTACTCCCGAATTGGTTCACTGTCTCCGCAAGAGAATCTAGTGGAGGTTGAGAGCTGGAGGTCAGCCAGAAGCCAGGCTTTTCTTGATTTCTTCTTAACCCCCCCCCCTCTTCTTTCTTTCCCTGTAGTCCCTCCCACCCAATCCAGCTGCATCCTTGGGGGGCTTCACTACCAGTTAGACAACAGACCCCCAACCTCAACACAACAAGAGGGAGATATTTGCCGCATGAAATTCTAGCTAGAGAAGATTACAGCACCCATTCAGCTAATTAAAAACACACATGCTTGTGCCATTTTAACAAATACTTTTTTTTTTGTTTTTCTTTTCATTTTCTACTCTCAAGTTTCTGTTGCTTTACCAACCCTCTCCTTTCTGTGTTTTTTTTTTTTTTTTTTCTTTTTCTTCTATCCATAGAATATTCTTGATTTGTTGGCTCGCAGTAAAGGAATTTGATTTCAGTTTAAAAAGTAGCAGTTTATCTCCGTACTGGTTAATGTATGCTGATGGTCAGTTCCTATGAGTTATTAAGACGGAGTACGGGTTAAGATATTACTGGGATCGGCACATCTCAACCATATGAATCTGGCTGTCTGCACAGCCGAACAGAGCCTGGAGAATTTCACGTGCAGTTATTGTATACACAGAACAGGCAGTGCATATACCTCTCCAATAAAAATCAACTTTTCTCCTTTTGGAGCTGCACAGTCACTTCCCACACATTAACCCCTTGGTGAACTTTGTAATCCCCATCAAAATGTAAAACTTGTTCTGGACATTTTCCTGTTAACGCTTTATCCAATAGATAGGGAAAGGACCTTTTTTCTGGCACTCAGCCGTGCTATTATTACATTGGTGACCTGTATACATAGCACAGAGCTTTGTATAGTCCCCAAAAAGAAATATAGGGAAGTTCCTTTATGGGGTTTGAGTGTGCTCAGTGTAGTGTATCAATCTGATAAATTGCGTACGATTATGGTGTTTTGTCTTCCTGGGCTTACAAGATGACGTGCAATTATTCATGTATAGTAAAGAGGATGAACTGTGATTTATCAACGCTGGCTGAATACATTTTCATTTGGTCGAGTTTACATTTTGCTTTATTTGTAGTAAAGTCGTTTTCTTTTGTTTAAAGTTGATCTAACCAATTGGATTTGTTTGTTTTTTTTTTGTTTGTTTTTTCTGTATATATTGTGTGACAGCAGGAAGGTAAAGTCACCTGGTTGCATCCAGGGGGGTAGATATATTTCGCCCAGATTCAGGCTTTACGCCGACTTATACAACTAGGTATAGAGTTGTATAAGGCTAGTGGGCTCATGGATGACTCATAGCTCTAGGGAGAGTGTGGGGCGTCGTACAGACAGGGAGTTGATGAGGCCAGCTGAAGCTTGTCAGCTCATTTAGGCCTCCTATAAGAACTCCCAGCTTCATTAGATGTTAGCTCATGCCTGGAACCAGACCTGTGTGGACTGTCTAGGGAGAGTGAACCCCTGTGCGGTGAGAAAAAGCCTGTGTGGCTATTTGCTTGGACATTTAAAACCAGGGACTTAGGGACTAGGACAGCACTAGGCTGATCCCAGTTGTTAGTTAGGAAACCTGTATGTTTAGTCAGAGGTCAAGTTGACCAGGATTTATTTTGTTTATATGTTTCTTTTGGCTTTGCTGTGTTTTGTCACTGTAAATAGAAAATAAACCGCACCTTTTTTTTTGATTTTGAAAACCACAACCTCTGTTTGCTGGGCCTGTTTTTGTGTGGGGAGCCCATCCCGGGGGTCACACACACCCGCTGCCGAGCTAACCCCCTCACAATTGTTTTTTTCCTTTTACTTTGTTTTTCTGTTGCTGATCCTCCTGCACCTTTTTTCAGCCACCTGTTTTACATGCATGCTCTCCAGTATTGGCACGTCGTTGCTCTAGATCAGCCTTTCTACCAGGGTGCCTTCTGAGTTGTTCTTGGGTGCCTTGGCAAAATGGTTCCAAAATGACCAAAAATTGTGTACAGGCCAGCTAGTGGATCGAGATTGCTTTTTTTGTTACGCAAAACCACATGTTTTCATTGTGCAACATTACAACCTTGGGCACTAGGCAGGTCAGCCACTAGCATCCTAACAACCCCTGAAGTCGTCAGTTTATAAGGACGTCGGTGCCTGAATAGCATGCTTTACCGCTGTAATAGCTGCGTTTTTCGCCTGCTAGCGGGGTGCTTTTAACCCCTGTTAGCAGCTGAATAAAAGGTTAAAAGTGCCGCTGCGGAAGCGCTTTGCAGGCGCTTCGGCAGCGGTGACCATTGTTTCCAATTGCAGAAATTGCCCGCAAAACCTTTCCTAACGTTCTGCAAGCGCACTGCCCCAGTGTTTAGCGCCTAAAAATTGCCCCAGTGTCAAAGGGGTCTAAAATAAATGCACATGTTTGCAGGTTAAAAAAATGTGCCTTTATTTTTCCCTGGAGCCTGCAGAGCATCAACAGATAGTAGGTGCAATGCTAGGATCCTGCAGAATCTCAGTATAGCTGTCTGCCTGTACCGCTTATATTGGGAGACAGTTACTGAAAAGCAGGAAGATCAATGAACTACGAGAGCGCTCACTAGCCCCCTTGTAGTTCATTGAGAACTACTTGCCATCTGCCACAGTGGCAGACGGTAATTGTAGTTAATCCATTCACAGATCTTTTTCAATTGTGACAGCGGGTGCGGGGGAGGAGATCCCCCACCTGCTGTGACAGTGGGAAATCGGAGGGGCATAGGCAGGTGCTCTTTGTTAACATGTTGCATCCCTAAATATGGGTGTAACATGTTACCAAAGGTGAACTTATCCTTTTAAAGTGATTGTAAACCCTGGGAGACAACTTAATCTTAATATGTAGTCCATAAAACGGGCAGCTGATCGCTGCCTGTGAAAGTGTACTCGCATCTGTATTTTCTCAGAAAATCGACTTTTTCGTTATGACGTCACCCGTGCTTGCGCACTGTTGACCATCATTAACGGCACCTATGGAGTGCCGTTAATTCATTGATATCTTGTCCGGAAATGACTGAGCGATCTTCTCCTCTGTGCCGTATAGAGGAGAAATCTCGCAATGTTTTACTCCTTTGCTTCCTCATTCTCACCCATGTGACTGAATAAGACGTCACACCAGGGGAGTGAATCGCAGCAGCCGAGGCTTGGTTACGGTGTAAAGGCGCATGCACGTGATTTCGTACAGGATAACACTAAGGGCGGAAGTGATGTCAGAAACAGATTCACTGAACAGAAGTTATAATGGCGCTGTCAGTACCCGGAAATACATCTAAGGAAAATATATAAAAAAAAAAGGTATTTACACGCCTCGGTTTTGATTGATTTATATATGTTAACCACTTCGCGCCCGGGCCATTGGCAAAAGACGCCCGCATTGCGGTGCTCAATTGCCGAGAGGACGTCCATGGACGTCCTCCTGTTTGTTTCCGGGATGCGCGCTGCCACAGGCGCGCATCGGGGAAAAGCTGTGCCCGCCGTGTCACGCGGGTGCTGATGCGTGTGCCTGGCAGCCGCGAATTCCGCCAGGTTCCCTGCGATCGGCTGTCGCAGAGCCAGGGACGTGGATCCATGTCCTGTCAGGGAGAGGAGACCGATGCTGTGTCCCTTGTACATAGGGACACTGATCGGTCACCTCCCCCAGTCAGTCCCCTCCCCCCACAGTAAGAATCACCTAGCAGGGAATACATTTAACCCCTTGATCGCCCCTAGTGTTAACCCCTTCCCTGCCAGTCACATTTATACAGTAATCAATGCATATTACTCTTTCGTCCATGGACCGACACAGCTTCTCTATTGACAAAGTGGGTATTATCCGTTAATTAGGAGTGACTAGGCAGAAAAACTTGTAAAAAGTGTTGCATCACACCTTCTACAGTACCGCCCAGGGGGCGGACCCTCTGGGTATACCCTCTCAGTCTGCATCTTCGCAGATCAGTTTTTTTCTGTCTAGCAAGGAGTAGGACATGGCTCCCTTCGGGCCCATTGGTCCGGGGAAAAAAGATAGATAGATAGATAGATAGATAGATAGATAGATAGATAGATAGATAGATAGATAGATAGATAGATAGATAGATTATATATATATAATTTTTTTTTTTTTTTTTTTTTGCTACATTTGTTGTTTCCTGCGATCTTCGATCAACTGCCGACTGGGTGACAGGCTGGATCCTCGATCCTTGTAGTCTCCCCAGTTTCGGCCATCGAGCGTGTGCAGACCCTAGCTACGCGCTGGGTTTTCCACGACATGCCCGTCTCTCCACGGGTGGCCGGTGAGCTTACGCTCCAGGGCCTGCATCGGACCGCTCAGCTTCGGCTGACCTTACGGCCGAGTCGCAGCAGCCTGGCCGGTGAGCTTACGCTCCAAGGCTTGCATCGGACCGCTCAGCTTCGGCTGACCTTACGGCCGAGTCGCAGCAGCCTGTCCGGTGAGCGTCATGCTCCAGGGCATACATATGATCGTCCCTTCTGGGTCCAATCACAGCATGCCTGGCCAACAGTCACCTTCCGTGCGCGGACGATGATCTGTTTGGAATGTCTTCCAGCAGAATACATGCAGGATAGGTAAGTAAAACTCCCCTGCCTCGGCTGGGTGATTTAGCTGGACATTCCTGGAGAGATCAAGTAAGTGGTTGTGGCCCCTTTCTTCCCTCTCTCCCTGCCTTTCCCTCCTCCCTGGGCTTCTAGCTAAAGGTTGCTGGGTGCTGGGGGTCACCTAGGGGGTCCCACTGGAGCGGGGCTGGCTGTAACTAACATTTAAAAGAAATGTCATTTTTTCTTACCTGTGTTTGTGTCCTTCCTCCTCCATGCTGTCGGCGGCCATTTTGAGGTGGTCCATGCCAAGTTTGGCCTCTTGTGACTGCCCGGCGGCCATCTTCCTGTGGTTCGGCCACACCCACTGGCCCCTATCAGCTGATCGGCGGCCATGTTTGTCCACCCTGTATGCAGATATTGCCGTTCGGCGGCCATCTTTTTGTGGGCTATGGCTGCTTGACCTCTATCTTCTGTCGGCTGCCATTTTCTTAGAGCCCACATTATCTTCCATACAGACGTTTTTGGCAACCATTTTTCGAGAGCCTCCGGCCTCTAGGGTGCATTACACTGGCGCGAAAATTCACACAGGAAGTGCTGATAAAAGAAGCAGACTGACACAGCAGCAAGGGGACAGCATCACAGGCGCAGCATAGCAGTACCTATCCAGGGTGGTGAGTACTCTGGGTGACCCGGCCTCTCTGCAGCACAGGAGGGTGGCCTATTGATATCTTGCCTGGAGCCCTGTGAGTGTCAGCGTGTGGTCAGCATGGCATCTGAGCCAGATGTCTTCTCCCCTGAAACACCAGATTTAGCAGCTGGTGCCCCTGAGGTGTCTATGAACGCTATGACTGCAATCCTAGAGGCGTTTGCTGCCAGGGTGGAAGCAGCACACGGGAATACAGGGGGTAGTAAACGCCCCATCCCCTGCAAGCTTCTGGGGATAATTCTGGTGCAGAACCAGGTCCAGCTACGGCTCGGGGCCCAGATTCTGACGCATCAGAGACTGCAGACCGTGACCGGACAGTGAGAATGACTCAAAGTCCAGGTCAGTACGCGAGACGGCTTTGGTATCTGACCTTATTACTGCAGTGCGGGATATGCTAAAATTGGAAAATACTGCAGAAGCAGCAGAGACTCCGGTCCACTTGGGTTTCATAGACCTGCCCGCACTGCTAAGGTGTTCCCTTGTGTGTCTTTTGATAAACTCTTATACAAGGAATGGGAGAACCCACTGAGGGTCTTTACAGCCCCAAAGAGGTTTGCGGTACGGTACCCCTTTGAGGAGAGTTTTCTGAAGAAATGGACCTCTCCCCCCTATAGTGGACCCTCCGGTGTCCAGACTTAATAGAGCCACCACAATTCCTGTAGAAGGGGCTCCTGTTTTCAAGGACCCTGTGGATAAGAAGGCTGAAGCACTCGCTTGCTACCTATACTCAGTGGTAGGCTCGGCAGTACGCCCGGCATTGGCGGGGGCCCTAGTGTCTCACACACTTACTGAATGGGCAAGATTGCTACTCCAGGGGTTAAGGAGCGAGATGCTCCTCCTGATGAGATAACATTGGCCGACCTGTTGGTCCAGGGCCTTAGGTTTGTCTGCGAGTCAGACATGAATACTATTCCCCTGCTGTCTAAAACTTCGGCTAAAAGGCTGGTCTGCAGACCAGACTTCCAAGAAAGCCCTGTTGGATCTGCCTTTTAAGGGCGACAGACTTTTTGGGGCTTCTCTGGATGACATCATCAAGGATGCCACAGGAAGTAAAAGCACTTTGCTTCCCCAAATTAGCAAGGGGAAGGGGCCACGCCAAGGGCAAGGGCCCTCCTTTACTGCACGCAAGTGTTTTTTTCGTCCCCCTAGGGCGACAGGGAAAAGACCCCAGGCCGATAAAGCGCCTGCCCAAGGACAAAAGCGTCCCTGGTCCCGCATACCCAATAAGCCTGCGGACAAATTTGCGTCCGCATGAAGGTCCACCCCCACCCAGCTCTCGGGTGGGGAGACGTCTTCGCAAATTCGCGACTCAGTGGACAGCACTAATCTCCGACAGGTGGGTTTGCGAAGTAATCTCCTCAGGCTACAAGATAGAGTTTCTCTCTTGTCCACCGGACAGATTCAACACCTCCAATCTCCAGCTACTACTGACCCGCCGGGAGGCCCTGTATGGGGCGGTCCAGGGTCTACTGGAACGCGGGGTAGTTATTCCAGTTCCAGAACTGGAACGGGGTTTTTACTCAAATCTGTTCATTGTGCCGAAGAAGGAGGGGGTTCGTCCAAGCTTGGATCTCAGAGCCCTCAATTGCTTTGTGAAGGTACAAAGTTTTCAGATGGAGTCGGTTCGATCTGTAGTCACGGCTCTCCATCCGGGGGACTTTCTGGCCTCCTTGGACATCAAGGACGCATACCTGCATGTCCCCATATACTCCAGACACCAGAGGTTTCTGCGATTTGCTATCGGGAAGGACCACTACCAGTTTGTGGCCCTCCCGTTGGGCCTTGCCTCAGCACCCAGGACGTTCACCAAGGTGCTCGCTCCGATTCTGGCACTTCTAAGACAGCGGGGTATCGCTATCACAGGCTACTTAGATGACCTTCTGCTGAAGGCCCCTTCAAGCTCAGAATTAGAGGTAAGCGTGTCCATTACCTGTCAGACTCTTCGAGACTGTGGTTGGATACTAAACACGCAAAAGTCAGTATTGGTGCCCACTCAACGCCTAGGGTACCTGGGGTTGATTCTGGATTCTTCAGAGGCAAAGGTATTCCTCCCTGTGGAGAAGTTGCAGACCCTCCGGGCTGCAGTACGGCAGCTGACTTCCAGGAATTGGCCGTTTTTTGCATGCAAGTGTTGGGCCTCAGGGTAGCCTCCTTCGAGGCGGTTCCATATGCTCAATACCACACTCGAGTGTTACAGAAGGAAGTTCTGTCCAGATGGAACAGATGTCCATCATCTCTGGATTATCAAATCCGAGTGAGCCACATAGTCAGGAGATCCCTGGTATGGTGGCTGACAGCACCGGCTCTAATGGCCGGGAAGTCATTTCTTCCGGTTTACTGGATAGTGATCACGACGGACGCCAGCCTTACAGGTTGGGGGGGAAGTCTGGGGTGTTCAGTCGGCGCAAGGTCGCTGGACCCCAGAGGAAGGCCTCCTGCCGATCAATGTCCTGGTAATCCGGGCGATCAGGCTGTGCCTCTTCAAATGGTCTCAGAGACTGCAAGGGCGTCCAGTCAGGATCCAGTCAGACAACGCCACAGCAGTGGCATATGTCAATCATCAAGGAGGAACAAGAAGCTCAGCTGCAGCATCGGAGATCGCTCGCATCCTGAAGTGGGCAGAGAGGAGCGTATCGGCACTGTCGGCCGTGTACATTCCGGGTGTGGAAAACTGGCAGGCGGACTACCTGAGCCGCCAGATGCTGGACCAGGGAGAAGGGTCCTTACACCCGGAGGTGTTCCAACTCCTCTGCCAAAGATGGGGCACACCAGACGTAGATCTTCTGGCTTCCCGACTCAATCGGAAGGTATTGAGATTTGCGGCCCGGTCAAGAGACCCATGGGCAGACGCAACGGACGCGTTGGTAGCATCGTGGGGTCAGTATCGGCTAATCTATGCCTTCCCTCCCTTAAGGCTTCTTCCTCTTCTGCTCCGCAGAGTGGAGGCAGAGGGAATTCCAATGATCCTAATCGCTCCAGATTGGCCTCAGCGTCCTTGGTACGCCGATCTAGTACGTCTGGTAGCAGACGTCCCCTGGTGCCTACCACTACGGAAGGACCTGCTATCGCTAGGTCCCATATTCCATCCTGCTTTACAGTCATTGGCTTTAACGGCATGGCTGTTGAGAACCAGGTACTGAGAGACTGGGGCCTGTCAGACTCAGTAATCTCTACTATGAGAAGTGCTCGAAAACCGTCCTCTAGGAAGGTCTATCACCGCACTTGGAGGGCCTACATCTCCATGTGTGAGGAAATGAAATGGCATCCGCGTACCTATTTGGTTTCCAGAATCCTGCTGTTTTTACAGCATGGGGTGGACCAAGGGCTTGCCTTAAGTACGATTTAAGGGACAGATATCTGCCCTGGCTGTCTTTTTTCAGCGACCCCTGGCGACTCGCTCTCTCGTGAGTACATTTGTGCAGGGGGTCCGACATGTGGCCCCTCCGGTCCGTCCCCCGTTACCTCCGTGGGACTTGAACCTGGTCCTCTCGGTGCTTCAGAAGGCACCGTTTGAGAATATTAGAGATATTCCCCTGTTGACACTTTCTCAGAAAGTGGTCTTTTTGGTGGCTGTTACGTCAGTTAGACGAGTCTCTGAGCTGGCAGCCTTGTCCTGCAAGGCTCCCTATTTGATTTTCCACAAGGATAAGGTGGTGCTGCGGCCGCAGCCTTCCTTTCTTCCGAAAGTCGTTTCGGCTTTTCATCTCAACGAAGACATTGTACTTCCATCCTTGTGTCCTCAGCCGTCGAATCCTAAGGAGTCGGCGTTGCATTCCTTGGACGTTGTCCGAGCTTTGAGAGTATACCTATCTGCTACTTCCCTGTTCCGGAAGTCAGGCGCATTCGACCAGGGCAATAGGTGCCTCTTGGGCTTTCCGAAATCAAGCGTCTGTTTCCCAATTATGTAAAGCGGCGACTTGGTCGTCCGCTCACACTTTCACAAAATTCTACAAAATTGATGTAGGTGCATCTTCGGATGCCTCTTTTGGCCGCAAGGTTTTGCAAGCGGCTGTTTAGAGTTGCAACTCCTCCGTTGGAGGAGTGCTGTTTTGTGTTTGGGGTGAAGTTTATTTGTATGCTGTTACCACCCCTCGTTTTTTCTCTGACACTGCTTTGGGACGTCCCACTTTGTCAATAGAGAAGCTGTGTCGGTCCATGGACGAAAGAGTAAATAGGATTTTTTACTCACCGTAAAATCCTTTTCTCTGAGTCCATGGACCGACACAGCACCCACCCCTCCTTTTAAGTTTGTACTGCTTTTTGACGAACTGATCTGCGAAGATGCAGACTGAGAGGGTATACCCAGAGGGTCCGCCCCCTGGGCGGTACTGTAGAAGGTTTGATGCAACACTTTTTACAAGTTTTTCTGCCTAGTCACTCCTAATTAACGGATAATACCCACTTTGTCAATAGAGAAGCTGTGTCGGTCCATGGACTCAGAGAAGGATTTTACGGTGAGTAAAAAATCCTATTTTTATAGCACTGTTCGCTGTATAAATGTGAATGGTCCCAAAAATGTGTCAAGTGTCCGATGTATCCGCCATAATGTCACAGTCACAATAAAAATCGCAGATCACCGCCATTACTAGTTAAAAAAAAAAAAAAATATTCTATTCCCTATTTTGTAGGCGCTATAACTTTTGCGCAAACCAATCACTATACGCTTATTGCGATTTTTATTTTTTGTTTTACCTAAAATATGTAGAAGAATACGCATCGGCCTAAACTGAGAAAAAAAATAGTTTTAAAAAAAAAATTTGGGATATTTATTATAGCAAAAAGTAAAAAATATTGTTTTTTTTCAAAATTGTCGCTCTATTTTTGCTTATAGCGCAAAAAATAAAAACTGCAGAAATGATCAAATACCACTAAAAGAAAGCTCTATTTGTGGGAAAAAAAGGACGTCAATTTTGTTTGGGAGCCACGTCGCACGACCGCGCAATTGTCATTCAAAGCCTGACAGTGCTGAAACCTGAAATTTCGCCTGGGCAGGAAGGGGGTTATGTGCCCAGTTGTCAAGTGGTTAAGCATTGCGAATTAGCTTGGGTAACGTAATAATTGAAAAACTGAAAAAATCGGCATGGGTTTACTTCCTCTTTAAAACGGGGTATCTCCAAATACTTTGTGCAAAACCTGATGAACTTACTAAAAAGCTAATGCTTGCATCCTAGGAAATCTTCTTTGAATAGATGGTCAGACCGATTCCTGCTAAAAGAGGAGTAGTGTGTGTCACTTCTCTGTGCATCAATCTGCAGTGTGTATAATCTGCACTCTGATATTTTTTACGAGCCCGGAGAAAACGAACTTTTTTTGCAGGTTGCCTGTGGTCAATTATTTATATGCAGTACTTATAGTTTTTTGTATTTTATTTTTAGTCCTGAATATGATATGTATGAAAAATACCTGCGTTTTTTTCACACCACATATGACCGTAGCATTTTAGTGTGAATAGAGACTATAGGAAACAATTATTCTATGCAGAAAAATGATGCAAATAACAGTGTGAATGAGCCATGCAGATGTAAGCACAGCGGGTTTACATACTAGCATGATAGGTGAAAGATGGTTGAATTTTATCTGGGCAGCTGACCATTTTCCCATTGTTCAGCCATTCTCTGCTCAACTAAGAAAAAGCAAGTAAAAAATGAAATGTTAGTTATGACTGCTTAATTAATGTTGGCAATGAAAAAAAGCGATATACAATAGGCAAAATCCTAATTTTATCAAGGTAACTTCTACCTTTGATACCTCCACTGTTGGCATTCTAGTTTCCTCCACTGTTGGCATTCTAGTTTCCTCCACTGTTGGCATTCTAGTTTTTTTATTTTTTGAATATGTAACAGCTGCAGAGTGCTCCAGGCACAAGTAGTCTCTTGCTACTTGTACTAAATGAGAACAGATTAATGTATTTTAAAACATGACAGTTCTACAAAAATACAGTCCATTAGCAGCAATCCGCAAGTTTAAGGTGTTAAAATGATTCCCATTCCCCAGCAGAATAGTGCATGTTTTTCTGTGCATTCTTTGGCTTATTATATTGCACAAAAGTCTACATCGAGCATTTCTAGATCTATGTCCTGAAACACATGTCTAGATCTATGTCCTGAACACGCTGCTCAAGTAATTAAAGCTGATGAACTTCTTTTGCAAATGGCAGATCATTTTACCAAATACACCTAGTAAAAAGTTTTACTATCTTATACACAAGTTATGTAGTGTTGTAGTTGGAAATAGCTCCTAGGATTCAGTACAAAAACAAAGTTGGTGAAAAGATCTGTAAAACCTTTGCTTGGCTGGGATGCATTCTTTCCAATCTGATGAACTGTGATTATTTAGATAGGTGTTCTTAATCTTATGTTTAATTTTTAGGGATGATGGCTTGGCAGACCTGGTATAGTTTGAGTCAACATTTAAAAAATGTTCTTATTTCCCCTTCAAAGATTTGTTTGAAATTGTCTTCTGAGTAATTTGTTGGCTTTCCTGAGTTTTATCGTCATAAGCCAGAGAGTCCACAACTTTTCTTTTATATGGTTAAAGTATTGCATGAAGGTATCAGTTCTGTAAGTATGTTCCCTTTTCCTTTGAAAAGCTAGCATATTCACACTGTCAAAGAAGTTTCCATTGTGAAATCTTTAAACCGGTTGTAACCCAAAAAAAACATGCTCCTGTTCCTTTAAGGCACGAGTTATGTAGCACAGTGCTTTTTCCATGTCAGTCGTCCCTTTAAATGTTGTACAATACCTGGCTGATCCTGCCTGTTCCTGTGTGTACTGACCACACTTATCATGGCTGGAGATGCCTGAAAATCCTGCAAGCAGCATCTTTCGGGCGGTTGCTTGAGCGGTTGAAACATTGCTCCTGCCATTGAAATAAATGGGCACCGCTGCCAAATCACTTCGGCAGCGGCGCTTTGTGGACACTTTTAACCCTTTTCCGCCGCTAGCGGGGGTTAAAAGCGCCCCGCTAGTGACCGAAAAGCGCTGCCAAAACTAGCGGTGCTTTGCTGTCAACGAGGCCAGCGCCTCAGTTTGAAAGTGGTCTTAGCCGCAGGAAAAGAGTACTGCGGGTGAAATCTCTGGATTGAAGGTGAATATTGCAGCAAAAGCGTTTTATTATATCTCTTTTTAATGGGCTTCCTTTTTTTTTTTTTTTTTTTCTCTGACTGGAGCTCTGCTTTAAGTTCCTTGGCTCTTTACCCACCCCCACAAAAAATTGTGTATTAAAGTGAATTTTCAGCTTTTTGTTCCTTTTTAATAGGCATAGATTCAATTTGGGGCATTAACAGAGGCATCTTTCAAATCATTGTGTTTCTACTGAGTACAGTAGAATGTTTTTATACTGCACTAAGAGCTAGCAGAGACCCAATGGAGGATTTTTCCTTTTATCCCTTGACGAGTGCTCTGCACTTGGTTGGAGCTGATACTGTATATTTTTGTTGTACAGTTCTGAACACAATCAGTGCTCTAATAACGTGTGACATTATAGCAATCTGTCAGACCTCGGGCGGTAACGAGAGGGGCGTAACGTGCCTAGGAATCCAAGGGAATTGGTTAGAAAGTGTTGAAATGCTTCTTGAGAGACTCAGTGTAGTCTGTTACAGAAGTAACTCCTATATACTTGGGATGGAATGTATGCATATCATCTATTTATATGTATATTTATACACCCACTGAGAATGGTACCATGTTAGCGGTTTTAAGTAAACTGATAAACATTCCACAGTGCATGCCCCCTTTCTCACATTATACTTGTGCACATGCATACATGATGTTTTTGTAGTTTGCAGCTTGGATTGATAAACTGATTTGGTTCTCTTTTTTCACCATTCATAAAAAAACATGTTTATTACAGAGCTTTGGAATGCTCACCTGGTTGATTTTTCTCCGCTTCTGAAATTACACTGACGTTTTATTTACATATTTTATGGCCTCTCCTACAACAGTCAGTGTTGGTGTACTGAGGTTTTTAGTAGCTTATTAATCTGTATTTTGTTCTAGCTTTCCAGTGGTTTTGTAATTTTTTTTTTTTTTTTTTTTTTTTTTCAATGCCAAAATTATTTGGCTGCCTAAAAAAAGTCATGCACAGGCAGATCTTTCATCAGTAGAGTCAGAAATATCTGATTGCCATTCTTTAAACAATGAAGGAGCCCCAATACCACCACAATGGACAAAGCTGTCCAGCATAATTGGCCTTACAACACTTCACTTTTATTATGGTCTAAAGCTTATAATAAGTGTTGTTGCTCTTTAAAAATGTTAGACTTCAAGCAGGACTAAATGTAAAAATATTGTGAAAAGGCAGGCTTTTTAAGTGTCTCTTCTGCTATTTGCAACCCTCCTATGGAATGTTAACTGAGCTGCACATGTGCAGCTCAGTTTACATTCTGGCACACTACACTGCCAGTGTGCTGGGATGACCAGCCAATCAAAATGGCCAAAGGCCAGCACCCTCAATGACCCAAGGAGAAGATGCCATGAAGGGATCTTGTTGGACTGTTGGAACAAAGGTAGGTATGTGGGCTTTAACTAATTCTGCTTTAACTAATGTAATTGATCTATTGGGCCCCTTTCACATGGGCTGTCTGATCAGGTCCACCTATCAGTTTTTCAAGTGAACCTGATCGAACCCTCCAGTCTCTTCTGTTGAGTGGCGGATGTCAGCGGACACCCACCGCCATCCAATCCGATCCTGTCAGCCAAAAACAGATGGATGGTGGTCCTATTCCCCATCCGTCTGGCAGATGAAAAGGAAACGGGCATTCTGTTGCCCCATAGAGGACAGTGGGACTGTGTCCATTCTGCATAGTGGAGCAAAAACGGACCTGTCATCCACCTGATCATCGGAGAGATCCCCTGTTGAGAAAGCGGATTCCACTTGGCGGAGGCGCCCATGTGAAAGGAGCCTTACTTTAAAGAAGCATGGCCAAAGTTTTTTTTGCTTTTTTACTTCTCATGTGGGTCACAGGAGAGCACCTTAGTTCTGCACTCCTGTGACCCAGAAACTTTACGGAACCGGCCGCTCCTATCGCCTGCACAGCCTAATGCTCCAGTGAGTGCTGAAAGGGCAGAGCAGAGAGCTGGTGATTGAAAGTCACCACTTTCTGTTCAGTGAAGACCGAGAACTAAGTGATCAGTGGTCATTTGATCACTCGGTTTCCGGTCTTAGAGCAGGCGGAAGACAGCTGTGACATTGGATCAGTGCTGCATCCACATACAGTAGATTATGTGTTTATTTTATTTATTGATATTTTTAATTGCGCAATTCTCGTCTATTAAAAAATGCATATTCATCTAAGGCTGCCCTGTCTGCAGGGTAACAACACTAATCCATGAGTTAATTGCAGAGTGAATAGTGTCGTCACATTGTTAAAATTTTTGAAGAATAGCCAATCTACTGGCAATATCATCAGGTAATAAAATTATAGTATGAGGAGACTGGAGAATACAAAAACGGATGTGTTAAAGCTGGTGTCATACTGAATCCATTGCCTTTTTTTATTTTGTCTATACTTTGATAGTATTCAAACACATGGAAAATCTTTATTCTCAAACTTTTCTCATCCACGTTGCAGAAAAAAAAGCAACGCATTTAAAATGTGCATAAAAGGCATTTCATAATTTGTTTCAAATTGGTGTGTGTGTGTACTTTGCTTTACACTCTGTTAGAGGTCGACCAATTATCGGCCGATATTTGGGCCTTTTTTGATAAATCGGCATCGGCCGATTTATTATCAAAACTGGGCTGATATTTTTCAGTTGCTGCCCTTCCTCCTCCCTTCTCCACACTCGGCAGCATCAAGCTCCGTGTGTGTGTGTGTGTGTGTGTGTGTGTGTGTGTGTGTGTCTCTGAAAGTGAGAGAGGAGCTGTCAGCTTGATGTCGGGGGTGGGCGGGACCCAGCAGATATATTACACCAGCCAATGGGATGGTATCTGGGCGGGCCGCTACGTGCATGTGGCCCCACCCTCTTTCTAAAGCAGCCCAATCATTGGCTGGTGTAATTTAGCTGCTGGGTCCCGCCCACCCCCACATCAAGCTCAATTCTAACAGCTCTCGCTCTCCTGTCAGTTTCACACATTACACTCGGCTTAGTGTGAAACCTGCCAGTGCCCCCAGCCAGTGCCATCTGTCAATGCCCCCAGCCAGTGCCATCTGTCAGTGCCACCGCCAATTGGTGCCATTGCCAATCGGTGCCACCCGCCACTGCCAGCCAGTGTCACCAGCCAGTGCCACCCGCCACTGCCAGCCAGTGTCACCAGCCAGTGCCACCCGCCACTGCCAGCCAGTGTCACCAGCCAGTGCCACCCGCCACTGCCAACCAGTGTCGCCAGCCAGTGCCACCCGCCACTGCCAACCAGTGTCGCCAGCCAGTGTCACGTGTCACCCGCTACTGCCAACCAGTGTCACCCGCCAGTGCCAACCAGTGCCAATTGCAAGTGCCACTGCCAATCAATGCCACCTGTCCCAAACTAGTGCCACCTGTCCCAAACTAGTGCCATCTGTCAGTTCCAAACCAGTGCCCCCTGCTGACAATCAGTGCCATCTGTCAGTTCCAAACCAGTACCACCTGCCAATGCCAGCCAGTGCCACCTGCCAGTGCCATCTGTCAGTTCCAAACCAGTGCCATCTGTCAGTTCCAAACCAGTGCCATCTGTCAGTTCCAAACTAGTGCCATCTGTCAGTTCCAAACTAGTGCCATCTGTCAGTTCCAAACTAGTGCCATCTGTCAGTTCCAAACTAGTGCCACCTGCCAATGCCAATAGTGCCACCTGCCAGTTCCAAACCAGTGCCACCTGACAGTTCCAAACCAGTGCCACCTGACAGTTCCAAACCAGTGCCACCTGACAGTTCCAAACCAGTGCCATCCGTACTGAGGACATCCAAGTGTGTGCTAGAGTGACAGGAGTAAGCAGGAAGGAATGGAGTGGGTGAGGTGTGGTGTTTTTTTTTTTTTTTTTATCGGCCACAAAAATCGGCATCATATCGGCCATTGGCCGCCCCAATTTCTAAATATCGGCATCGGCCAGAGAAAAACCCATATCGGTCGACCTCTACACTCTGTATGCCTGAATTACTGTAAAGTGTACCTCTTATGTGTTCTTTGTGAAAACTTTGGGATAGCGGGTGTCAGCGGATAAACATCTGCTGACAACCGATATCATCCGTCTCTGCTATGGTCCGATTCTGCAGACGGAAGAAAATCCTATTTTTCCATCCGTCTGCAGACCGGTCCGTGTTCATCCGATCCCCCCATAGAGGAGAGCGGAAATCTGACAGGGCGGTCCCTGCACAGTGTGCAGGGACTGTCCTGTCATCTGCGGGCTCAGCGGGGATCAACGGAGCGATCCCGCTTGCTCTGCTCAGCGGGATGTTCATGGGGCGGATCATCACGGTATCCGCCCGTGTGAAAGGGCCCTTATAAAGAAAAAAATTCCACATAATTTGCTTAAAATAATGTATACATATGTGTTAAAGGCCCCTGTGGGATTGTAGAAAAGGTGCATAGATTTTTGGCTTCCATTGGGCAGGTCTAATCTCTCTGAATTCTGTAAAAAGGATTTGGTGGTTTCATGACTGCCACATGTGACACTAGAAAACATGGGGAAATGGTATGTGGCCTCTTGCATGGTAGTGTCAAAGAAATTACGAATACAAGCAGAATTTAGGCTAGAAAAGCTTTTGGGAGCTCTGCCTGAATGTCCTCTCTGGATTGAGGCATGTGCACCTTTGACTACTGGGCACATGTGGAGGGAGTTATAGCCCTCAGACCATTGGTAAAGATTAAAGTTTTTGTGGTGTGTGCTTTTTGTGTTCACCCTCCATTCGGCACCATTTAAAGTCGCTGGTTCATCAACTATGTACTGGCGCTGTGTTACTTGAGCAGAGTTCTATAGCTCAAGTTGACTGACATTCTGAAGCTGCTGCTCCTCGACTGTCATGCCTTTGAAATAAATTGGACGAATATGCAGTTAATTTTGCAATGGCAAAACACGGCTGCTTACAGATATTTTAAATGTGTAAATTGTGGATTGGCAAATTGATTTACCTGAGTCAGGGTTTGTAGTGTATTTGACTGATTAAATTTGAACAAAAAAAGGGGTTATCCCAATGACAGCCATTGGGAAGGCATAGAGGTTACTATGGGTAACAAAGGGTAGTTCTGAAGTGGTATCTATAAAGTAAATTTTATTGATCAGCTGTAAAAAAAACGCTATGTGCTACACTCTGCTTGGTGTGCAGCTTCACAGTGTCGCCTATGTTGTGACGATACCTCTAAGACGTGCTTTGTCAAAGACAACAGACAAGGACATACATATAACATAACAGAGCTAACGCATTAAAATCAAGGAACGTCCAGATGCCTAGTGCTAATGCACAAACGGGATGTCAGGGGAGAATTATCGCATGAGTGGACCATTTTACAATCAAAATGTATAATCGTATGGCATTTGGTCTGTGCAGAGCCCCGCCAATTCAGGAGCAGTTTCAACTGCAAACCCTGGGCCCCTAAATCCTTCACACCTGCAGAAATATATGCTTCTACATGAAAGGGGCGCCCCCCCCCCCCATTTCAGAGTCTCTGGGTCCGTTGAACTTTGTGGCCCGGGCATGGGAGGTCATTTTCACAAAGTTTTATTCCCAACTCTCCTTGCTTCATGTGTTCCAGCCTTTGGTGTCACTGCTATTAAAAGACCTTCATGCAGCTCCCATAGGTCTTCTAGAAGAGGGGATTATCTTCCCTGTTCCTGTTTTCCGAAAGGTTTCAAAGATTTTTTTTTCCATTATTTTTAAGTTTCATAACCGAAAAGGGGTCATGTTGCCCCATCTTGGATCTCAAGGCCCTGAATGTCTTCTTTCAGTACCAAAAGTTCAACATGGATTCCACAAGGCCTGTCATAGTCTCCCTTTATTTGGGACCCTTTCTGACCTCCATAGTCATCAAGGATGCGTCCCAGTTTCCAGCACATCAGCTATTGCCAGTGACTGCCTTTCGCACCCCGTGTTAACCATGGGTCTAGCGCCTGTGCTTTCCTTGCTATACTCCCAGGGCATCGCCATAGTGGGATATCTGGACAAGCTCCTATTGAAGAAACAGTTGGCACAGATTCTAACCAAACATTGTGTTCAGACCCTGAAAAGGTATGGTTGTATCCTGAACCTGCAAAGGTTGGTTTTGGAGCTGATTCATCACTTGGGGTAATCCTGGGTTTGATTCTCAAATCAGAAAAACTTCAAACTCTCTGCTACCAGCCTCCAGGGGATGATGGTATCCTATTTTTAGGAAGTCTGCTGTCCAGTTTTCTCCCGTCCCTGTCAACCAGTAATCCTAGTTTCTGTTAGGGGTGAAATATTGGCATTCGTATCAGTGATCCCTTTTCCGTGCTCACTGACAAAGTTGAAAACAAGTTATTTTTACTTTTTTACCTGTTTACTAACTTTAAAATTAAAAAAATTGCACTAGAGGGTAAAATTCCTAAACCAGCAGCTAGCACACTAGGGCACTGGTGTGGAAGCACAGTGAGGTTTTTTTTTTTTTTTTTCCTCCTGGAGGAGTTATTTACACTATATGAAGATTATTTAATTTACAATTCACAGTGGAGTTGCTTTGTGTGCATAGACATTCTTCTATGGACACACATACTGGACTGATATTGTTGTGTTTTTTGTTTTATGAGTGCTGCACTTGATTTAGAATTTCTGTACCTATTTACTCTCGCTAGCTATAGTAAGGAATAAATGGTTAATGTTGATTGAGAAAGTAAAGTTCCACTTTAAAATGCTGTAAAATTGGATAACCTCTGAATTCATATTTGTGTGGAGCTACAAATTTCAGCATACATCTTAACTTGTAGCTAAGGCTTCTGTTGGAGTACTTCGCTGGAGTACAGTGTGTCATGTAGTCATATTTCTTGCGTTGCACTCTATGCAGAAGACATGCTATAGGATTGTTGTTAAAACTTCCTCGTATTTCATAATTTTTCCAGAACTTATTCTAACCCAGAGTTTCTATTCCTTCTACAGAACACCTGAACAATGTCCAAGTGTAGTATCATTGCTGTCTGAAAGCTACAATCCTCATGTGCGGTATGGAGCAGCCATGGCTTTGGGTATCTGCTGCTCTGGTACTGGGAATAAGGTAAGAATTATTTATTTTTGACTCTTACCTGAAGCCTCATTTACAGCATATATAATTGAATAAAATGTGAACTTTTAAACCAAAATTTCTGTCTCATTATTGCAGGAAGCCATTAACCTACTTGAACCAATGACAAATGACCCAGTGAATTATGTGCGTCAAGGTGCGCTGATCTCCTCTGCTTTGATCATGATCCAGCAGACAGAAGTTACTTGTCCAAAGGTGTGTCCCCATTGCTGTACTTGTACGTTTTTTATGTAGGTTTATTTTTGTGAATGGGCAACTTTCCTTTTTATAAACTCACAAGCTGACTGGAGTAGTGCAAACTTCGGTTTTACATTTCTGGCCAAGAACTTGTGCGGGAGATTAGGATCTCTTTCTTTCTCTGTACTGGGTTATACAATTTACATTTATTTTTGTGAATGGAAAATACTACCTTTTTGTTCTTGGTTGAGAGGTAGGAGTGTACACATCTTTTTAATTTTGATGAGACCACGCTTCTAGGAGTAGTGCGTGTGCATGCTGGTTGTACCCAAGTTGATCGATTGATCAATTTGGGTACAATCAGCCTGCCCATAGATGGTTTGAATCTCGCCCAGTCTCATGCTGCACTGGCCGCGATTTAAACTGTCTATGGCCGGCATAAGGCTGGAGTCTGTCATGCAATAGTGGGATCCTCTAAAGCAGCCGTCATTAAACTTCGGGTGTGTGCCCCCCTGCTCCTGATCGCGGCTCTCAATCCCGGCCTGGCCGCGGGTTGGGTGCGTGACATTACCCTGCCCCCCTGCTGCTCACGCCTCCAGACTCCTTGCAAGGTATATCACGCAGCTTCCGTCCCCTGCAGCTTGCCAATTGTGCTGACTCCTGCAAGCAAGGTATGTGGGGCACATTTTTTTCTAAGGCGATCGCTGATGGGCGTATTTTGTTATGGGGCACACATCAGATTGCCCCTTAACATAAAATGTGCCCATCAACATGCTACTTAATGTTAAGGGGTACTCTGATGGGTGCATTTTATTATAAGGGGTACACAGATGGGCACATTTTGTTCCCATCAGAGTGCCTTTTAACATAAAATATGCCCATCAGCATGCCCCTTTTTATGTTGAGGTCCACTCTGGGCAAATTTTATGTTAAGGGACATGTTGATGGCCACATTTTATGTTACGGGGGCACACTGATGGCCAAATGTGTCCACTTGGGCATGCTGATAAGCACATTATGTTAAGGGGGGCACTCTGATGGTGACACCTGGTGTAAGGGGGCACTCTGATGGTGACACCTGGTGTAAGGGGGCACTCTGATGGGGAGGACACCTGGTGTAAGGGGGCACTCTGATGGGGAGGACACCTGGTGTAAGGGGGCACTCTGATGGGGAGGACACCTGGTGTAAGGGGGCACTCTGATGGGAAGGAAACCTGGTGTAAGGGGGCACTCTGATGGGGAGGACACCTGGTGTAAGGGGGCACTCTGATGGGGAGGACACCTGGTGTAAGGGGGCACTCTGATGGGGAGGACACCTGGTGTAAGGGGGCACTCTGATGGGGAGGACACCTGGTGTAAGGGGGCACTCTGGTGGCAACTGATTTATGGGTGTAGTCTGATGGGGGCACCCAATGTAATGAATTACTCTGGTAGGGGCACCTGATATAAGGGGGATCACTATTGGTGACATTTACATTTACAGAGTATTACCAATGTGTCGCAGAAACAGTAAGAAAAGCGCCAGAGTGAGGTGTACAATCTTTCATGGCACAGACTTGTGATTCGAGCCTCGGCCGGAAAATTATTTGTTACCGGACCTTTGACTTTAAATTCACTACCCCTGCTCTAGAGCTTCAGACAGCCATGTTATAGGGGACACAACAAATTAAGCAGCAGACAGGCCATGTGCACCTGGTGCTCTGCCTGTAGTGACAGTGGTCACTTTCAAAAGCCTGGTATTCTTCCTGGTACTTCCTAAGGTCACATTGCTACAGTGGGTAAGCCACCTGTGTTCAGGACCTAATTTGCACTGTGTAAAATTGTGCTTGGCAGTCAAAGGATTGTGTGTTCTGCATTTCACACAAATCCCAGTCAGATTCACCTGTGCTGGAGGTAATTTCTGACATTCCCCATACCCTTCATGTTCAAGTGATTTATCAGTATAGGTGCCTTCTGTTATCCAAAGATTTATTTCTCCGTTATAGCAATTTGTTGCTCCTCCTGATCAGAGGTTTTAAAATGTATACCTCCACTTTACCAGGATAATATGACATAGAGCTATGCAATATCTTGGTTCCTATAGGATTCTTTGTTGAAAATGGAGTCCGCTCCCACCCCTTCTTTTGGAGGAGAACATTCTGCCAGATGAATTTTAGTCAGCAACTGTTTCATCAATCAAAGGAAACTTTATTCTTTTTAAATTAAGCATTGTTCTTCCTAAATTAGAGCCAAGTATGGTACCTGAGCTGCGTTCTTTCATATACGCAAACTTTCTATAAATGTATTTCTCTTATCGTCCATGGACCGACACAGCTCTCATACTGATTACATGTGGGTATACAGTGCCTTGCGAAAGTATTCGGCCCCCTTGAACTTTTCATCCTTTTGCCACATTTCAGGCTTCAAACATAAAGATATAACATTTTAATTTTTTGTGAAGAATCACCAACAAGTGGGACACAATTGTGAAGTGGAACGAAATCTATTGGATATTTTAAACTTTTTTAGCAAATAAAAAACTGAAAAGTGGTGCGTGCAAAATTATTCGGCCCCTTTACTTTCAGTGCAGCAAACTCACTCCAGAAGTTCAGCGAGGATCTCTTAATAATCCAATGTTGTCCTAAATGACTGATGGTGATAAATAGAATCCACCTGTGTGTAATCAAGTCTCTGTATAAATGCACCTGCTCTGTGATAGTCTCAGGGTTCTGTTGAAAGCGCAGAGAGCATCATGAAGACCAAGGAACACACCAGGCAGGTCCGTAATACTGTTGTGGAGAAGTTTAAAGCCGGATTTGGATACAAAAAGATTTCCCAAGCTTTAAACATCCCAAGGAGCACTGTGCAAGCGATCATTTTGAAATGGAAGGAGTATCGGACCACTGCAAATCTACCAAGACCTGGCTATCCCTCTAAACTTTCAGCTCAGACAAGGAGAAGACTGATCAGAGATGCCGCCAAGAGGCCCATGATCACTCTGGATGAACTGCAGAGAACTACAGCTGAGGTGGGAGAGTCTGTCCACAGGACAACAATCAGTCGTACACTGCACAAATCTGGCCTTTATGGAAGAGTGGCAAGAAGAAAGCCATTTCTCAAAGATATCCATAAAAAGTCTCGTCTAAAGTTTGCCACAAGCCACCTGGGAGACACACCAAACATGTGGAAGAAGGTGCTCTGGTCCGATGAAACCAAAATCGAACTTTTTGGCCACAATGCAAACGATATGTTTGGCGTAAAAGCAACACAGCTCATCACCCTCAACACACCATCCCCACTGTCAAACAGGGTGGTGGCAGCATCATGGTTTGGGCCTGCTTTTCTTCAGCAGGGACAGGGAAGATGGTTAAAATTGAGGGGAAGATGGATGCAGCCAAATACAGGACCATTCTGGGTGAAAACCTGTTGGAGTCTGCAAAAGACCTGAGACTGGGACGGAGATTTATTTTCCAACAAGACAATGATCCCACACATACAGCAAAATCTACAAAGGAATGGTTCACAAATAAACGTATCCAGGTGTTAGAATGGCCAAGTCAAAGTCCAGACCTGAATCCAATCGAGAATCTGTAGAAAGAGCTGAAAACTGCTGTTCACAAACGCTCTCCATCCAACCTCACTGAGCTCGAGCTGTTTTGCAAGGAAGAACGGGCAAGAATTTCAGTCTCTCGATGTGCAAAACTGATAGAGACATACCCCAAGCGACTTGCAGCTGTAATCGCAGCAAAAGGTGGCTCTACAAAGTATTAACACAAGGGGGCCGAATAATTTTGCACGCCCCACTTTTTATTTTTTTCTTGGTTAAAAAAGTTTCAAAAATCCAATAGATTTCGTTCCACTTCACAATTGTGTCCCACTTGTTGGTGATTCTTCACAAAAAATGTACATTTTATATCTTTATGTTTGAAGCCTGAAATGTGGCAAAAGGATGAAAAGTTCAAGGGGGCCAAATACTTTCGCAAGGCACTGTATGTCCCTGCTTGCAGGAGAAGACCTAGGCAGAATGTTGGATGTTAAAACATTCTAGAACAAGCCAGAGCTGAACAGCCCCACCCAGGGGGGGCGGTCCCTCCAGACATTACCCTCCCACCTGCAGCCTCAGTTTTTTTTCTGCCTAGCAGAAGAAGATGTGGCTCTCTCAGGAGCCAGTCTCCTGGAAGATTTTTACTTTTAAAATTTTATTCCTTTGGGAATTTTCTTTTTGAGACCTTCAATCAACTGTCGGCTGGGCAACAGGTTGGGTACACTAGTATCCTCGTAGTCTTCCCTGTCCGACCATCGAGCATGCTGATCCTCGCCTTGTGTGCGTGAGACTCAGTTCACAACATACCCCATGGCTCCAGGGGTGGCCCGGGTTGCTTTCATGCTCCCGCGGTCCTCTCAAGATTGAACAGTACCTACTGTATCTTTTGCGGTTGACCGGGCCGACAGCTACGCAGTACGACTCTGTGATAGGTCTGTCTGAAACAAGCCAGTGGGTCCCTCTATTGGCACCAAGGGTGTTCTCCGAGGTGCTTGCGGGACGGGTAAGTAGTCTCTCCTGAAAAGAAGGTGAGTACATGCTGGCTGTGTTTCTGTGTGTAGGGGGTTCTCTCTGTCTCCCCCTGTTATGCTGCTCTCTGCACCCTGCTGGTGCTGTGTGGTGATACCTGGGGGGGGGCGGTCGTTCTGCCCTGGGGGGGCGCTCCATGTCTGTTTAATATGCTGGAAAGTGTTCTGGAGGACTGTGTGGGGTTTTTGCGTGCGCCATTGGCGCGGTATTTTAAATTTGAAAAGTGCGCCATCGGCGTCCATTTTGCCGCGGTTCAAGCACAGTTATACAAGCGCCCGGCGGCCATTTTCTTGTAGCCGCAGTGCTTTTAGTTTAGTTTTTGGCCTCTAGCGGCGCTGCTGAACGGCGCGAAATACCTCTCTCCTCACAGATTCTTCACTCTCCTCAGGCTTGACCCGCGCTACAGCGCGGCTCGTACAGCGGAACCGCGCGGTCCCTAGGGCTGGTGAGTCCTCCGGGTGTCCCCTCCTCAGCACAGCCTGTGGGTGGACTGTACTATTCACTGTAATAGTGAATAGGGTCTCAGAGGGTGGCAATATGGAGTCTGGTTCACCTGCTTCTCCCCACTTCTCAGAGGCAACTGGCAGTGCTCCTGCACCTGCGGTCCCTATGGACCAGTTGTCGGCAGTCCTGGAATCATTCCTTGTCAAGCTGGAAGCGGTGTGCGAACGCACGTGGGCTGTAAAGCGCCCCCTCCTCACACAATCTCCACATGGGGAGTGCTCTGACTCAGATATGGGCCTAGCTACTGCTGCTGAGGACCCTAGTTCTGAGGATATTGATGTGTTTGGACAGGACCTTCCTTGTGAGGAAGACCCCTGTCTTGAACCACCTACGGACAGGATGCTTGTAAGTGAACTCATTGACGCTGTGAGGGACACTCTCAAGCTGAATGTTGAGGCTGAGGAACCTCAGGTGGAAACTATGACCTTTTGGTTCTTTGAAAGCCGTGTCTTCGAAAAAGGTTACTCTTTCGTCCATGGACCGACACAGCTTCTCTATTGACAAAGTGGGTATTATCCGTTAATTAGGAGTGACTAGGCAGAAAAACTTGTAAAAAGTGTTGCATCACACCTTCTACAGTACCGCCCAGGGGGCGGACCCTCTGGGTATACCCTCTCAGTCTGCATCTTCGCAGATCAGTTTTTTTCTGTCTAGCAAGGAGTAGGACATGGCTCCCTTCGGGCCCATTGGTCCGGGGAAAAATATATATATATATTTTTATTTTTTTTGCTACATTTGTTGTTTCCTGCGATCTTCGATCAACTGCCGACTGGGTGACAGGCTGGATCCTTGTAGTCTCCCCAGTTTCGGCCATCGAGCGTGTGCCGACCCTAGCTACGCGCTGGGTTTTCCACGACATGCCTGTCGCTCCATGGGTGGCCGGTGAGCTTACGCTCCAGGGCCTGCATCGGACCGCTCAGCTTCGGCTGACCTTACGGCCGAGTCGCAGCAGCCTGGCCGGTGAGCTTACGCTCCAAGGCTTGCATCGGACAGCTCAGCTTCGGCTGACCTTACGGCCGAGTCGCAGCAGCCTGTCCGGTGAGCGTCATGCTCCAGGGCATACATATGATCGTCCCTTCTGGGTCCAATCACAGCATGCCTGGCCAACAGTCACCTTCCGTGCGCGGACGATGATCTGTTTGGAATGTCTTCCAGCAGAATACATGCAGGATAGGTAAGTAAAACTCCCCTGCCTCGGCTGGGTGATTTAGCTGGACATTCCTGGAGAGATCAAGTAAGTGGTTGTGGCCCCTTTCTTCCCTCTCTCCCTGCCTTTCCCTCCTCCCTGGGCTTCTAGCTAAAGGTTGCTGGGTGCTGGGGGTCACCTAGGGGGTCCCACTGGAGCGGGGCTGGCTGTAACTAACATTTAAAAGAAATGTCATTTTTTCTTACCTGTGTTTGTGTCCTTCCTCCTCCATGCTGTCGGCGGCCATTTTGAGGTGGTCCATGCCAAGTTTGGCCTCTTGTAACTGCCTGGCGGCCATCTTCCTGTGGTTCGGCCACACCCACTGGCCCCTATCAGGTGATCGGCGGCCATGTTTGTCGACCCTGTATGCAGATATTGCCGTTCGGCGGCCATCTTTTTGTGGGCTATGGCTGCCTGACCTCTATCTTCTGTCGGCGGCCATTTTCTTAGAGCCCACATTATCTTCCATACAGACGTTTTTGGCAACCATTTTGCGAGAGCCTCCGGCCTCTAGGGTGCATTACACTGGCGCGAAAATTCACACAGGAAGTGCTGATAAAAGAAGCAGACTGACACAGCAGCAAGGGGACAGCATCACAGGCGCAGCATAGCAGTACCTATCCAGGGTGGTGAGTCCTCTGGGTAACCCAGCATCTCTGCAGTGCAGGAGGGTGGCCTATTGATATCTTGCCTGGAGCCCTGTGAGTGTCAGCGTGTGGTCAGCATGGCATCTGAGCCAGATGTCTTCTCCCCTGAAACAC
Organism: Rana muscosa; assembly: GCA_029206835.1. NCBI lineage: Eukaryota > Metazoa > Chordata > Amphibia > Anura > Ranidae > Rana > Rana muscosa. The sequence continues at coordinate 651,025,752 of CM055121.1, read as the reverse complement.
CAGATTTAGCAGCTGGTGTCCCTGAGGTGTCTATGGACGCTATGTCGGCAATCCTAGAGGCGTTTGCTGCCAGGGTGGAAGCAGCACACGGGAATACAGGGGGTAATAAACGCCCCCGTCCCCTGCAATCTTCTGGGGATATTTCTGATGCAGAACCAGGTCCAGCTACGGCTCATGGCCCAGATTCTGATGCATCAGAGACTGCAGACCGTGACCGATCGGACAGTGAGGAGGACTCCAAGTCCAGGTCAGTACGCAAGACGGCTTTGGTATCTGCCCTTATTACTGCAGTGCGGGATACGCTAAAGTTGGAAAGGACTGAAGAAGTAGCAGATACTCCAGTCCCCTTTGGGTTTCGGAAACCTGCCCGCACTGCTAAGGTGTTCCCTTGTGTGTCTTATTTTGACAAACTCTTATACAAGGAATGGGAGAACCCACTGAGGGTCTTTACAGCCCCAAAGAGGTTTGCAGTACGGTACCCCTTTGAGGAGAGTTTTCTGAAGATATGGACCTCTCCCCCTATAGTGGACCCTTCGGTGTCCAGACTTAATAGAGCCACCACTATTCCAGTAGAAGGGGCTCCTGTTTTCAAGGACCCTGTGGATAAGAAGGCTGAAGCACTCGCTCGCTACCTATACTCAGTGGTAGGCTCGCAAGTACGCCCGGCATTGGCGGGGGCCCTAGTGTCTCAGACACTTACTGAATGGGCAAAATTTCTACTCCAGGGGTTAAAGGAGCGAGATGCTCCTCCTAATGAGATAACTTTGGCCGACCAGTTGGTCCAGGGCCTTAAGTTTGTCTGCGAGTCAGACATGGATACTATTCCCCTGCTGTCAAGAGCTTCGGTTTATGCAGTAGCAATACGCCGCCTGATCTGGCTAAAGGGCTGGTCTGCGGACCAGACTTCCAAGAAAGCCCTATTGGATCTGCCTTTTAAGGGCGACAGACTTTTTGGGGCTTCTCTGGATGACATCATCAAGGATGCCACAGGAGGTAAAAGCACTTTGCTTCCCCAAACTAGCAAGGGTAAGGGACCACGCCAAGGGCAAGGGCCCTCCTTTACTGCACGTAAGCGTTTTTTTCGCCCCCTTAAGGCGACAGGGAAAAGACCCCAGGCCGATAAAGCGCCTGCCCAAGGACAAAAGCGTCCTTGGTCCCGCAGACCCAACAAGCCTGCAGACAAATCTGCGTCCACATGAAGGTCCGCCCCCACCCAGCTCTCGGGTGGGGGGGACGTCTTCGCAAATTCGCGACTCAGTGGACTGCTCTAGTCTCCGACAGGTGGGTTTGCGAAGTAATCTCCTCAGGCTACAAGATAGAATTTCTCTCTTGTCCACCAGACAGATTCATCACCTCCAATCTCCAGCTACTACTGACCCGTCGGGAGGCCCTGTATGGGGCGGTCCAGGGTCTACTGGAACGCGGGGTAGTTATTCCAGTTCCAGAACAGGAACGGGGTCAGGGTTTTTACTCAAATCTGTTCATTGTGCCAAAGAAGGAGGGGGTTCGTCCAATCTTGGATCTCAGAGCCCTCAATTGCTTTGTGAAGGTACAAAGATTTCGGATGGAGTCGGTTCGATCCGTAATCACGGCTCTCCATCCGGGGGACTTTCTGGCCTCCTTGGACATCAAGGACGCATACCTGCATGTCCCCATATACTCCAGACACCAGAGGTTTCTGCGATTTGCTATCGGGAAGAACCACTACCAGTTTGTGGCCCTCCCGTTTGGCCTTGCCTCAGCACCTCTAAGACAGCGGGGTATCGCTATCACAGGTTACTTGGACGACCTTCTGCTGAAGGCCCCTTCAAGCTCAGAATTAGAGGTAAGCGTGTCCATTACCTGTCAGACTCTTCGAGACTGTGGTTGGATACTAAACACGCAAAAGTCAGTATTGGTGCCCACTCAACGCCTAGTGTACCTGGGGTTGATTCTGGATTCCTCAGAGGCAAAGGTATTCCTCCCTGTGGAGAAGTTGCAGACCCTCCGGGCTGTAGTACGGCAGCTGACTTCCAGGAATTGGTCGTCACTCCGTTTTTGCATGCGAGTGTTGGGCCTCATGGTAGCCTCCTTCGAGGCGGTCCCATATGCTCAATACCACACTCGAGTGTTACAGAAGGAAGTTCTGTCCAGATGGAACAGATGCCCTTCATCTCTGGATTATCAAATCCGAGTGAGCCACCTAGTCAGGAGATCCCTGGTATGGTGGCTGACAGCACCGGCTCTAATGGCCGGGAAGTCATTTCTTCCGGTTTACTGGATAGTGATCACGACGGACGCCAGCCTTACAGGTTGGGGGGGAGTCTGGGGTGTCCAGTCGGCGCAAGGTCGCTGGACCCCAGAGGAAGCCCTCCTGCCGATCAATGTCCTGGAGATCCGGGCGATCAAGCTGTGCCTCTTCAAATGGTCTCAGAGACTGCAAGGGCGTCCAGTCAGGATCCAGTCAGACAACGCCACAGCAGTGGCATATGTCAATCATCAAGGAGGAACAAGAAGCTCAGCTGCAGCATCGGAGATCGCTCGCATCCTGAAGTGGGCAGAGAGGAGCGTACCGGCACTGTCGGCCGTGTACATTCCGGGTGTGGAAAACTGGCAGGCGGACTACCTGAGCCGCCAGATGCTGGACCAGGGAGAATGGTCCTTACACCCGGAGGTGTTCCAACTCCTCTGCCAAAGATGGGGCACACCAGACGTAGATCTTCTGGCTTCCCGACTCAATCGGAAGGTATTGAGGTTTGTGGCCCGGTCAAGAGACCCATGGGCAGACGCAACGGACGCGTTGGTAGCATCGTGGGGTCAGTATCGGCTAATCTATGCCTTCCCTCCCTTAAGGCTTCTTCCTCTTCTGCTCCGCAGAGTGGAGGCAGAGGGAATTCCAATGATCCTAATCGCTCCAGATTGGCCTCAGCGTCCTTGGTACGCCGATCTAGTACGTCTGGTAGCAGACGTCCCCTGGCGCCTACCACTACGGAAGGACCTGCTATCGCAAGGTCCCATATTCCATCCTGCTTTACAGTCATTGGCTTTAACGGCATGGCTGTTGAGAACCAGGTACTGAGAGATCGGGGCCTGTCAGACTCAGTAATCTCTACTATGAGAAGTGCTCGGAAACCGTCCTCTAGGAAGGTCTATCACCGCACTTGGAGGGCCTACATCTCCATGTGTGAGGAAATGAAATGGCATCCGCGTACCTATTTGGTTTCCAGAATCCTGCTGTTTTTACAGCATGGGGTAGACCAAAGGCTTGCCCTAAGTACGATTAAGGGACAGATATGTGCCCTGGCTGTCTTTTTCCAGCGACCCCTGGCGACTCACTCTCTCGCGAGTACATTTGTGCAGGGGGTTCGACATGTGGCCCCTCCGGTCCGCCCCCCGTTACCTCCGTGGGACTTGAACCTGGTCCTCTCGGTGCTTCAGAAGGCACCGTTTGAGAATATTAGAGCTATTCCCCTGTTGACACTTTCTCAGAAGGTGGTCTTTTTGGTGGATGTTACGTCAGTTAGACGAGTCTCTGAGCTGGCAGCCCTGTCCTGCAAGGCTCCCTATTTGATTTTCCACAAGGATAAGGTGGTGCTGCGGCCGCAGCCTTCCTTTCTTCCGAAAGTCGTTTCGGCTTTTCATCTCAACGAAGACATTGTACTTCCATCCTTGTGTCCTCAGCCGTCGAATCCTAAGGAGTCGGCGTTGCATTCCTTGGACGTTGTCCGAGCTTTGAGAGTATACATATCTGCTACTTCCCTGTTCCGGAAGTCAGACTCACTGTTTGTTTCGGTGGCTGGTCCCAAGAAGGGCCAAGCAGTCTCATCGGCCACCATCTCTAGGTGGATCCGACAGTAATCCAGGCTTACGCCTTAAAGGGTCAGGCGCCCCCCTTTCCTGGCACGGCGCATTCGACCAGGGCAATAGGTGCCTCTTGGGCTTTCCGAAATCAAGCGTCTCTTTCCCAATTATGTAAAGTGGCGACTTGGTCGTCCGCTCACACTTTCACAAAATTCTACAAAATTGATGTAGGTGCATCTTCGGATGCCTCTTTTGGCCGCAAGGTTTTGCAAGCGGCTGTTTAGAGTTGCAACTCCTCCGTTGGAGGAGTGCTGTTTTGTGTTTGGGGTGAAGTTTATTTTTATGCTGTTACCACCCCTCGTTTTTTCTCTGACACTGCTTTGGGACGTCCCACTTTGTCAATAGAGAAGCTGTGTCGGTCCATGGACGAAAGAGTAAATAGGATTTTTTACTCACCGTAAAATCCTTTTCTCTGAGTCCATGGACCGACACAGCACCCACCCCTCCTTTTAAGTTTGTACTGCTTTTTGACGAACTGATCTGCGAAGATGCAGACTGAGAGGGTATACCCAGAGGGTCCGCCCCCTGGGCGGTACTGTAGAAGGTGTGATGCAACACTTTTTACAAGTTTTTCTGCCTAGTCACTCCTAATTAACGGATAATACCCACTTTGTCAATAGAGAAGCTGTGTCGGTCCATGGACTCAGAGAAAAGGATTTTACGGTGAGTAAAAAATCCTATTTTTTCCATATGTGCCTTTTTTTGATACATACATTGACCAAGTCTGGGACAAGCCGCAGAAGACTTTGACGGTCCCGCGGCGCATAGCCTTAAGGTACCCCTTTTAAGGAGGACCTAGTTAAGAAGTGGGCTCATCCCCCAGTGGTCGACTCCCCGGTCGCCCGTTTGAATAAGGCTACCATGCTCCCAATGGAAGGGACTCCTGCATTTAAGGATCCTGCTGACAGGAGGTCAGAAGTGGCGTGTAGAACTATGTTCACCTTATTGGGGGCCGCCTTACGCCCTATAGTGGCGGCGACACTTGTGTCTCAGACACTCACAGGCTGGGCACGGATATTGCACCAGACAGTGCAGGAGCATAATCTCCCTCCTGAAACCATTGCCCTGGCTCACCAGCTTGCGCAGGGTTTAGTGTTCGTGTGCGATGCCACTGTTTGGATGCGACCCCTTTTAATAACGGGGGCCTCCATTTCTGCTGTGGTGATGCGTCGCCTTATCTGGCTGAAATGCTGGTTGGCCGATCTAGCTTCCAAAAAGCTCCTGGCTGACTTGCCCTTTAAGGGCGGTAGACTGTTTGGGGCCGCCCTGGATGACATTATTAAAAACGGGGTTCGTACGGTCATTAAATTCCTGGAAAAGTCATGGGATTTTGACATGGCACTTTCCAGGCCTGGAAAAGTTTTGGAAAATGACTGAACCCCACTAAGTTTTGGATAAGTCATGGAATATTTTAGTCACTACTAGTCGTGAAACGGATCGTAAGCGATCCGTGATCCGAACAGGTCATCCTGTTCGGTTCGGCACACGGTGCGATCCGCGGAGCGCTCCGAAGCCTCGGCCATTAGGAGAGGCCGCGGCTTCGGCCTAGCTCCGGAGCCGCGGCCATCTTGGTACACCCGGCGGCAGCCTATTGGCGGCTTAGCGGCACGCTGACGTCAGCAGGAACTCGAGGGACACACACCGCTTCGTGTATTGCTGTTCTGAGGTCTGTAAGGGGGGGGGTGCCTGCATTACTGGGGGGTGTCTGCCTGCCTGCATTACTGGGGGTTTCTGTACTACTGGGAGGTCTGTACTGGGGGGTGTCTGTACTACTGGGGGTGTCTGTACTACTGGGGGTGTCTGTACTACTGGGGGTGTCTGTACTACTGGGGGTGTCTGTACTACTGGGGGTTTCTGTACTACTGGGGATTGTCTGCACTGGGGGTGTCTCTGTACTACTGGGGTCTGTACTGGGGAGGTCTGCACTGGGGGTGTCTGTACTGTACTTTACTTGCGTCAGTGCTACAGTTTGAATTTATTTGTGTGAACTGTGAAGTTAAGTCATGGATTGTGGAAACCAACTAGTGTCCGGTGATTGTATATAGTGTTTATACCACATTTACCACTGACTAATGCAGAGTTGCAATGCAAGGAAATCGGCTAAAAGTAGTTGGATCTGTATGTGCGTTATAATTAATTAATCAAAATTAGTCGTTTAATCGATTAAAAAAAAGATTAATCGAACACAAAAATTTTAATCAGTAACAGCCCTAATTTATATTAGTAAAAATATGCTGGGTGTGACATGGATTTTCTTCTTATTTAACATGTATACATAGACATTTCATGAAACATAAGAGCATGAATATTTACGTGAAGTCATGGAATTTGATTGGTAAAAATGTGTATGAACCCTGTAAAAATGTCACAGGAGGTAAGAGCACCTTCCTTCCCCAGTCTATTAAGGGAAAGGAGCCCCAACGCAGGCCGGGCCCTTCCTTTCTGGCAAAGACGTTTTTCGTCAGTTGGATTCCACGGGTAAGCCCACCCAGACTGAAAAAAGTGTGACTGGGGGACAAAGACGTACCTGGGTGCGTAAGCCTACCAAGCAAGCTCCCAAGTCCACCACCACGTGAAGTCTTGCCCCTGCCTGACTCTGGGGTGGGGGGACGTCTTCGCAGGTTCTCGGTGCGGTGGACCTCCCGGATCTCCGACCGGTGGGTGTGCGAGGTGGTCACCTCGGGATACAGGATAGAGTTCCGCTCGTGGCCCCCAAGCAGGTTTTTTCCCTCGAACCTCCCTCTCCTTCCGGCCCGCTTGGCGGCCCTCTTGGGGGCCGTACAGGATTTGCTCGGGCGCGGAGTAATTGTGCCGGTTCCGTCACGAGAGGTTTCAGGGGTTTTACTCATACCTGTTTGTTGTCCCGAAAAAGGATGGGGTTTGGCCAATCCTGGACCTCAAGGCCCTGAATGCCTATGTGAGGGTACAAAAATTCAGGATGGAATCCATTCGCACGATATCGCGACACTCCAACAGGGGGATTTTTTGGCGTCCTTGGATATCAAGGACGCTTACTTGCACATCCCAATCTGCGCAAGCCACCAGAGGTTTCTGCGCTTTGCCATAGGCAAAGTCCACTATCAGTTTGTGGCCCTTTCCTTCGGCACCACAGGTTTTCACAAAGGTGCTGGCCCCGGTTCTAGCTTTGCTGAGACAGCGAGGAATTGTTATCGTGGGCTATCTAGACGATCTCCTTCTCAGAGCAGAAAATGGGTCAGAATTGGAGGAAAATGTGACGATGGTCAGTCAGACCCTCCGGGACTTCGGATGGGTTCTGAACACGCAGAAGTCGGCTCTAGTCTCGACTCAGCGCCTGGAGTATCTGGGTCTGCTCCTGGACACTTCGGCAGCGAGGGTGTTTCTACCCTCAGAGAAGTTACTGACACTTCAGTCCCGAAAATGGTCATCAATTCGCTTCTGCATGAGAGTCCTGGAACTAATGGTGGCCTCCTTCGAGGCGGTTCCGTATGCCCAAGCACACCCTCGGGCATTGCAGAAGGGAATTCTGTCGGTTTTGGACAAGTCCCCATTGTCATTGGATCTTCAGATTCAGGTGAGTCACTCTGTCAAGGCGTCCCTGACGTGGTGGCTGAGATCCCCGGCTCTTCGGGCTGGGAAGTCGTTCCTCCCCATCCACTGGACGGTGATCACAACGGACGCCAGCTTGATGGGCTGGGGAGGAGTGTGGGGAGTCCTGTCAGCTCAAGGGCTCTGGACTCCAGCCAAATCTCGTCTCCCAATCAACGTCCTGGAATTGAGGGCGATCAAGCTGTGTCTCGCCGCATGGTCGAAGAGGCTACAGGGCCCCTCGGTCAGAATCCAGTCGGACAACGCCACGGCCGTGGTGTATGTCAACCATTAGGGGGGCACTCGGAGCTCGGCTGCGACATCCGAGGTCGCCCACATCCTAAGATGGGCGGAAAGAAGCGTGCCGGCGCTGTCGGCCGTTTACATTCCGGTCGTAGAAAACTGGCAGGCGGACTATCTGAGCCGCCAGTCCCTGGACCAGGGGGAGTGGTCCTTGCATCCGGAAGTGTTTCAGCTCCTTTGTCGACGATGGGGCATTCCGGATGTGGACCTGATGGCGTCTCGACTCAATCGCAAGGTGTCGAGGTTTGTGGCCCGGTCCAAGGACCCCTGGGCGGATGCCTCGGACGCGTTAGTGGCCCCATGGGGTCCGTATCGCCTGATGTATGTCTACCCTCCGCTGCAGTTGATTCCTCGTCTGCTGCGCAGGGTAGCGGCCGAGGGCATTCTGGTAATCCTCATTGCTCCGGACTGGCCTCGGCGTCATTGGTACGCCAACCTGGTACGTCTCGTCGCGGACGTCCCTTGGTGCCTGCCCTTGAGGAGGACCTTCTATCTCAAGGTCCTATCTTTCATCCTGCTTTACTGTCTCTGGCTTTAACGGCATGGCTTTTGAGAGCAAGGGCTGAAAGACCGAGGCCTGTCAGATTCGGTAATTTCAACCATGCTTAGGGCACGGAAGTCTTCTAGGAAGATCTATCACCGTACCTGGAGAGCTTGCATCGCTATGTGTGAGGAACTGGGCTGGCGTCCACGGACATACTCTGTTCCCAGAATCCTGAGGTTCTTACAGCGTGGTGTTGCTCAAAGGCTGGCTTTGAGCACTATTAAGGGTCAGATTTCGGCTTTGGCCGTTTTCTTTCAAAGACCCCTAGCTAGTCATTCCTTGGTTAGCACTTTTGTGTAGGGGGTACGCCATGTGGTTCCACCTGCCAAGCCCCCGCTCCCTTTTTGGGATCTGAACTTGATTCTTTTGGTTCTTCAGGAATCTCCTTTTGAGAATATAAGAGATATATTCCTCTTTCAACTTTGTCTCAGAAGGTGGCTTTTTTTAGTGGCCATCACTTCTGTTAGACGGGTGTCTGAGTTGGCGGCACTGTCATGCAAGTCGCCTTACCTGGTCCTCCATAAGGATAAGGCGGTATTGTGACCGCGACCGTCTTTTCTTCCTAAGGTGGTTTCGGCTTTTCATCTTAATGAGGACATTGTCCTTCCGTCCTTGTGCCCTCATCCATCGCATCCTAGAGAGGTTGCGCTTCACAATTTAGACGTGGTGCGTGCCTTACAGGTATACCTGGCGGCTACTGCTCCTATTCGGAAGTCTGACTCGCTGTTTGGATCTGTCTCTGGTCCGAAACAGGGCCAAGCGGTGTCGTCTGCCACCATTTCAAGGTTGATCAGGCAGACTGTTATACATTAGGGGACGGGCGCCTCCCTTCCCGGTCACGGCGCATTCCACCAGGGCAATCGGTGCTTCCTGGGCTTTCCGACATCAAGCGTCGGTTGCACAAGTGTGCAAGGCGGCAACCTGGTCGTCCGTTCATACCTTTTCAAAGTTCTACAAGGTTGATGTGGCTGCATCTTCGGATGCTTCCTTCGGCCGCAAAGTGTTGCAGGCCGCTGTCTAATGTTGCAACTCCTCCATTGAGGAGCTCTGCTGGTTTGGAGTGAAGTTTTGGTTGTTCCTTACTCTTTTGCTCCCACCCTTTTCTTATACTGCTTTGGGACATCCCACATGTAATCAGTATGAGAGCTGTGTCGGTCCATGGACGATAAGAGAAAATAGGATTTTTGTACTCACCGTAAAATCTGTTTCTCTGACGTCCATGGACCGACACAGCACCCACCCTTCCTTTTTAAGTTTGTACTGCTTTGTTACGAACTGAGGCTGCTGGCTGCAGGTGGGAGGGTAATGTCCGGAGGGACCGCCCCCTTGGGCGGGGCTGTTCAGCTCTGGCTTGTTCTAGAATGTTTTAACATCTAACATTCTGCCTAGGTCTTTTCCTGCAAGCATGTAATCAGTATGAGAGCTGTCGGTCCATGGACGTCAGAGAAACGGATTTTATGGTGAGTACAAAAATCCTATTTCTCTTATCATCCATGGACTGACACGGTGTCTCTTTACACTTTACACGTGGTTATGTCCCTGCTTGCAGGAGAAGACCTAGGCAGAATGTGAGATGTTATACATACATTCTAAAAGCCAGAGCTGAACAGCCCCACCCAGGGGGCGGTCCCTCCGGGCATAACCCTCCCACTACAGTCAGCAGACTTCAGTTTTTTTCTGCCTAGCAGAAGGAGAAGACGTGGCTCTCTCAGGAGCCAGTCTCCTGACCTACTTTTTATTCCTTTTCTGGAATTCTTTTTTATTTTATTTTTGAGAATTTTCTATCAACTGTCGGCTGGGCAACAGGTTGGGTACAAGATATCCTCGTAGTCTTCCCTGTCCGACCATCGAGCGTGCTGATCCTCGCCTTGTGTGCGTGAGACTCAGTTCACGACAGGCCCCATGACTCCAGGGGTGGCCGGGTTTGCTTTCATGCTCCCACGGTCCTCTCAAGATAGAACAGTTCCTGACTGACTGTATCTTTCGCGGTGGACCGGGCCGACAGCTACTCAGTACTGCACTGTGATAGTCCTGTCAGAAACACACCAGTGGGTCCCTCAGGGGACGGGTAAGTAGTCTCTCCTGCCTTCAGGTGAGTACAAAAGGCTGTGTTTCTCTGTGGGGGATTTTCCCTGTCTCCCCCTGTATTTCATTGTCACTCTCTGTCACCATTGCTGGCGCTGTGCTGTGTGGGGTGTCTGGGGGTCACACTGTTCTTGGAGGGGCTCATGCTGGTCTGCAGATATGCTTGGGGCCTTTTTTTGTGAGTTTTGGGGCCTGAGTGGCGCTGTGTGTGTGCTGTTGTTTCACTTTTGCTAAGTCATGGCGGCCATCTTGCCGCGGATCGCCTCAGTGAAGTGCGGCGGCCATTTTCTTGTAGCCTGCGCGCTCTTCAGCACTAGTTTTGGCCTCTAGCGCTGCTGTAACAGCGCGAATCTCCTCACAATCTCCTCACAGCTCACCAGCGCTGACACTGCGCGGTACAGACAGCGGAACTGAGCGGTCCCTGGTCCGGTTTGGTGAGTCCCCTGGGCGCCCCCTCCTCAGTCAGCACAGCCTGTGGGTGGACTTTTTATCTGAGGAGTCTCAGAGGGGGGCAATGTGGAGTCTCGGTCACCAGCTTCCCCTAACTGTCAGTGGACAACAGGCAGTGCTTCAGCACCTGCGGTCCCTAGGGGCCAGTTGTGGGCAGTCCTGGAATAATTTCTGACCAGAATGGGAGCTGTGTGCAAGCGCAAGGGAGCAAAAAGCGCCCTCTCCCAACTTTACTACATGAGGGCAGTGCGCTGATTCAGATATGGGCCTAGCCACTACCGCTCAGGACCCTAGTTCTGAATGTATTGGATGGTTTTGAACAGGACATTCCTTATGAGGAAAACTCCAGTTCTGAGTCAGTAAATGACAGGGCGCTTGTTAGTGTACTCATGACTGCGGTGAGGGACACTCTCAGGCTAAAATGCTGCGGATGCAGAACCTCAGGCGGATACAGTCTCCTTTGGTTCTTTTAAGGCCAGGCCTTCTAAAGAGGTTTTTCCATATGTACTTTCTTTGACCAGCTCATTGATAAGGTCTGGGAAAAGCCGCAGAAGAATTTTTTATGGTCCCGCGGCGTTTGTCTATCAGATACCCCTTGAAGATGCCCTACTTAAAAAGTGGGCTTCTCCCCCAGTGGTCGACCCTCCAGTCGCCCGGTTGAACAAGGCCATCACTCTCCCGATGGAGGGGACTCCTGCATTTGAGGACCCCACTGACAGGAGGTCAGAAGTGGTGAGCAGAACCATGTTTGCCTTGTTGGGATCCGCCCTACGACCTGTGGTAGCGGCGACCCTTGTGTCTAAAACACTTACAGGTTGGGCAAAAATGTTGCACCTAGCTGTACAGGAGCATATTCTTCCTCCAGACACAGTTGCTCTGGCCCACCAACTGGTTCAGGGCCTGGTTTCTGCGTGCGACGCCACGCTGAACGCGGCCCCTTTAATATCCAGGGCCTCTGTCTCGGCGGTGGTATTGCGTCGTCTTATCTGGTTGAAATGCTGGTCTGCTGACCTAGCCTTAGGAAGCTCCTGACGGATCTACTATTTAAAGGCGGTAGACCTTTCGGTGCTGCTCTGGATGACATCGTCATGGATGTCACGGGAGGTAAACGCACTCTTCTTCCTTAGACTAGCAAGGGTGAGGAGGCCCGCCGCAAACAGGGGCCTTCCTTTCCAGCAAAACGGGGTTTTTTCGCAGTCAGAGTCCACAGGTAGGCCCTCTCAGACTGACGGCAGTGCGGCTGGTGGGCACAAGTGCCCCTGGGTGCGTAAGCCAAACAAGCGGCTCCCAAGCCCGCCTCCGCGTGAAGTCTTGCCTCCGCCCGACTCTGGGGTGGGGGGACGACTTCGCAGGTTCACGGATCGGTGGACCTCCCGAATCTCCGACTGGTGGGTGTGCGAGGTGGTCACCTCAGGATATAGGATAGTATTCCGATCCTGGCCCCCACACAGATTCTTTCCCTTGAATCTTCCTCTCCTTCCTACCTGTCGGGCAGCCCTCTTGGGGGCTGTACAGGATTTGATCAGGTCCGGAGTGATTGTGCCGGTTCCGTCACAGGAGAGTTTTCACGGATTCTACTCAAATCTGTTTGTCGTCCCAAAAATAGGACGTGGTTCGACCTATCCTGGACCTCAAGGCCCTGAATGCCTTCGAGAAGGTGCAGAAATTCCGCATGGAATCCATTCGCACAGTGATCGCTACACTCCACCAAAGGGATTTTCTTCTGGCGTCCTTGGACTTCAAGGACGCTACTTGCATGTTCTGATCTGCGCAAGTCACCAGAAGTTTCTGCGCCTTGCGATCAGCGAAGTCCACTATCGATTGTGGCTCTTCCTTTCGGCCTTGCCTCGGCACCAAGGGTGTTCACCAAGGTGCTTGCTCCGGTTCTAGCCTTCTGTTACAGCGAGGTATTGCTGTCGTGGGCTATCTGGACGGTCTTCTGCTATGAGCAAAAAGTGTCTCAGACTTAGAGGAAAGGTGACTATCGTCAATTAGACCCTCAGGGACTTCGGGTGGTTCCTGAACATTCAGGAGTCAGTCCTGGTCCCGACTCAGTGTCTGGAGTATCTAGTTCTGGTTCTGGACTCCTTGGAGGCAAAGGTATCCTACCTCTGGAGAAGTTGCTGACACTTCATTCTGCGGTGCGGTTGCTGACATCCCGAAAATGGTTGTCAATCCGTTGTTTGCATGAGAGTCCCGGGACTCCTGGTGGCCTCCTTCGCGGCCATTCCGTATGCCCAATCACACACCAGGGCATTGCAGAAGGAGATCTTTTCCACCTGGGACAAATCCCCGTTGTCCTTGGATCTTCGGATCCAGGTGATTCACCTGGTCAGGGCGTCCCTGACATGGTGGTTGAGACCCTCGGCTCTTCGGTCTGGAAAGTCGTTCCCCTCCCATCCAATGGACGGTACTCACGACGGACACCAGCCTGACGGGCTGGGGTGGAGTCTGGGGAGTCCTGTCGGCTCAAGGCCTTGGACTCCGGACGAGCCCGTTTTACCAATCGCTGTTCTGGAAATACAGGCCATCAGACTGTGTCTCTCCTCAGGTCGGAGAGAGTACGGGGTCGCTCCATCAGGAGCCAGTCGGACAACGCCACGGCGGTGGCGTATGTAAACCATCACGGGGGGACTCGGAGCTCAGCTGCGGCTTCCGAGGTAGTCCGTATCCTGAAGTGGGCCGGAAGAAACGTGCCGGCTCTGTAGGGGCGGACTATCTGAGTCGCCAATCGCTGGACCAGGAAGAGTGGTCCTTGCATATTTCAACAACTTTGCCGACGGTGGGGCACGCCGGATGTGGACCTGATGGCCTCTCGACTCAGTCGCAAGGGTCAAGGTTGTGGCCAGATCCAGGGATTCTTGGGCGATGCCTCGGATGCGTTGGTGGCCCCATAGGGTCCTTATCGCCTGATATAAACTCCGGTGATCCTAATTGTTCCGGATTGGCCTCAGCGTCACTGGTACGCTGATCTGGTACGTCTCGTTGCGGACGTTCCCTGGCGGTTGCCGATGAGGGAGGACCTTCAGTCTCAAGGTCCTATGTTTCATCCGGCTTACAGTCTCTGGCTTTAACGGCAGGGCTGTTAAAAGCCAGGTGTTGAGGGACCGAGGTCTCTCGGACTCTGTCATTTTGACCATGTTAAGGACACGGAAGTCTTCCTCCAGGCAGATCTATCACCTTGCCTGGAAAGCTTATATCGCCATATGCAAAGCGCTGGACTGGCGTCCTCGGACGTATTCCGTCCCCAGAATCCTGCGTCCTCTGCAGTGTGGAGTGACCCAAAAGCTTGCTTTGAGTACCATCAAGGATCAGATTTCGGCCTTGGCCGTCTTCTTTCAGCGACCTCTAGCGGGTCATTTCTTGGTTAGCACCTTGTGTTGGGGGTTCGCCATGTGCTCCCTCCTGTCAAGCCTTCTCTCCCACCGTGGGATCTGAATTTGGTGCTCTCGGTCCTCCAGGAACCTCCTTTTTGGGAAAATCCGGGATATTCCTCTCTTGTCTTGTCTCAGAAGGTGGCCTTTTAGTGGCAATCACTTCTGTTTGACGAGTGTCTGAGTTGGCGGCTTTGTCCTGCAAGTCGCCATATTTAGTCATCCATAAGGATAAGGCGGTGTTGCATCCGCGACCTTCCTTTTTGCCAAAGGTGGTGTCTACCTTTCACCTACATGAGGACATTGTCCTCCCGTCCTTGTGCCCTCACCCATCGCATCCCAGAGAGTTTGCGCTGCACATATTGGATGTGGTACGAGCCTTACGGGTGTACCTGTCTGCTACTGCTTCTATTCGGAAGTCCGACTCAATGACTGTCCCTGGTCCATAACAGGGCCAAGCGGTTTCGTCTGCCATCATTTCTAGGGGAATCAGACAAACCGTCATTCAAGCCTATGCTCTCAAAGGGCGGGCGCCTCCCTTTCCGGTTACGGCGCATTCCACCAGGGCAATTGGTGCTTCCTGGGTTTTCCGACATCAAGCGTCGGTTGCACAAGTGTGCAAGGCGGCGACCTGGTCGTCTGTTCATGCCTTTTAAGTTTTTTTATAAGGTTGATGTGGCTGCATCTTCGGATGCTTCCTTCGGCCGCAGGGTGCTGCAGGCCGCTGTTTAAAGTTGCGACTCCTCCGTGAGATCTGCCTTCTTGGAGTGAAAGTTTAGTTTTTCCATTTATACTGCTCCCATCCCTCTTGACACTGCTTTGGGACATCCCACGTGTAAAGTGTAAAGAGACACCGTGTCAGTCCATGGATGATAAGAGAAAATAGGATTTTTTGTACTCACCGTAAAATCCTTTTCTCTGACATCCATGGACTGACACGGCACCCACCCTTCCTTTTAAGTTTGTACTGCTTTGTTACGAACTGAAGTCTGCTGACTGTAGTGGGAGGGTTATGCCCGGAGGGACCGCCCCCTGGGTGGGGCTGTTCAGCTCTGGCTTTTAGAATGTATGTATAACATCTCACATTCTGCCTAGGTCTTCTCCTGCAAGCAGGGACATAACCACGTGTAAAGTGTAAAGAGACACCGTGTCAGTCCATGGATGTCAGAGAAAAGGATTTTACGGTGAGTACAAAAAATCCTATTTTTCCTCATCGACCCTTTTTCCATGTTAAAAACTCTCTAACCATTCATATAGAAGATGCTCTGTCCTTTTAAGGACCCTGCTGGCAAGAAGTTTGAAGCAGTTTCCCAATCTATCTACTCCTAAGTGGGATCTGCCTTTCAACCCATGCTCTGCACTTTTTTCCCCAGACCTTTGCTGACTGCTTAAAATCTCTAACCAGGAACTAGGCAGCTTCTTATTGATTTGTGCTGATGAGATGAGTGTAAACTTTTATGTTCAATAGAGAGCTGGATGCTAGCCTGGTTATGTCTTGGGTAAGCCTTTTTATGTCCAGGTCTACAAAAGAATGTTTTGTTATGGCTTCCCTTTCCGGAAAACTTTTTTTTTTTTTTGCTCCTCACTGGAATTTTTTTTTAAATGTGATGGGTGAATGATTGATTACATATCCTAGGCACGTAAAAAATAAAAAAATGTTTCTTCTTTGCAAAGTCAGGTCCAACTTCCCAGGTCTTCCCCTTGGCCTCACAGGGTTTTAAACATCCTAGGCAAATCTAATGATCTTAACATGGGGTAAATTCACCTCCATATAATGGTCCACCCTCACAGATACCTGGACAATCCTGGAACATCTGCCTGCAAGAGCAGATGATCCTGGCCTTGCACTTTAAGGTTTCTTTCACGATGTTGACTTTGGAGGGCTTCAGATGGATCCTTAACATGGGAAAAGTATTCTTTAATTCCGGCTCATTGCATACTCTCCTGGATACCCCTTAGGCCAGGGCTCGACAAACCCCGGGCGCCAGGTCGCCATTGCGACTAGAATTAGCGACCTGGCGCCTGGGGCAGCACAGCTGGGGAATCCTGTCTCTCCGTGCCCCCCCCTCCGCGCCGCGGGATCGCGTCGGGCCGCGCCGGCCGGTAATTGAGGCCGCGGCTTTGCGGCCTTCTGCAGGCCTATGCTTCCTTCTGTGATCTAGCGCCATCTTGTGGTGGCCGTTGGTATGACAAGACAAACAGCAATGCTAATGGAGTTTCCCTGTCTGTTTTCACTGCCATCTCCTTCCCTCTAATTAGAACCCCCAAACATTATATATATTTTTTATTCGATCACCCTAGAGAATAAAATGGCGGTCGTTGCAATACTTTCTGTCACACCGTATTTGCGCAGCGGTCTTACAAGCACACTTTTTTGGGAAAAAATACATTTTTTTTTTTTTAATAAAAAAAAATAAGACAACAGTAAAGTTAGCCCAATTTTTTTTATATTGTGAAAGATAATGTTACGCTGAGTAAATTGATACCCAACATGTCACGCTTCAAAATTGCGTCTGCTCGTGGAATGGCGACTAACTTTTACCCTTTAAAATCTCCATAGGCGACGTTTAAAAAATTCTACAGGTTGCATGTTTTCAGTTAGAGGAGGTCTAGGGCTAGAATTACTGCTCTCGATCTACCGATCGCGGCGATACCTCACGTGTGGTTTGAACACCGCTTTCATATGCGGGCGCTACTCACGTATGCGTTCGCTTCTGCGCGCGAGCTCAGCGGGACGGGGCGCGTTCCTGGCTCCTAACTTTTTTAGCTGGCTCCTAGATTCCAAGCAAATTTGTCAAGCCCTGCCTTAGGCTAACGTCTTCTTGCCCTGGGAAAAGTTGACATAACATGACATAAATGCAGGATCAGATTCTGCAACTTCAATGCCCAGTGTCCGACCTCCCTCCAGAGTTGCATGTGGGTAAATAGTATTGGTGTTATCCACCTTTTTTAAATCCATTTCATTTGCTTCATTCCACTTAACCTTTCAACTAAACATTCTCACGGCATTGTATAAATCTAGGCTGTCTTTTGACAAGGTGATTCAGTTATACAAACTAACCAAGATGCCTCTGTGAGGTTGGCTATGCTTCCTGTTGTCAGCAGCCAGGTTTTTTTCTTCCCTGAAAATAGAAGATTGTCATGATAGACCCTAGTCTTATTGAATGTGACAGGATTTTGTACCTGCTGACTGTTCAGAGTTGTTGGTCTCAGTAGGAATTGACACTTCTAATCCAGTATTTTGCAGTTAACCAGCAATTGGTCTGTCGATACTTTATTACTTCACTGGACTTTACTTCTAAATGGTCAACTGGTCTTAGTTCAGTTGGAATGCTGCGTTGATTGAGATACAGTCTATTTTGTTCTAGGCGGGCAGCAGTTTGTCTCGCACATTTCCTGGTTGGAAACCTGGTAGGCATATTTGTTCAGCATACCATATCTGAACTTGGAGGGGAATGGTTTCTCCATTCGGGGATGTTCAGGGATATATGTCTGCAGTGTGGGGTTTAGTGCCATATGCAGATTTGCAAACCTTGATTCAGAAAGAAGCCTAGCAGATTTGTTTCCAGAACATGGAACCTGACCATGAATGTGGCGCTATATGATCAGTATACCCTTATCTATGCTTTTTCTCAGCTAAAATGTTTACCTCTTCTTAAAAGGATCAAGGCCAAAAGCATTCCAGACATTCTCATATCTCTAGATTGGGCTGAAAAACTGTGGTACCTCTTGTTAGCCAACGCCCTGTGGCCTCCAACAGTTCAGCCACATCTGTTATCTCAAGGACAGATTTCTCTCATCGTCCATGGACTGACACAGCTGTCATACTGATTACGTGTGGGTATATGTCCCTGCTTGCAGGAGAAGACCTAGGCAGAATGTTAGATGTTAAAACATTCTAGAACAAACCAGAGCTGAACAGCCCCACCCAGGGGGGCGGTCCCTCCGGACATTACCCTCCCACCTGCAGCTAGCAGACCTCAGTTTTTTTCTGCCTAGCAGAAGGAGAAGTGACTCTCTCAGGAGCCAGTCTCCTGGAAGATTTTACTTTTACATTTTATTCCTGTGGGAATTTTGTTTTATTTTTGAGACCTTCAATCAACTGTCGGCTGGGCAACAGGTTGGGTACACCGGTATCCTCGTAGTCTTCCCTGTCCGACCATCGAGCGTGCTGATCCTCGCCTTGTGTGCGTGAGACTCAGTTCACGACATGCCCCATGACTCCAGGGGTGGCCGTGTTGCTTTCATGCTCCCACGGTCCTCTCAAGATTGAACAGTACCTGACTGTATCTTTCGCGGTGGACCGGGCCGACCGCTACGCAGTAATACTCTGTTGATAGGTCTGTCTGAGACAAGCCAGTGGGTCCCTCCAGGGATGGGTAAGTAGTCTCTCCCACTGCAGGTGAGTACATACTGGCTGTGTTTCTTTATATGGGGTGTTTCTCCCTGTCTCCCCCCCCCCTGTTATGCTGCTCTCTGCACCCTGTACAGGTGCTGTGCGGGGGTGCTTGGGGGTCACTCTGGCCCGGCTGGGGGAGCTCATGTCTGTTTTAATGGCACTGGGGCAGTGTTCTGGTGTGTGAGTGTTGACATACTGTGGTGGAATAGTGGCTCACCAACTGGCGCAGGGTTTAGTCTCTGTGTGCGATGCCACTTTGGATGCGGCCCCTTTAATTTCTGGCGCCTCTATCAGCTCTGGTGCTGCGTCGCCGTATCTGGCTGAGATGCTGGTCGGCCGACCTAGCTTCCACATAGCTCCTGGCTGACTTGCCCTTTAAGGGCGGTAGACTGTTTGGGGCCGCCCTGGATGCCATTATTATGGATGTCACAAGGGGTTAGAGCACCTTCCTTCCTCAGTCTGGTATGGAAAAAGGAGCCCCACCGTAGGCCGGGCCCTCCTTTTCCGGCAAAGAAGAATGAGTTTCTTCTCGTCAGTCAGAATCCACGGGTAAGCCCTCCCAGACTGGGAAAAATGCGGCTGGGGGACATAAGCGTCCCTGGGTGCCTAAACCTACCAAGCAAGCTCCCAAGCCCACAGCCGCATGGAGTCTTGCCCCTGCCCCACTCTGGGGTGGGGACGTCCTTGCAGGTTCACATTTCAGTGGACCTCCCGGGACTCCGACCGGTGGGTGTGCGAGGTGGTCACCTTAGGATACAGGATAGAATTCTGTTCCTGGCCCCCAGACAGATTCTTTCCCTCAATTCTCCCTCTCCTTCCTGCCCGTTGGACGGCCCTCTTGAGGGCTGTACAGGATTGATCAGGTCCGGAGTGATTGTGCCGGTTCCGTCACAGGTGAGGTGGTTCAGGTTTTCTACTAGAATCTGTAGTCCCAAAAGATGGACGGGGGTTCGGCCAATCCTGGGCCTCAAGGCCTGACTGCTTTTGTGATGGTGCAAAGGTTCTGCGTGGAATCCATTTGCGCGGTGTTCGCTACACTCCATCGGGATTTTCTGGCATCCTTGGACATCAAGGCCGCCTACTTGCATGTTCCTATCTGCGCACGTCAACGGTAGTTTCTGCGTTTGCGATCGGCAAAGACCACTATCAATTGTGGCTCTTACCTTCGGCCTAGCCTCGGCACCAAGGGTTTTTTACCAAGGTGCTTGCTCCGGTTCTAGCCTTGCTGAGACAGCGAGGCATTGCTATTATGGGCTATCTGGATGATCTTCTAAGGGCAGACAATGGCTCAGAATTAAAAGTGTGACTATTGTCAGTAAGACCCTTAGGGACTTCGGGTGGCTCCCGAACATTCAGAAGTTGGTCCTTGTCCCGGCTCGGCATTTGGAGTATCTCGGTCTGATCCTGGACTCAATGGAGGCGTGGGTATTCCTAACCCTGGAGAAGTTACTGACTTTTCAGTCTGTAGTGCGGGTCCTGACGTCTCAGAAATGGTCGTCAACCCGTTTTTTGCATGAGAGTCCTGGGACTCATGAGGGCCTCGTTTGAGGCTGTTCTGTATGCCCAATCACACACGGGCATTACAGTAAGAGATCCTGTCCACTTGGGACAAATCTCTGTTGTCCTTGGATCTTCAGATCCAGATGAGTCACCCACTCAGGGTGTCCCTGGCGTGGTGGTTGGGGTCCCCGGCTCTTCGGTCCGGGAAGTCGTCCCTCCCCATCCAGTGAACGGTGTTCATGACGGTTTCCAGCCTGACGGGCTGGGGTGGAGTCGGAGTCCTGTCAGCCCCAGGTCTTGGACTCCGGACAAAGCCATTTATCAATCAATGTTCTGGAAATACGGGCAATCAGAATATGCTTCCCCACGTGGTCTCTATCGGCCGTCTACGTTCAAGCGTAGACAATTGACAGGCGGACTATCGGAGTCGCCAGATGCTGGACCAGGAGAGTGGTCCTTACACCTGGACATGCCGTTTGTGGCCAGGTCCAGGGATCCTTGGGCGGATGCCTCGGATCCGTTGGTGGGCCCCATGGGGTCATTATCACCTGATATCTGTTATCCTTCGCTGCAGCTGCTTCCTCGCCTGCTGCGCAGGGCTGTGGCTGAAGGGATTCCGGTGATCCTCTTGCGCAGGGTGGGTCTCGGCGTCTTTGGTACGCCGATCTGGTAAGTCTCATCGCGGACGTTCCTTGGCGGTTACCAATAAGGGGAGGACCTTCTGTTTCAAGGTCCTATTTTTTCATCCTGTTTTACAGTCTCTGACTTAACGGCATAGCTATTGGAAGCCAGGTACTGAGAGTCCGAGGTCTCTCGGATTCGGTCATTTCGACCATGTTCAGGGCACGGAAGTCTTGAAAGATTTATCACCATACCTGGGAAGCTTACATCGCTATATGCAATGAGCTGGACTAGCGTCCACGGACGTATTCCGTCCTCAGTGTCCTGTGGTCCTTTCTGCGTGGGGCGACCCAAATGCTTGCTTTGAGTACCATTAGGGGTCAGTTTTTGGCCTTGGCCGTCTTCCTTCAGCAACCGCTAGAGCAGTGGTTCTCAACTCCTGTCCTCGGGACCCACTAACAGGCCAGATTTTAAGTATTACCTTGGTGAGATGCAGACTAGAATACTACAATCCCTGAGCAGCAAATTATATCACCTGTGATGCATTTGTTATCTTGCAAACCTGGCCTGTTGGTGGGCCCTGAGGACTGGAGTTGAGAACCACTGAGCTAGAGGGTCATTCCTTGGTAGCACCTTTTGTGCAGGGGGTTCGCCATGTGCTCCCTCCTGTTGAAACCTCCTCTCCCTCCTCGGGATTTGAATTTGGTGTTCTCGGTTCTCCAGGAACCTCACTTTGTAAATATCAAAGATATTCCCCTCCTTAACCTTGTCTCAGGAGGTGGCCTTCTTAGTGGCCATTACTTCTGTCAGACAGGTGTCTGAGTTGGCGGCCTTGTCCTGCAAGTCGCCCTATTTGGTCATCCATGAGGATAAGGCGGTGTTGCGCCCGCGACTTTACTTTTGCCAAAGGTGGTCTCGGCTTTTCACCTACATGTGGACATTGTCCTCTCGTCCTTGTGTCCTCACACATGGCATTCCAGAGGGTTTGCGCTTCACACATTTTATGTGGTACGTGATTTGACTCACTAGTTGTGTCTGTCTCTGGTCCCAACAGGGCCGAGCGGTGTCGTCTGCCACCTTTTTCTAGATGGATCAGTCAGACTGTTATACAGGCCTATGCCATTAAGGGGGTGACCCCTCCCTTTCAGGTTACGGCTCATGCCACCAGGGCAATTGGTGCTTCCTCTGCTTTCCGACATCAAGCGTCGGTTGCACAAGTGTGCAAGGCGGCGACCTGGTCGTCCGTTCATGCCTTTTCAAAATTCTATAAGGTTGATGTGGCTGCATCTTCGGATGCTTCCTTCGGCTGCAAAGTGTTGCAGGCCGCTGTTTAATGTTGCAACTCCTCCGTTGAGGAGCTCTGCTGGTTTGGAGTGAAGTTTTGGTTGTTCCTTTACTAATTTGCTCCCAACCTTTTCTTATACTGCTTTGGGACATCCCACACGTAATCAGTATGACAGCTGTGTCAGTCCATGGATGATAAGAGAAAATAGGATTTTTGTACTCGCCGTAAAATCCGTTTCTCTGACGTCCATGGACTGACACAGCACCCACCCTTCCTTTTAAGGTTTGTACTGCTTGTTTCGAACTGAGGTCTGCTAGCTGCAGGTGGGAGGGTAATGTCCGGAGGGACCGCCCCCTGGGTGGGGCTGTTCAGCTCTGGTTTGTTCTAGATTGTTTTAACATCTAACATTCTGCCTAGGTCTTCTCCTGCAAACAGGGACATATACCCACACGTAATCAGTATGACAGCTGTGTCAGTCCATGGACGTCAGAGAAACGGATTTTACGGTGAGTACAAAAATCCTTTTTTTCCACCCTGCATCTCGGTTTATGGCTTTGGCAGCCTGGCTGTTGAATCCCAGGTTATATGAGAGGGGGCATTTCAGATTCTGTAATCGTGACATGCTTAAAGCTAGTAAATCTTCCCGCAAGTTTTATAATTGACCATGGAAAACTTTCTTAGTTGTGGGTTATATGCAACTGCATTTAGGTGATTGGTACACTAGGAAAAAAGAAGACTGCTGAGACATCCCCCTATTCCACCCCTCCCACTCCCAGATAGCCTCAGTTATTTCTTGTGTCCTTAGGTAATGGACCTCTTCTGAGAGAAGCTTACCTTCCCCCTATGGAGGTTTATCTCTGGGGATGATTCTTTGATCAATCGTCCTGCTGCACCATAGCCATTGCTGCTCCTACTGCAGCTTCTGGATCGACTGTCTCCTCACCAGAGCCTTGGACTGTATCCAGACTCCACCTGATTGAAGAAGGGGTGCTGGCCTGCAATGTTACCGACATACTGAATCTCACTTAAGGTACTCCCCTTTGCACACTGTGCAATGTATGGCGTTAGTTGCAGGGTGCTTTACAGATCCAAGTCCATGGCCTGACAACAGCAGATTTGCCTGCAAAACTACAGTGGTGAGTTTAGTATGGAAGCCTTTAAAACCATTTTTATCTCCTAAACTCCTTTTGGGGTATGTGAGGGCCAGCAACTACCCTTCTGGTGGTCACAGCTAATAGTCAGGAGCACCGGTTTGATTTGAAATGTTGGTGTCCTGTCTTTTATTGGTGTGCCTGTGCTCACGCTACTTACTGCACCTGCAAAACCTTTTCCGTAATGGAACCTAGTGCCACCTCTCTCCTGTGCACCTTGCCTCTTTCTGGAAGTGATTTTTCGACTGGTATCAGCTCCAGGCTTTCATAAATTTTCACAGTATAGCAGTTTCTCCACACATGCTTCGCTTTACTGATTTCACAAGCATGGTAGATTTACATGGTAGATCACTAGCTTAGGCTTATGGCCTAGCTCAAATGGTGGTGGACCAGTTAGGGCCCTAGCACCCTTTTACTTTGTTGGTTGCCTCCAATCTGACTCCCTGCCTTCCTCTGACCATTCTGCTGGCCTTTCTATCATCCAAGCAGCTTCCTTTTTCCTGTCCATAGAGGAATTGTCTGCCACAAAGTCAGAAGTTGTAGGTGGAATTTCAGGCCATATAAAGGCCATAGATGGCAAAGGTCACAGCTGTTCCCCTTCAACCTCACCTCCCCAATCAGTCTTTTACTTTGCCTTTGAGCCCAACGAGGAGGTGATAGCTAAGGATGCCCCCTCCCTTTTAAGGAACTGGGTCAGGATGAAATGCTTGTTGCGAAGATTCCCCTTGATCTACTCACCTATGACTTTTATGGTCCAGTCATTGGTAGAGCAAGTCCTGTCTGGGGACAGTATTGTTCAGTATTGAGGAAAGTTTACTACGAAAATAGGCCATTCCTGTGGTAGATACTGTTATTTCTTGTGTTAACACCCTTACAGACTCTCAGTCCCAGTGGAGGATAATGGATAATCTTGTGATTAAGGATCTGATGGGCAAGAAGTTAAAAGCTCCTTTTATCTTTGGTGGGCACCGCCATGGAACCTGTAGTTGCTTTAATGACAGTCTGCCAGCCAGTTGCTGCCTTCTGTTCTCATGCCCAAACAGACCCCGGTCCGTGGATTTCCAGCCCCACACTGAAGTTAGGCAAGCCCTTTCCTCCAAAAACATGGAAAATTCCTAAAATGGATGGTAGCCCAGCCTGTTGAACTGGGGAGCAGTTGTAGATTATTATTATTATACAGGATTTATATAGCGCCAACAGTTTACGCAGCGTTTTACAATATAAAAGGGAGACAGTACAGTTACAATACAATTAAAATACAAGAGGATTAAGAGGGCCCTGCTCAGAAAAGCTTACAATCTAATAGGGTGGGGCAAGTGGTACAAAAGGTTGTAACTGTGGGGAATGAGCTGATGGAAGTGGTAAAAGATTAGTTGGAGATGTGATAGGCTTCCCTGAAGAGGTGAGTTTTCAGGGATCGCCTGAAGGTAGCAAGAGTAGGGTATAGCCAGATTACACCTAGTACCCTGGCGTGAGGGGAGGGACTGATGGTTGCATTGTTGATTTTGATGGAAAAGTCACGGAGGGGAGCACGGGCAGGGGGGAATATTAGTAACTCAGTTTTAGAGAGATTTAGTTTAAGGAAGTGGTGCGAAATCCATGCTGAGATGTCAGTTAGTAATGCGAGAGGAGACTGAAGGAGTGAGGTGAGGAGTAGACAATTTGGGTGTCATTGGCGTATAGGTGGTATTGAAAGCCCTGGGTGGTTATCAAGTGACCAAGGGAGGAGGTGTAGATAGAGAAGAGAAGTAGTCCAAGAACAGAGCCTTGGGGGGACCCCCACAGAAAGGGGCAATGGAGAGGAGGAGACAGTTGTAGGTAACACTGAAGGAGCGCTGTGATCGATAGGCAGAGAACCAAGAGAGCAGAATATTGGAGGCCAAGGGAATGGAGTTTATTGAGAAGGAGCGGGTAGTCAACGGTATCATAGGCTGCAGAGAGGTCAAGTAGGAGGAGTATGGAGTACTGGCTGTTGCTTTTAGCAGTTAGTAAATCGTTAGCGATTTTTAGTAAGGCAGTTTTGTGGAGTGCTGCGAGCAAAAGCCAGACTGTAAGGGGTCAAGAAGGTTATTTTCACTGAGGTAGGAGCCAAGGCTGTTGTAGACTAGGCGTTCTAGAAGTTTAGAGGTGAATGGGAGCAATGAGATGGGCCTTAAGTTGCTCAGGTTGGTGGGGTCCACTGAGGGCTTTTTAAGAATGGGAGTGATCTGTGCATGTTTTAGAGGGGAAGGTGCCACTAGAGAGGGAGAGATTGAAGATGTGAGGGAGCATAGGATAGAGGAAGAGGGTGACCGTAGTAGTTGTGAGGGAACAGGGTCCAAGGGACAATTGGTTAGGTGGGCATCTGAGAAGAGTTTTGTAACCTCTTCAATAGTAGCCAATTCAAAAGAGGAGAGCGTTGAAAGTGCCGTTAGGCAAGTTATGTTGGGTGGTGAAGATGTACGGACAGTGGAGGTGTCCTCAAGAATTGCATCAATCTGGTCTTTGAAGTGATTGGCAATCTCTTGGGCAGTGAGTGAGTTAGTGGGTAGAGGGGGTGGGGGACAAAGCAGAGAGTTGAAGGTTGAGAAGAGCCGAAGGGGACTGGATGACAAGGTATTAATAGGAGAGACAAAATATGCTTGTTTGGCAGCATGGAGGCAGGAATTGTATTTTAGAAGGGCAGATTTATATAGGGTGATATCCTGCAGGCATTTGGTTTTATGCCACAGTCGTTCAAGAGCACGGCAATGTCTCTTGAGATTTCTAGTGTTGTCAGTTTGCCAGGGTTTTAACGGTCGGGGCCTGATTCTGCATGTGGTTAGAGGAGCAAGTGCATTTAGTGATGATGAGAGTGAGCTGTTGTAGACAGAGGTGGCCAGGCCAGGACAGGGGAGAGATTGTCGTATAGGTGGTCAGTAGCAGAATAGAGAAGAGAAGGGTTAAAGTTGCGAAGGTTCCTATAAGTAATTGTTTGCTGCTTGGAGGGATGGTTGGTTGGAGGCAAGGATACAGTGAAACTGATGAGGTTGTGATCAGAGAGAGGAAAGGGGTTGCCAGGATTGCAGAGATGGGAGAATACAAGGTCAAGGGTATTACCATTGGAATGAGTGGAAGTATGTGTCCATTGGGTAACGTCAAAAGAGGAAGTTGAGAAGTTTAGCTGTAGTTGGGCTTTTAACATTGACAGGAATGTTGAAGTCACCAAGAATGATAGTGGGTATTTCAGAGGAGAGAAAGTAGGGTAGCCAGGCAGCGAAGTCATCAAGAAAGCGCAATACTGGTCCGGGAGGCCGATAAATTGCTGCAATCCTCAAAGAAATAGGAGAAAACAGACGGATACAGTGCATCTCGAAAGAAGAGAGGGAGGGATAGGAAGGAAGGACTTGGACAGAAAGGAGGTGGAGTTGGATTTCTTCTATTTCCACAAAGCACCTTCCATTAGGTCTGGGGGAGGGAGTCCAATGGAGGCCTCCATGGGATAGGGCAGCAGGAGAAGCGGAGTCTAAATTTTGAAGCCAGGTTTCAGTTATGGCAAGTATGTTAAAGCCATGAGACATAAAGAGGTCATATACTGATGTTAGCTTGTTACAAATGGAACGGGCGTTCCAAATGGCGCATGAGATTGGTGGGCTGCTTTTGAGGAAGCAGGGGGATAGAAATTAAACTGAGTGGATTGCGGCGGTTGCCAGAGGCGGGGTATTGGACATGTGGCTTGCAGTTGAAAAATGGCGGACCAGGATTAGGAGAAATGTCACCTGAGACTAGGAGGAGGGTGATGAAGGCACGATGGGAGTGGGATGTGCATAAGCGCACATGTCTAATGGCCCTGGTGTTTATGTCAGCATATGGGTGCAGTATTAGGGAGAGGGTAGGAGTGAGGGTGATATGTGCATGCTGCAGGGTAGAGAGGAGGGGTAGAGTGAAGATAATTTGAGGATAGAAGACACAGATGAGAGAAGGAGCATTATATTGGATAGAGAGTGGGAATCTGACTTCATATAAAATGTCAAATGCTGACTTTCTTGTAGTCTGAGTGGAGCAGAGTTCTTGTTGCTCTCTCAGACAGGGGCATTGGTCTTTTGAAGAGGCCCACCTTCCCATCAACATGCTATGGGGCACAGCAGTTCAGGTGTCTCCAACACCGGACTCCTCTATTGCGAGAATCTAGTCGGAGCATGAGATGGCCGTGGCTGACATCGGTCATCATGAAAACACCATAAGTAATGCCACTTAAAAGGAAGCAAACTTGATCCTTGGGTATAATGGCATGTTTTGGCCCTGTCTGACATTCACATCCCTGGCGTGAAAAATTGGCAGGTAAACTTTTATCAGTCGTCAGTGTCTGGACCTGGGGAAAATGGTCTCTTCATCCAGTGGAATTTCAAGCCCTTTGTTTACAAGTGGGGGACATCGGACATGGATCTTATAGTGGACATGTTTGTTGCTAGGTCCAGGGTCCCTTCATAGTAGACAAAATGGTGACCCCATGGGGTCAGTTTAGCTTACTTCTATGCATTTTTGCTCCTCTATACTCTCCCTCATCTGCTCCACAGAACCGTGATGGAAGACATTTAGTGGGTTCATCTGGATTTTCTGTCTTAAGGGCCAGTGTTCTATCCTGCTTCTTATTTTGTGGCTTTAATAGTATGTCTGTTGAAGCCACGGTCCTGGGCATTAATGGTCTGTTGGACTTGGTCATCTCTACACTCCTGAAGGCTAGGAAATCACTTCTCCCAAAGTCTACCATTGCACCTTCAGTCTGGTGATACTCAAAGTCAAATGTTGGTCCTTACCAAAGGACTCAAAGGCTTGGTTAAATATGGAAGATTTTGCCTCCTTGTTGAAGAAAAATGCAGAAGCCTTCAGACATAAATGGCTTTAATGGATGGAATTTGTATCCTTCCCAAAGTACATTACATTAACTTCTGTTTAGAAGGCATGCTTCGATCTTCCTCCTCTCTTCTTTCAGGTCCTGACTGGCAGTCTCTAATCACCTGCTAACTTGATCTTTTTTTTTTTTTCCATCAACCCCATTACACCACCCTCTTTCCCTTCTTCATGGGTGGTTCCTCACCACAGTGTGCAATCGGCAGGGAACCATACCTTCTTTATACGAAGACTATCCATTCACCCTTCCCTCCTTATATCAACACGTCTTGACATGCTTCTTGCTCTGCCATTGCTAGGTGGATTGGACGAGCTGTCATTTGAGTTTATGATTTGAAGAATAGTGTTCCTACCCCCCTTATAAGACGCACTCTATCAGATCAGTTAGTGCTTTGTGGGTTTTTCAGCATCAGGCATCTGTTTCTTAGTTGCTGCCACCTTTTGCCTCTGAGAAAATCCTTTTCTCAGACTACATTGAGGAACACTGCCATCTCCCCTCATATATGCTTTGGTTGGACTGCTTGCTTTAACTGATAAGGTGTGAGGTGGGGGCGATTATAGCCTCATGGTGGCTGGCCTTTAATTTTCTATCTGCCTAGTGCCCATTTCTCCTGTAGGTGACAATAAAACCCATTTGCTAATTTATTAAGCTGTGCCCCTCAGTAAACTCTGAGAAAAAGATTTTAAGGCAAGTAAGTACAACAACCCTATTTTTTTCTATCGTCCATTGAGAGGCACAGATTGATTGGTATTAAGCAACCTAGGAAAGTTAAAAAGCTGTCCAAACAGAGGGACAGGCACACCAAAATGAACACGGATGAACCAACTCAATAACGAGCAAAAAAACTAAATTGGAATACAAAATCAGAATATACCTGTCAGATGTCATGGCTGCATTCATTTATATTTTTTCAGGCTTTTTTTTTTTTTCCCCCATTTTACCTGGTTGTATGCCAGTAGCACACTTCCTATCCTAGGATGATAGTGTTCACTTACTGTATTGTATCTATTGAATAGCAGTGTCGTCATCCTAGGACCGAAAGGTATGTTAAGACTACAGAACACTTTTCCCCCCTATCTTCATAACCTTGGGGGTTCTTGAGATAACATTATAGAGTGCCCAGGACACAGAGTAGAGCTCAATTTCTGGCAGGATCAACAGGTATTTTTCACATATCGACTAGACATGAGATGCTTTCAATGGTATATTTAACAGTTGGAAAGGGAGTGAGAGCAAAGAAAAGTACATGAACGAAAGAGTAATGGACGGACACAGCTTCCTATTGACAAGTGGGTATTATCCTTCTTTTAGGAGTAACTAGGCAGAAAACTTGTAGATAGCGTTAACACACCACACCCTCTACAGCACCGCCCAGGGGGCAGACCCTCTGGGTATAATCTCTCTCTCTGAACCTCGCAGATCATTTTTTTTCTGCCTAGTAAAGAGAAGGACATGGCTCCCTTCGGGCCCACTGGTCCGGGGTTTTTTTTTTCGACGTTGTTTTTTGTTTCCTGCGATCTTCGATCAACTGCCGACTGGGTGACAGGCTGGATCCCAGATCTTTGTAGTCTTCCCAGTTTTGGCCATCGAGCGTGTGCCGACCCTAGCTACGTGCTGGTTTTTCCACGACGTGCCCGTCGCTCCACGGGTGGCCAGTGAGCTTCGCGCTCCAGGGCAGGCATATGATCGTTCCCTAGGGTTCAATCACAGCAGGCCGGGCCGACGGTCACCTGCGTGCACGGAAGATGATCTGTCCGGAATGTCTGCCAGCATAATCCATGCTTCGGCAGGGTGACTTGGCTGGACATTCCTGGAGAGATCAAGTAAGTGGTTGTGGCCCTTTCTTTCCTCTCTCCCTGCCTTCCCTCCTCCCTGGGCTCTGAGCTAAGGCTGGTTGCTGGGGGTCACCTAGGGGGCTCCATCTGGAGCGGAACTGCGCTGTAGGCTGTCAATAGAAATGTCATTTTGCTGCTTACCTGTGTGTGCTTTCTCCCTCCATGCTGTCGGCGGCCATTTTCTTGTGGTCCACGCCTGTTTGGCGGCCATTTTCTTGTGATTCGCGCTTGTATGGATATACCGCCGCTCGGTGGACATTTTCTTGTGGTCCGCGGCCGCTTTTGGCTCTGACGGCTCGGCAGCCATTTTCTTAGGGCCCACACTGGTTTCAGTACGGCCGCTTGGCGTAAAAAACGTACGGAGACATGCTGATAAGGATCAGACTGACACAGGCAGCGGAGAGCATCTCAGGCGGGAGCAGACAGCAGCAATAGCGGTACCGTTCTAAGGGTGGCGAGTCCTCTGGGAGACCCTGCATCTGTGGCAGCTAGGAGGGTGGCCTATTGATAGCTTGCCTGGAGTCCCTGTATGTCAGGCGTGTGGGTCAGCATGAAGTCAGACGAGACGTCTTCTTCCCGGAAACACCTGAGTTGGCAGCTGGTGGACCCTGGAGGCTTTTGTTGCCAAGGTGGAAGCGGCGCATGGATACACGGGGGGTGGTAAACGGCCCCGTCCCCAGCCATCTTCTGGGGATAATTCTGATGCAGAACCAGGCCCGGCTGTGGCTCAGGGCCCGGATTCTGATGCATCAGACTGCAGACCGTGACCGGTCGGAAAGTGAGAATGACTCAAAGTCCAGATCACCACACGAAAAGGCTTTGGTATCTGACCTGATCACTGCAAAATTGGAGAATGCTGCAGAAGCAGCAGAGACACCGGTCCCCTTTTGGTTTCGTAAACCAGCCCACACTGCTAAGGTGTTTCCTTGTGTCTTATCTTGATAAGCTTTTGTACAAGGAGTGGGTAAACCCACTGAGGGTTTTTGCACCCCAAAAATTTTGCGGTTCGGTACCCCTTGAGAGTTTTCAGAACAAATGGACCTCTCCCCCAATAGTGCACCCCCCTGTGTCCAGACTTAACAAGTTACCACGATTTCAGTGGAAGGGGCTCCTGTCTTCAGGAACACTTGCTACCTATACACAGTGGGGGGCTCAGCGGTGCGTCCAGCATTGGCTGGGGTTTTCTGATGTCTCAGACACTTACTGAGTAGGCAAAGATTCTACTCCAGGGGTTAAAAGCACGGGAGACTCCTCTGAACGAGGTAGCTCTGGCCGACCAGTTGGTACAGGGTCTTAAGTCTGTCTGCGAGTCAGACATGGATACTATCCCCTTGCTGTCTTGGGCCTCGGTTTATCTGGCTAAGGTGCTGGTCTGCAGACCAATCTTCCAAGAAGGCACTGTTGGATCTGCCCTTTTAAGGCGACAGACCTTTTGGGGCCTCTCTGGATGACATCATTAAAGATGCCACAGGAGGTAAGAGCACGTTGCGTCCGCAATCCAAAAAAAGGTAAGGAGCCACGCCATAGGCAAGGGCCTCCTTCACCACGCACAAGTGGTTCTTTTGTCCGCCTAGTGCGGCAGGTGGACGACCCCAGGCCGATAAAGCGCCTGCTGAGGGACAGAAGCGTCCCTGGGTTTGCAAGCCCAACCTTGCTTACCGAACAAATTTTTTCCCTCTAAACCGCCAGCTTCAGCCGACTTGTCGGGAAGCCCTATATGGGGCAGTCCAAGACCTGCTAATACGCAGGGTGGGCCTTCCTGTCTTGGAACAGGAATGGGTTCAGGGGTTCTTCTCAAATCTGTTCGTAGTGTGAAGGAGGGGGTTCGTTCAATCTTTGTCTCAGGACCCTCAACTGCTTTGTGAAGGTACAAAGATTCCGGAAAGGAGTTGGCTTGCTCTGTTGTCGCTGCCCTCCATCCGGGGGATTTTCCAGCATCCTTGATCATCAAGGACGCACGCTTGCATGTCCTCCATATGCACCAGGCATCAGATGTCTGCGTTGGTGGCCGAAGAAGACCACTACCATTGGTGGCTCTCCCCTTGGCCTGGCATCGGCACTAAGGGTGTTCACCAAGGTGCTTGCCCCGATTCTGGCCCTACTAAGACAGCGTGGCATCGCTATCATAGGCAACATGGACCACCATCTTCTGAGGGGTCACTTCAAACTCAAAATTAGAAGTGAGTGTGTCTATAACCTGTCAGACCCGCCGATACTTGGTTGGGTACTGAACACTCAGAAGTCAGTATTGGTACCGTCCCAACTCCTAGTGTATCTAGGGTTGATTCTGGACTCCTCCAGAGGCAAAAGTTTTTTTTTTCTCCCTATGGGAAAGTTGCAGACCCTTCGGGCTGCGGTGCAGCATTTGACATCCCAAAGATGCTTGTCACGCCACTTTTGCAGGCGAGTCCTGGGCCTCAGGGTAGCCCCCTTCAAGGCGGTACCATAGGCACTATTTTGAGTGTTACAGAAGGTAACTCTGTCCTGAAGGGTCAAGTGCCCTTCATCACTGGATTATCAAAATCCGGGTGAGCCACCTAATCAGGACCTCCCTAGTTGGTGGCCGACATCGCCGGCATTTCTGTCTGGGAAGTCATTCCTTCCTTTTTACTGGATGGGGGTCACGGCGGACGCCTGTCTTCCCGGTTGCAGAGGAGTCTGAGGAGCTCAGTCTACCTGGGTCGCTGGACTCCGGAGGAATCCCAGTTGCAGATCATTTGGCCTGAAATCCGGGCGATCTGGCTTTGCCTCTCCACATGGTCTCAGAGCCTACAAGGGTGTCCAGTCAGAATCCAGTCGGACAAACACCACAGTGGTGGCATATGTCAATCTTCTAGGAGGAACAAGCGGCTCTTCTAGATAGATCTGACAGATCATGATCAGGCTTACGCCATGAAGGTTCAGGCACCTCCCTTTCCCGGCGCATTCGACCAGGGCAAGAGGTACCTCTTGGTTTACGTCAGTCGGTTTTCTGATCCGGCAGCCTTGTCTTGCAAGGCTCCTTATCTGATCTTCCACAAGGATAGGTGGTTATGCGTCCGCAGGATCTTTTCTTCTTAGGGTCGTTCGACCATCCATCTCAAGGAAGACATTGTACTGCCATCCTTGTGTCCTTATCCGTCAAATCCTAGGAGACGACGTTGTATTTTTGGACGCTGTCCGAGCTCTGAGAGCATCAAGCGTCTGTTTCACCAGGTGTGTAAGGCGGCGACCTGCTCGTCCGTTCACACTTTCACTAAACTTTACAAGTTGAGGTGTGTGCATCTTCGAATGCTTCTTTCGGCTGCAAAGTATTGCAGGCGGCTGTTTAGAGTTGCAACGCCTCCGTTGAGGAGCTCTGTTTTTGTTTTGGGGTGAAGTTTTTAAATGCTGTTCCCACCCCTCGTTTTTGACACTGCTTTGGGACGTCCCACTTGTCAATAGGAAGCTGTGTCTGTCCATGAACGAAAGAGTAAATAGGATTTTTTTACTCACCGTAAAATCCTTTTCTCTGCGTTCATGGACGGACGCAGCACCCACCCCTCGTTTTAAGTTTGTACTGCTTTTTGACTAACTGATCTGCGAGGTGCAGAGAGAGGGATTATACCCAGAGGGTCTGCCCCCTGGGCGGTGCTGTAGAGGGTGTGGTGTGTTAACACTTTCTACAAGTTTTCTGCTTAGTCACTCCTAAATGAAGGATAATACCCACTTGTCAATAGGAAGCTGTCTCTGTCCATGAATCCTATTTTTTCAGGTGGTCATATATTTTCTCAATAAAAGACTTGCTCTAACTCCAGTTATCCAATTGACTCATTTCATCCCACACTGACTACCCTAACCATTTATATCGGCACTGTTCACATCCCACCCTTTCAGTTCCCTTTTTTTTCTTTTTAATTCTCTACCGTTTTTTAACCTATATCCGTACGTTGGACACTTCTTTGATTCTCATATTTTCGTTCTGGAGACTTTTACAATTCAAGCTTGTCTGTATTTTACTGATGCACAAAGTGAAGCAGCTCAGTGAGGTTTGCAGACTTCAATGAGCTGTAACAAGGGAAGCATGTGGACCACAACTTGTGGATCCACTACAACATGGTCTTGACACTGCTTGTGTACTTAAGAATTTTTCCCCTTAATAAATATTACATCAGCTTTCCATCCCTGTTCTAGCTGGTAGTCTATTACACTTATTCTAAATAGCTCTTTGCCTAACTCCCCAAGTTTTTTTTTTTTTTCCTGGACACAGATCGTTTTCCCACCTTGGTATGCAGCAGTCTGGGAGAACTTCGTGCCAAAATTAAATAAACAGTCTATAAAAGATAATAAAGTCTGTGTGTCCAGAGGTAGGTTCAGTACAGAACAGAATCTTTATAGTGAGCTAAATCCTTGCACCCACAGCCTCCTCTTGGATGATCATTGCGTAATGAAACAAATGGAGGTTGAGCGAATTATGGTATTATGACTGTAGTAAATCTAAAGACCTCATCACGCCTTTACTTGTCAATGTGCTGTTACAAGCTGTAGTAATGACCATACTCATGTCCGGCATCCTGAACATGGTCCTTCAAGCAGGCAGGCGCCACCGGAGCATTAGGTCTGGTGTGCATCTGCCTCGTTGTATTCCTGCTTCCTGAAGATATGATTATAGTTCAGAATGCTGAATGTGCTAGGAGATGTACTTGTCACTCTCATTACATGCACCTATGGTGTTCTAGTAGCATCCCATCAGTGAAATGTACTTATCTGCATTAAAGAATAAAGGTGCATATCTAATTAGCAGGACTTCTGATCAAAACATATCTGCTGGCTGATGTGATGAATTTCTAAACAATCTTCATTCACCACTGAAAAGTGTCATAACCATTTATTACCGATATAAGCTTTTAACAGTCTCATTTTGTAAGGTAAAGAACAATGTACAAAGTATGTACACTTGCTAGTTCCTTTTTTTGACTA
Organism: Rana muscosa; assembly: GCA_029206835.1. Lineage (NCBI taxonomy): Eukaryota > Metazoa > Chordata > Amphibia > Anura > Ranidae > Rana > Rana muscosa. Next base: position 650,990,990 of record CM055121.1, on the reverse strand, counting down.
TAGGAAGCTTTGGGGTTGATAACAGCATTTCACTCTTTATTGTTGCACTTTGCATACAGGCTTTGCCTACTGCTTCTCTGCAGACTTTGCTTCCTGATTTTTAATTTTCTCCCCCTAAATTTTGTTTTTCAGGTTAGCCAGTTTCGACAGTTGTACTCCAAAGTGATTAATGACAAGCACGACGATGTCATGGCAAAGTTTGGTGCTATACTGGCTCAAGGAATCCTTGATGCAGGTATTTGGAAAGTGTTTAGTCTGCAGATATGATCATCCATAGTTTTTTCTGTAATTCATAGACTTTTTTGCTTTTCAGCCAATTTTACTGGAAGCCATCCAGTGCCCAAGGGGTTATTGTCATTGCGGGGATGTCACTTTGTATACATTACTTTTCTCTAGAAGCCAGCACATAATGGCTTTATAATGATATTAGATGACTGCACCTGGCCCCTTGGCGGTAATGGCCTTGCCTGCTGCCCTCTTCACCCTGCTCTGATGAAAGAATTGACTGGCCTTCAAATGCTGATTTAACCTTTCCCCTGCCACAGTTTTTTTTTTCTTGCAGTGAACTAATAACTACTCCTACAAGGGTTTGTATTTTAAAGCGAAATAAATGTACTTTTCCTTTTTTTGTGCAGGTGGACACAATGTTACCATTTCACTGCAGTCTCGCACTGGCCACACTCACATGCCATCAGTGGTAGGAGTTTTGGTGTTCACTCAGTTCTGGTTTTGGTTCCCCCTTTCGCACTTCCTCTCTTTATCTTTTACTCCAACCTGTGTCATCGGCCTGAATAAAGACCTAAAGGTGAGTGCCTGCCCCATGACATATATATGTATAGTAGATAGTTTTGTTTATTGCATTTCTCAGTTTCTAATGATTGGGTTCCAGTGTCATTAATTGTAGCAGCGAATGAGTTACAGTAAATGTAGCTTCACAAGTCCCCCTAAACTTAAAAGAGAAACGCATAATCCTCTTACAGACCTTATGATGCCGGATCACTCACCACTCATTAGCAACTCATAATGACAGACAGCACTGTTAATGAGATTTATTAACTCCTTCCTGCTTTGTACTCCTTTCAGAAAGGTGATCAGTCTGTTGTGATACGTGTTAATGTAGCTCATTATGTTAAAGCTGTAATGTTACTGATTAAATATCTGATGCTGTGAGATTGTTGTTGGGTTGACACTACTTTACAGAGTGTTAATGGCCTTGACATCTGGAAAGTGGCATTCAGCTGCTAAATACCTCTTCATCAGGAAGCAGAGATGGTTCTTTTTTTAGATACATAATAAAATGCTCGAATGTATTTCTGGCTTTCCATATTTTCTGGAGACATAATTAATCGACTGATAATTGTTTGATCATTACTTGCCTCCCTCTAGTGCCTAAATTGACAATTTGATAATACGGACATATGCCTGGACTCTTGCTTATGATAGACATGCATGTATGCTGAGTAAATATGTTAACCACCACAGCCAGTTGATCATACAAGCTATAGGAAAGCGTTTATTGGTTCCTTGTGTTTTTTTTGGGGGGGGGGGTTTTCACAGATCTTCAGTTCTGTTTTTCATTTTTACAGATGCCTAAAGTTCAGTACAGGTCAAATTGCAAGCCCTCGACATTTGCCTACCCAGCTCCTCTTGAGGTACCCAAAGAAAAAGAAAAAGAGAAGGTAGGTACTGACATAAATGTACTCTATTACTCTTCAATGTATTTGTAAATTATGTATTACATTTTGTAGGATGAATTTTGTGAAAAAATGTGTGTACTCGGTACGTCTAGTTGTTGCAAAACTTGAATAGTTTGGCATATCTTTCATAGTGTGCTTAAAGTTGAGTTCCACCCATTTAAAAGTCAGCAGCTACAAAAAGTGTAGCTGCTAACTTTTAATAAACAGACACTCGCCCGTCTCAGGGTCAAGCGATGCGGGCGCACGAAGCCTGGCTCCTTTCACCCTCCTCTCCGCGGTGCCCGGCTGTGACTTCACAGCCAGGCATGCACTGCGCATGCACCAGCCAGGCTTTGCGTTGTGAATGGCCAGGCAATTATTTGGGACCTGTGACGTGTCCCAGAAAATTGCAGGGAGGAGGGGGAGAGGCGAACTTCCTTCCAGCGCTGGGAGCTGGGTACCAGTCAAAACTTGGTACCCACTGAACACCCCCCCGCACACACACACACCCCCCCGCACACACACACACCCCCCCGCACACACACACACCCCCCCGCACACACACACACCCCCCCCGCACACACACACACCCCCCCGCACACACACACACCCCCCGCACACACACACACCCCCCGCACACACACACACACCCCCCCGCACACACACACCCCCCCCGCACACACACACCCCCCCGCACACACACACCCCCCCGCACACACACACCCCCCCCCGCACACACACACCCCCCCCGCACACACACACCCCCCCCCGCACACACACACCCCCCCCCCCGCACACACACACCCCCCCGCACACACACCCCCCCCCGCACACACACACCCCCCCCGCACACACACACCCCCCCCGCACACACACACCCCCCCCGCACACACACACCCCCCCGCACACACACACCCCCCCGCACACACACACCCCCCCGCACACACACACCCCCCCGCACACACACACCCCCCCGCACATACACACACCCCCCCGCACATACACACACACACACCCCCCGCACATACACACACACACACCCCCCGCACATACACACACACACCCCCCGCACATACACACACACACACCATACACACACACACACCCCCCGCACATACACACACACACACCCCGCACATACACACACACACACCCCCCGCACATACACACACACACACCCCCCGCACATACACACACCCCCCGTACACACGCACACACCGTACACGCACACACCGCACACACACACACACCCCGCACACACACACACACACACCCCGCGCACACACACACACACCCCGCGCACACACACACACCCCCCGCACACACACACACACCCCCCGCACACACACACACCCCCCGCACACACACACCCCCCGCACACACACACACACCCCCCGCACACACACACACACCCCCCGCGCACACACACCCCCCGCACATACACACACACACACCCCCCGCACATACACACACACACCCCCCGCACATACACACACACACACCCCCCGCACATACACACACGCACACACCGTACACGCACACACCCCCCGCACACACCCCCCGCACACGCACACACACACACACACACACACCCCGCGCACACACCCCCCGCACACGCACACGCGCACACACACACACACACACACCCCGCACACACACACCCCGCGCACACACACACACCCCCCGCACACACACACACACCCCCCGCACACACACACCCCCCGCACACACACACCCCCCGCACACACACACACACACCCCCCGCGCACACACACACACACACACCCCCCGCGCACACACACACACACACACCCCCCGCGCACACACACACACACCCCCCGCGCACACACACACACACCCCCCGCGCACACACACACACACCCCCCGCGCACACACACACACACCCCCCGCGCACACACACACCCCCACACACCCACACACACACCCCCCGCACACACACACACACCCCCCGCACACACACACACCCCCCGCACACACACACACCCCCCGCACACACACACACCCCCCGCACACACACACACACACCCCCCGCACACACACACACACCCCCCGCACACACACACACACCCCCCGCACACACACACACACCCCCCGCACACACACACACACCCCCCGCACACACACACACACCCCCCGCACACACACACACACACCCCCGCACACACACACACACACCCCCCGCACACACACACACACACCCCCCGCACACACACACACACACCCCCCGCACACACACACACACACCCCCCGCACACACACACACCCCCCGCACACACACACACCCCCCGCACACACACACACCCCCCGCACACACACACACCCCCCGCACACACACACACCCCCCGCACACACACACACCCCCCGCACACACACACACCCCCCGCACACACACACACACCCCGCACACACACACACACACACCCCGCACACACACACGCACACACCCCGCACACACACACACCCCCCGCACACACCCCGCACACACACACACCCCCCGCACACACCCCGCACACACACACACCCCCCGCACACACCCCGCACACACACACACCCCCCGCACACACCCCGCACACACACACACCCCCCGCACACACCCCGCACACACACGCGCAAAATGTGGCATGTCAGGGGGGTCACCAGTACTTGTACTTAAAGTGTAAGTTGTGAAATTGTCCTTTGTTATAGTTCTTTCTATGATACAGTAGAGAATCTCTCTAACGGAGCCCTGGATAGCTGTTAAAAAAACAACAAAGGTTCCAATTCTTCCTCTTTAGCCAATATTAAAAAAAGTTTTGCTGGATGTACACTTTTTTTTTATTTTGTTGTAGTCTTCAATGTCCTAATATTTACATGGTTTTCACAAGCAATATAACGGCACCATCCATAAAACCTTCAGAAAGTAGAAGTGTAAGGGATGATATGAAGAGAGAGAGGAAAGTGGTTTATGAAATCTTCAAGCCAGTGGTTGAAGTAGAGGTTCTGCTGATCTTGTGTTGTACAAAAAGTCCTGCAAAAGGAAAGCCTCTCCTATTATCGATTTTATTTAAATCAACTAAGGCCCCTTTCACACGGAGGGTCCGTTGAGGTCCGCCTGTCAGTTTTTTAGGCGGACCTGCACGGACGCTCCATGTAGCCCTATGGAGGCACGGATGTCAGCGGTGACATGTCCGCTGACATCCGCTCCGCCAAAGTGTGACGGAGGAAAACCCTATTTTTCCTTCCGTCGGCGGAGCGGATCGGATGACGACGGACTCTACGGTCCGTCGTCATCTGATTCCCCATAGGGGAGAGCGGCGCTCTGACAGGGCGGTCCCTGCACAGTGTGCGGGGACCGCCCAGTCATCCGCCGGCTCAGCGGGGATCAACGGAGCGATACCTGCTGAGCAAGCGGAGCTTCACGGGGCGGATCATGACTGATCCGCCCCGTGTGAAAGAGCCCTAAGTGTGTGTGTGTATATATCTATCACAGTGGATATAAAAAGTCTACAACCCCTGTTTAAAATGTCATGTTTCTGTGATGTAAAAATGAGACTAAGATAAATAATTTCAGAACTTTTTCCACGTTTTAATGTGACCCATTAACTGTACACTTAGTTAAAAAATTAACTGAAATCTTTTAGTAAAAACTAAAATGTGGTTGTATAAGTGTGCACACCCTAAAACTGGGAACGTATCTGTGTTCAGAATTAAGCAATCACATTTTAAACTCATGTTACATGGGAGTAAGTAAACACCTGTTATTTAAAGTAACTCTAACCCCAAATAAAGTTCAGCTGTTCTAGTAGGTCTTTCTTGACTTTTTCTTAAGCAGGCCATACCTGGTAGAATTTCAAACAAATTTTCTTTTCAAAATCAGAGTTCGGTTTTTTTTGTTTTGTGATCCGATGATGCCACCATTGATTTTCGAAATTCAGCCGACCAAGCCTTCATGTTGCTACAGAAAATAATCGTCTTGTCTCTCCGGGAATTTTCTTTTCTTGCACATTTTTTTTTCTATTACATTTCTCACACGATTCCCCCATCATTGATTAGAAAATCGTTTTGTTTTTCAAAAAATTTCCAACATGTCCGATTCCTCAAATTTGATTGCCGCACGAAAATCGGCTGTTGCTGCAGCCCACTAACGGTGCAAAATTCGTACGAAAATTCTTAGATACGATTTTCAAAAGAAAATTCTTTCGAAATTGGAACCGTGTATGGCCAGCATTAGTCTCATCCTACAGAAAAAGCCATTGTATGCAGAGGGCTTCCAAAGCACCAGAGGGATCTCATTGTTAAAGCGGAGGTTCCGCCACAAAATTTTTTTTTTAAAAGCCAGCAGCTACAAATACTGCAGCTGCTAACTTTTAAAAAAATGGACACTTACCTGTCCAGCGCGCCCGCGATGTTGGCAGATGAGGTCGAGCAGTCGCTCGGTCCTCAGATGCTGCCGCCGCCATTCTCGGTGAGGGAATCAGGAAGTGAAGCCTTGCTGCTTCACTGCCCGGTTCCCTACTGCGCATGCGCGAGTAGCGCGGCGTGCCGTCACTGGTCCCCGCTCTCTATTCTGGGAACAGTTTGTTTCCCAGAAGACAGCGGGGGGGGGGTGATGCGAAGGGGTGTGACTCCCGTGGGAGTCCATACCTGGAAGTGGTGCAAATACCTGTCTTTAGACAGGTATCTGCACCCCTCTCCCCCCTAAAAGGTACCAAATGTGACACCGGAGGGGGGGAGGGTTCCGAAAAGCAGAAGTTCCATTTTTGGGTGGAACTTCGCTTTTAAAATATCAGTCAGGAGAAGGGTACAAAAGAATTTCCAAGGCAATTAGATATGCCATTGAACACGGTGAAAACCGTCATCAAGCGGAGAAAATATGGCACAACCGTGACATTACCAAGAACTGGACGTTACCCCAAAATTGATGAAAATACAAGAAGAAAACTGGTCAGGGAGGCTGCCAAGAGGCCCAGAGCAACATTGAAGGAGCTGCAGGAATATCTGGCAAGTACTGGCTGTGTGGTACAAGTGACAACAATCTCCCGTATTCTTCATATGTCTGGACTTTGGGGTAGAGTGGCAAGACGGAAACCCTTTCTTACGAAGAAAAACATCCAAGCCCGGCTAAATTCTGAAAAAACACATCCGAAGTCTCTCAAAAGCTTGTGGGGAAAATGTGTTATGGTCTGATAAAACCAAGGTTGAACTTTTTGGCCAGAATTGCAAAAGATATGTGTGACAGGAGGGTCACTTTGGACACAGGGTGAGCCAGGAAATAATGGACATTAAGAAATATATCTTGGGCTACCTAAAATGGGTCTGTAATATTTATCCACCATATCCCCAAGGATATCTGTGAAGGACTATTTACTGTTTCTGAACTCAACAGGTTAATTGAGAGATACTGAGGTGTTCAGCCTCAATCACCTGTCTAGTGTAATGTTAATGAATTCCAGGTTCTAGAAGACCTGTTCATTGTTTATGGTGATGTGGATTGGGGAAATTAAGTCTGTCCTTGTGTGTATTGTAAAGTATCAGACAGTCTGGTGAATACAAAGGTCATGCATAGTCATTCAAGCATAAAGGGGATTATTAGAACCTGTTGTCTCCTAGCAGACGTCAAAATAATGTGTGGAGTCTTGTAATGTGTGGGTGGAGCTGGGCCATTGTTCATGTTAAACTAAGGTGTATTGGATGTATATAAAAGTTACAATGTTTTTCTCAAATTCATTCGATCTTAGGAAGATACAGAGCGTGTGTCTCGTTCTTCCAGAAGGATTAATTCCTATGGGAAAGGGTCGCCTGGCTGTGGAAGATTGGTTCTTGAATGGGTGTCCAGGAGAGGGAACATCTTATACGGCGTTAGCCCCCTTCGTATTTGGGGTGCCGTTACATTGGTTGGCAGCAGCGGGATTTTCCCTCCAGTTCCTGGGACACTCCAAACCACCACAGTGAATGACCAGCTATGCAGCCTGCAGGAAAGTCACGCTGAAAGACCTACTTGAGAGCCGAGATGGACCAGAAGAAGGGTGATGCAGGACCCCGGTCAGTTGAAGATTTGTTTCAGCAACGAGTTCAACAGCGCTTGGCATTATATGGTGCTAACCCATCAGAGACCGCCATACAGGAAGCCATTAGAGGCATCCAGCTGCAGGATGCGCGTCAAGAGAGAGAACGAGAGCGACAAAAGAGAGAACTAGAGCGGCAACATGAGCGGAAATACGGCAATCGGAGATCGCCTATAGACAGCTGCTAGAATCTGCTCAGCAGCAGGGTGGGGCCCCCTTTGCCTGGGACTATCAGGAAATACCAGTGGACAACTCTGAAATCCTGGCTGAAGAATCGGCAGTGGAAAATCTGGAGATTGCATCCCTAAAGCCGAAGTGGATGATATGGAGTTCCAGGGAGCTAGGGCAGTTGGCTCATCTCCCCAGCCACAGATTACAGAAGGTATGGACTTAAGGGACTGTTCAGAGGATGTTAGGGATTATGCATCGCCTGCCCAAGTACTGGCAGCAGGACAGAGTACTGCAGACCCCGGCTCTACACCCGTGGCAGTTTTGGAGGCCCGAGGTGAGAAGGTGATGGTTCCTCTTTCCCAGGGGATTTCAGAGATGCAGGGAGGAGAAGCAGCCCTTCCCCCCCCCCCCCCCCAACAGTTAGCCAGAGCAGATGGTGTGGAGTCCCCAGCAGAAGTGCTGGCAACAGGGCAGAGTGATACCCACCTCTGCCCAGCACCGGAAACCACTGTGGAATTTCAGGGAGCCGGGGCAGTTGGCCCTTCTCCCCAGCAACAAGCTGAGGCAGTAAAGCTTTTACTCCCAGCTGAATCACTGGCAGCAGGGCAGAATGCTACTGGCCGCTGCACACAACTGCCACTTGAGCGGATATCGGTGGATGGGACTGCGGTCTCCATTCACAGCAACCCAGCACAAGAGCTGGCAACAGAGCAGAGTGCCGCGGGCCTCTGCTCTCAACTAACAGAAGAGGGAGTTCCGGTGGTACTGGATGGGACTTCGGTCCTCACTGACACAACCCCAGGAAATGGTGTGACACTGGGACAGGAGGATGTCAGCCTTGCTTTGCAAGCACTGGGGGATTTTCACCTGCCACAAGGGGATGGGACTTCAGCCTCCACTTGTATACCCCAGGGATGCCGGGCAGTCGACCCAGATCCCCAACAGCATGACGGACTGAGCCCAGTCACCCTGTCTTCTCTCCAGCGGCTGAAAGGACTCCAGGGAGAAGGGCCAGTCCAGGCCTCTCCCCAGCGGCGGGTATGTTCTCTGAGAGAGGCAGAGGTTGGTTGGGTAAGTAATGCTCTGTTTGGAGCAATTTATTTGGGGTACTGTGTGGATACCGGCATTAGAGGAATGGACCTATGGACTAACTTCGGAGTCAACCCGTCTGGGGTCGCCTCCTCTGTTAGTCTCCTGCCGAAAGGGGAGATGTGTGACAGGAGGGTCACTTTGGACACAGGGTGAGCCAGGAAATAATGGACATTAAGAAATATATCTTGGGCTACCTAAAATGGGTCTGTAATATTTATCCACCATATCCCCAAGGATACCTGTGAAGGACTATTTACTGTTTCTGAACTCAACAGGTTAATTGAGAGATACTGAGGTGTTCAGCCTCAATCACCTGTCTAGTGTAATGTTAATGAATTCCAGCTTCTCGAAGACCTGTTCATTGTTTGTGGTGATGTGGATTGGGGAAATTAAGTCTGTCCTTGTGTGTATTGTAAAGTATCAGACAGTCTGGTGAATACAAAGGTCATGCATAGTCATTCAAACATAAAGGGGATTATTAGAACCTGTTGTCTCCTAGCAGACGTCAAAATAATGTGTGGAGTCTTGTAATGTGTGGGTGGAGCTGGGCCATTGTTCATGTTAAACTAAGGTGTATTGGATGTATATAAAAGTTACAATGTTTTTCTCAATAAATTAATTCGATCTTGGGAAGATACAGAGCGTGTGTCTCGTTCTTCCAGAAGGATTAATTCCTATGGGAAAGGGTCGCCTGGCTGTGGAAGATTGGTTCTTGAATGGGTGTCCAGGAGAGGGAACATCTTATACGGCGTTAACCCATTTCGTATTTGGGGTGCCGTTACAATATGTTTGGCACAAAATAAACACTGCCAAACACCAAAAGAACACCATACCCACAGTGAAGCATGGTGGTGGCAGCAGCATGCTTTGGGCTGTTTTTTTCAGCTGGAACAGGGGCCTTAGTCAAGGTAGAAGGAATTATGAACAGTTCCAAACACCAGTCAATATTGGCACAAAACCTTCAGGCTTCTGCTAGAAAGCTGAACATGAAAAGGAACTTCATCTTTTAGCATGACATCGAGCCAAATCAACAAAGGAATGGCTTCACCAGAAGAAGATTAACATTTTGAAATGGCCCAGCCAGAGCCCAGACCTGAATCTGATTTGAAAATCTGTGGGGTGATATGAAAGGATGTACTACACCTACTAAAAATGTGACTAACTCAGTTGCATTTTACAGCGCTTTAAAACTGCCAAACTGCGGCTTGGCTGCAGTGTGGGGCAGGGCAGTGTACCAACAGTTTTCGTGTGTTACCCACACTTTTCCATAGACTTCTATTAATGCATCAAAGATCCAGCATGCAGGACTTGGTGCACTTTCAGAAAATACAAAAAAATCACCCAATCTAATAGTCTATGGGAAAGTGTGAAATCGCCTTTTATATTTGTTAAATAGGATGCTTAGCTTATTTTATATGAATCTTAACCACTTCATTACCCATGTATTGTAATATGACGTCCGCAGGAGGGATCTCCCATCCTGGGCGGACGTCATATGACGTCCTGGGCTTCCCTGTCGTCTAGGGGGCGCACGCTGCGTCGCTCAGGAGCCGATGCGTGTGCCCGGCGGCCGCGATCGCCTGCCGGGCACCCGCGATTGCCGGTGACACAGCCAAGGACGTGGATCGGTGTGTGTAAACACACAGATCCATGTCCTGTCAGAGGAGAGGAGACAGATGGTGTGTTTCCAGTACAGAGGAACGCAGATCAGTCTCCTCCCCTTGTGAGTCCCCTCCCCCTACAGTTAGAATGACTCCCTAGGATACACATTTAACCCCTTGATCCCCCATAGTGTTAACCTCTTCCCTGCCAGTCACATTTACACAGTAATCGGTGCATTTTTATAGCTCTGATCGCTGTATAAATGTGAATGGTCCCAAAATAGTGTCAAAAGTGTCCGCCGCAATAAAAATCGCAGATCGCTGCCATTACTAGCGGAAAAAAAAATGCCATATATCCCGCTATAACTTTTGCGCAAACCAATCAATATACGCTTATTGCGATTTTTACCAAAAATATGTAGAATACCACCCCGTTTTTTTTTTTTTTTTTATATATATATATATATTACGCCACTTTTTGTAAAAGTATAATGAAAGGACTGTTAAAATGGAAGTGAAATGATTAAACTGTGCCCAAAGGCCCTCCACACTTTTCTTACTACATGGGTAATAAGTACAGATCAGCCACTTTTTTCTTTGAAGAACGAACAGCACTCTGACATTGTTTAAATAGCTCTGCAGTATTGCAGTTTGCTAGTTGCCTCCATAGGCTATAATGGGATACCTATGTACAAGTACAGTGGATATAGAAAAGAATCGCCCCTCTCTAGAATAATTACATTTTGTTGCTTTGCAGCCTGAAATGAAGACGCACAGTTTTTGTTTTATCCAGCTGTATTTACTCAGTGCAACTTCTAACATCCAAGTGAAAGATATAACCCCAATGTCAGAAAAAATAAAAAAACTGAGTTGGAAAAAAAATCACCCACCTTATGTCCGTTTTGTTGGATTACATTTTGGTTTAATTTACAGCCTTTAGTCTGTTGGGATATGTCTCTACTAACTTTGCACATCTAGACTTTGTAATAATTGTGCACTCCTCCTTATTATAGGCTTACCTGTAGGTAAAAGTTCAAAAATAGGGTATACAACCACTTTAATAGGAAGATATGACCCTGTATTGAATGTATGTTTGGTAGTAAAAAGCAGAGCAACATTTTGAGGTTAGCGTATCTTTTAATGCCATTTTCCTATCTACTCTTAGGTATCCACTGCCGTCCTGTCCATAACAGCTAAAGCAAAGAAGAAGGAGAAAGAAAAGGAAAAGAAAGAGGAGGAAAAAATGGAAGTGGTATGTTTCTTCAGCAGTGTATCCTAATGAACTACAGGGCAAACTAAGTCTCGATGCATCTTATTGACTGCGTTATGCTGGTCACAGTGCCCTCAGAAGCCTAATCTGTGTACATGTATACATTCACATAGGGTTTCATAATAAAGATTTTGAAGTAGTAGGATTTTCACATAGCTTGAACTATGTGGAATCAGCAGAAATTTTTAACATAATGGCAGTGGTTATATGTCAAGGGATTTTTCTTGTACCCATGAACAGGGCTGTTGATAAGGGAGGTACAAGCAGCCCTCCCATACCGGGCCTCTTTGGGTTAGAAGGGAATGGGTAACCCAGGCTCCCTGCAAACAGCTTCTGTGCAGCCGTCTAACAGAGCATCGACTGTCAGTTATTTTTGCTTCTGTCTGTGAATGTCGGTGAACAAGAGCAAGTGCCTATTTTAGAATTTTTAATAATGTCGGTGCTGTAACATTTTAAGGTATGCCGATCTCTGCCCACCACCCTTTGACCAAGAGCAAGTGCCTGTTAAAATATTGCGCTTGGTGTAAATAAAAACACCATACAGTTTTGACTAGTCCTTTGTTTTGTCAATCATGAGGAATGGCGCTTGCTGACCTGCATGCAAAAGAAAAATCCAGCGACAAGACTTTTTTCCTTTGCTTTTCTCTCGTCGGGTGACCCTTCCCCTTTGTTTATTTTAGCAGCAGGGTAAGCAGCGTGTCGTTGGCAAGAGCCAAGCAATAGAACGGTCGTGTCGGGGTGGGCTTTTTTTCTCCTTTTGCGCCCCCCAACCAATCCCCCCCCCCCCCCCCAAATCTATTCCCTTCAAGCTGCATGCTCAGATAAGCGCCTAGTATAGATTTTGAAAGGATCTCATGGCTTTTCTTTATTTTTTTTTGCCGTGAGAACCCCCCCCAATCCCAAATACATATTCCATACCAGACCCATAGTGCTTAGGTGGGTAGGCGGCCCTGCTCTTGTGGTCTGTTATGGGCACCAAGGCATTATTAGTGCGAATGCATGCGACACTGCCATTTATTAACTCAATATAGGTAAATTTTATCCAATTTTACATGTTCCTATATGTTCTAGGATGAAACTGAGAAAAAAGAAGAGAAAAAGAAGGAACCAGAGCCAAACTTTCAGTTACTGGAAAACCCAGCTCGGGTAATGCCAGCTCAGCTCAAAGTTCTTACTATGCCAGAGAGCTCCCGTTACCAACCTTTTAAGCCTGTAAGTACAACCAAATTATTTTGAGTAATCCATATATGCTGATAAGAGATTGATACCTAAACTAAGGCAATAAAAAACAAGAACCTTTCATAAGCATATTCATAAGACATGTAGGACATTCCAGTGCTCCCCCTTTTCCCGTGACAGTGGGCTGGGGTTGTTCTTCCACACATTTTAAATCATCGCTGCTGTGCAGAGCCCTGCCTGTACAGCCACATCGTTCATTTGCGGGGATCATTGAATGAAAAAAACTGCAAGTCCCGTTCTCCACCATGGAATGGCTGTCAATAGACTACAAGTGCTCCTGAAAAGCGCACTCGTAGTCATTCACTCTTCCTCCAGATTTGTAGCTGAAAACCCGAATGGAGGTACTGGCAGAAAGCTGGAGGGAGAGTGTGCAGGAGCCTGACACTACACCCCATGATCCACTGATCACAAATACAATACTTTGCAGGCTTCTGAATGGGGAAAAAATAAATGCACGTTTTGATTGATTTTTCTGCAAAAATATTTTCATTTATTTTTTCCTTAAGTGCCGGTTCACACAGGGGTGACCAGTCAGGCGACCAGTCAGGCGACTTGTCACCCTGACAAGTCACGCTCTTTTCAGTACAATAGAACCATTTTAATAGGAGCGACTCAAGTCACTTTGACTTCTAAAAAGTCAAAAGACTTTACTACTTTGGGGCGACTTCGGAGCGGTTTGCATTGACTTTTCTGTTAAAGACTTTGAAGCAACCCCTGTGTGAACCGGCACTAAAAGTAAACTTTGCCTTAAAGCTGCCATTGTTATCCACCAACGGAAAATTCAATGCTCCGTGGTTATGCTTTTCCAATGGCTTCAGTATTAGGAAATTGTGTGTAAATAAAACCGCAGAGTTGAAGACGGGTTGTAAAAACCCTGATAGATGCTGGCTGTGTTGTAAAGTCAAATCTGCTGGTAGTACTGCCCCCCCCCCCCCCTCTTATAAGTACTGTTTGTGTAAATATGATCAAATATGCAAGTTAGAGTGTATTGCATGCCTGTTTACATTTGGTTTATGACAAAAGCTGGTACAGTGAGGGGGAAAAAAGTATTTGAACCCCTGCAGATTTTGTTCATTTGCCCACTGCCAAAGAATTGATCAGTCTATAATTTTAATGGTAGGTTTATTTTAACAGTGAGAGACAGAATAACTACACAAATATCCAGAAAAACGCATTTCAAAAAAGTTATAAATTGATTTTCATTTTAATGCGCAAAATAAGTATTTGACCTTCGCAAAACATGACTTAGTACTTGGTGGCAAAACCCTTGTTGGCAATCAGAGGTCAGATGTTTCTTGTAGTTGGCCACCAGGTTTGCACACATCTCAGGAGGGATTTTGTCCCACTCCTCACTGCAGATTGTCTCCAAGTCAGTGAGTTTTCGAGACTGACTTTTGGTCACTCGAACCTTCAGCTCCCTCCACATATTTTCTATGGGATTAAGGTCTGGAGACTGGCTAGGCCACTCCAGGGCCTTGATGTGCTTCTTGAGCAACTCCTTTGTTGCCTTTTCCATGTGTATGGGTCATTGTCATGCTGGAATACCTAACCACGACCATTTTCAATGCCCTGACTGAGGGAAGGAGGTTCTCACCCAAGATTTGACGGTACATGGCCCTGTTCATCGTCCCTTTGATGCGGTGAAGTTGTCCTGTCCCCTTAACAAACGCCCTCAAAGCATAATTTTTCACTTCCATGTTTGACGGTGGGGATGGTGTTCTTGGGGTCATAGGCAGCATTCCTCCTCTTCCAAACACGGCGAGTTGCAATAGATATGGTGTAAATTTTCCTACGTGACAACAATAAAGCACCTTTTGTCTGTTAAAAAAAAAAAAACACGGTGAGTTGATGCCAAAGAGCTCAATTTTGGTCACCTCTGACCACAACACTTTCATCAATTTCTCCTCTGAATCAATCAGATGTTTGTTAGCGAATTTCAGATGGGCCTGTACATGTGCTTTCTTGACCTCTCGGACGCTGCAGGTTTTCAGTCCTTCGCGGCGTAGTGTGTTACCAATTATTTTCTTGTTGACTATAGTCCCAGCTGCCTTGAAATCATTGACAAGATTGTCCTGTGTAGTTCTGGGCTGATTCCTCACCATTCTCATGATCATTGAAACTCCACGAGGTAAGATCTTGCATGGAGCCCCAGACCAAGGGACATTGACAGTTATTTTGTGTTTGTTCCATTTTGTGAACAATCGCACCAACTGTTGTCACCCTCTCACCATGCTGCTTGGCGATGGTCTTCTAGCCCATTCCAGCCTTGTGTAGGGCTACAATCTTGTTCCTGACATCCTTGGACAGCTCTTTGGTCTTTGCCATGGTGGAGAGATTGGAATCTGATTGCTTCTGTGGACAGGTGTCTTTTATACAGGTAACAAGCTGAGATTAGGAGCACTCCCTTTGAGAGTGCTCCTAATCTCACCTCGTTACCTGTATAGAAGACACGTGGGAGCCACAAATATTGCTGGTTGGTAGGGGATCAAATACTTATTTCACTCAAAGTGCAAATCAATTTAACTTTTTTGAAATGCGTTTTTCTGGATATTTGTGTAGTTATTCTGTCTCTCGCTGTTGAAATAAACCTACCATTAAAATTATAGATTGATCATTTATTTGTCAGTGGGCAAACGTACAAAATCGGCAGGGGATCAAATACTTTTTTCCCTCACTGTAAGTGTGTTATGGTTTACCAGATACCAGCAGTGCAAATTTAGAGACCTCTTACCTGTCAGTGAGTGTGCACTGTAAAAGTGCCTACAGAATCTTCCGCTTTGGGCCAATTTACACGAATGCTGCAGTGTTTTTTTTATTGTAAAGGGCACCCCAATGCACCTGCGTTGCAGTGCACAGCAATGTGCAGTAACATTCTGCTGTGTACTACGGACCTGCGGTGTTGCAGTAAAACTTGATGCAGGAACAATTCTAGGTAGCCCATTCAAATGAATAGACTGACTTGACGCCAGTGTACATTAACATGTGGCATAACATGTATTAACAATGCTGCAGCAGACTGCCCTGGTGTGAATGGGCCATAAGACTAGATATCTTGTAAAGCCAACGCAAGCTGTGTAAAGCAGTAGTACAAAGAATCTGCTAAGCCAAGCCTACTGTTGCCACTTTTGTTACTTACTGACTTAAAATAAACATATTTCTCTTATCGTCCATGGAATGACACAGCTCTCATACGGTTTACGTGTGGGTATTTGTCCCTGCTTGCAGGAGAAGACCTAGGCAGAATGTTAGATGTTAAAACATTCTAGAACAAAACCAGAGCTGAACAGCCCCGCCCATGGGGGCGGTCCCTCCGGACATTACCCTCCCACCTGCAGCTAGCAGCCTCAGTTTTTTTTCTGCCTAGCAGAAGGAGAAGACGTGGCTCTCTCAGGAGCCAGTCTCCTGGAAGATTTTACTTTAAAATTTTATTCCTTTGGGAATTTTATTTTATTTTTTGAGACCTTCAATCAACTGTCGGCTGGGCAACAGGTTGGGTACACTGGTATCCTCATAGTCTTCCCTGTCCGACCATCGAGCGCGCTGATCCTCGCCTTGTGTGCGTGCGATTCAGTTCACGACATACCCCATGCCTCCAGGGGTGGCCGGGCTGCTTTTATGCTCCCGCGGTCCTCTCAAGATTAAACGGTACCTGACTGACTTTATCTTTCGCTGTGGACCGGGCCGACAGCTACGCAGTACTGCTCTGTGATAGGTCTGTCTGAAACAAGCCAGTGGGTCCCTCTGGGACGGGTAAGTAGTCTCTCCTAATGCAGGTGAGTACATGCTGGCTGTTTCTTTATATGGGGGGTTCTCCCTGTCTCCCCCCTGTTATGCTGCTCTCTGCACCCTGTACTGGTGCTGTGCTGTGTGGGGGTGCTTGGGGGGTCGCTCTGGCCTGGGGGGGCACTCATGTCTGTTGGTGAACTCTGGGAGTGGAGCAGTGTTCTGGTGTGGAGTGTGTGAGTCTTTATTGCGTGCGCCATTAGCGCTGGTTTTTTTAAAAAATTCAAATAGTGCGCTCGGCGGCCATCTTGTCGCGGCTCAATTGCGCAGTTATACAGGCGCCCGGCGGCCATTTTCTTGTAGCCGCGGCACTTTCAATTTTGCCCTCTAGCAGCGCTGCTGACGGCGCAAATTTCATCAGTCTCCTCACAGATTCTTCACTCTCCTCAGGCTTCACTCGCGCTGTAGCGCGGCTCATACAGCGGAACTGAGCGGTCCCGAAGGGTGGTGAGTCCTCCGGGTATCCCCTCCTCAGCACAGCCAGTGGGTGGACGGTATTATTCACTGTAATGGTGAATAAGGTCTCAGAGGGTGGCAGTATGGAGTCTGGTTCACCTGCTTCTCCACACTTGTCAGAGGCAACTGGCAGTGCTCCTGCACCTGCGGTCCATATGGACCAGTTGTCGGCAGTCCTGGAATCATTCCTGGTCAGGATGGAAGCAGTGTGCGAGCGCACGGGAGCTGTAAAACGCCCCATCCCCACACATTCTCCTGTAGGGGAGTGCCCTGTCTCAGATATGGGCCTAGCTACTGCTCCTCAGGACCCTAGCTCTGAGGATTTTGATGTTTGGACAGGACAGTCATTGTGAGGAAGACCCCTGTCTTGAACCAGCAGCTGACAGGGGGCTTGTAAGTGAACTCATTGATGCTGTGAGGGACACTCAAGCTGAATGTTGAGGCTGAGGAACCTCAGGTGGAAGCTGTATAGTTTGGTTCCTTTAAAACCGTCTCTTTCCATATGTGCCTTTTTTTGATACATTCATTGACCAAGTCTGGGATAAGCTGCAGAAGACTTTGCCGGTCCCGCGGCGCCTAGCTTTAAGGTACCCCTTTGAGGAGAGCCTGGTTAAGAAGTGGACTCTCCCCCCCAGTGGTCGACCCCCCGGTCGCCCGTTTGAATAAGGCTACCACACTCCCGATGGAAGGGACTCCTGCATTTAAGGATCCCACTGACAGGAGGTCAGAAGTGGTGAGTAAAACTACGTTTACCTTATTGGGGTCTGCTTTATGCCCTATAGTGGCGGCGACGCTTGTGTCTCAGACACTCACAGGATGGGCAAAGATTTTGCACCAGACGGCGAAGGAGCATAATCTACCTCCTGAGACCATTGCCCTGACTCACCAACTTGCGCAGGGTTTAGTCTTCGTGTGCGATGCCACTTTGGATGCGGCCCCTCTAATATCAGGGGCCTCTATCTCTGCTGTGGTGCTGCGTCGCCTTATCTGGCTGAAATGCTGGTCGGCCGACCTAGCTTCCAAAAAGCTCCTGGCTGGCTTGCCCTTTAAGGGCGGTAGACTGGGGCCGCCCTGGATGACATTATTAAAGATGTCACAGGAGGTAAGAGCTCCTTCCTTCCCCAGTCTATTAAGGGAAAGGAGCCCCACCGCAGGCCGGGCCCTTCCTTTCCGACGAAGAAGAAGTTTTTTCGCCAGTCAGAATCCACGGGTAAGCCCGCCCAGACTGAAAAAAGTGCGGCTGGGGGACAAAGGCGTCCCTGGGTGCGTAAGCCTACCAAGCAAGCTCCCAAGTCCACCACCGCATGAAGTTTTGCCCCTGCCCGACTCTGGGGTGGGGGGACGTCTTTGCAGGTTCTCGGTGCGGTGGTCCTCCCGGATCTCCGACCAGTGGGTGTGCGAGGTGGTCACCTCGGGATACAGGATAGAGTTCCGCTCGTGGCCCCCAAACAGGTTCTTTCCCTCGAACCTCCCTCTCATTCCTGCCCGCCGGGTGGCCCTCTTGGGGGCCGTACAGGATCTGATCAGGTGCAGAGTAATTGTGCCGGTTCCGTCGCAAGAGAGGTTTCAGGGGTTTTACTCAAACCTGTTTTGTTGTCACAAAGAAGGACGGGGTCCGGCCAATCCTGGACCTAAAGGCCCTGAATGTCTATGTGAGGGTACTAAAATTCCGGATGGAATCCATTCGCACAGTGACGCTTACTTGCACGTTCCAATCTGCGCAAGTCACCAGAGGTTTCTGCGCTTTGCCATAGGCGAAGTCCACTATCAGTTTGTGGCTCTTCCCTTTGGCCTAGCATCGGCACCACGGGTTTTCACCAAAGTGCTTGCCCCGGTTCTAGCTTTGCTGAGACAGTGAGGAATTGTTATCGTGGGCTATCTGAACGATCTTCTTCTCAGAGCAGAAAATGGCTCAGAATTGGAGGAAAATGTGACAATAGTCAGTCAGACCCTCTGGGACTTCGGATGGCTTCTGAACATGCAGAAGTCGGTTCTAGTCCCGACTCAACGATTGGAGTATCTGGGTCTGATCCTGGACACTTCGGCAGCGAAGGTGTTTCTACCCTCCGAGAAGTTACTGACACTTCAGTCGGCAGTGCGGGTTCTGACGTCCCAAAAATGGTCGTCAATTCGCTTCTGCATGAGAGTCCTGGGACTAATGGTGGCCTCCTTCGAGGCGGTTCCGTATGCCCAATCACACACTCGGGCATTGCAGAAGGGAATTCTGTCTGCTTGGGACAAGTCCCCATTGTCATTGGATCTTCAGATTCAGGTGTCAAGGCATCCCTGACGTGGTGGCTGAGATCCCCGGCTCTTCGGGCCGGGAAGTCGTTCCTCCCCATCCAATGGACGGTGGTCACGACGGACGCCAGCCTGACGGGCTGGGGAGGAGTGTGGGGAGTCCTGTCAGCTCAAGGGCTCTGGACTCCGGACGAATCTCGTCTCCCAATCAACGTCCTGGAATTGCGGGCGATCAGACTGTGTCTCTCCGCGTGGTCGAAGAGGCTACAGGGCTGCTCAGTCAGAATTCAGTCGGACAACGCCACGGCCGTGGCGTATGTCAACCATCAGGGGGGCACTTGGAGCTCGGCTGCGGCATCCGAGGTTGCCCACATCCTAAGGTGGGCGGAAAGAAGCGTGTCGGCCATCTACATTCCGGGCGTAGAAAACTGGCAGGCGGACTATCTGTGCCGCCAGTCCCTGGACCAGGGGGAGTGGTCCTTGCATCCGGAGGTGTTTCAACTCCTTTGTCGGTGGTGGGGCACTCCGGATGTGGACCTGATGGCATCTTGACTCGATCACAAGGTGTTGAGGTTTGTGGTCAGGTCCAGGGACCCCTGGGCGGATGCATCGGACGCGTTAGTGGCCCCGTGGGGTCAGTATCGCTTAATGTATGCCTACCCTCCGCTGCAGTTGCTGCCTCGTCTGCTGCGCAGGGTAGCGACCGAGGGCATCCCGGTGATCCTCATTGCCTCAGACTGGCCTCGGCCTCACTGGTACGCCGACCTGGTACGTCTGATCGAAGACGTCCCTTGGCGTCTGCCCTTGAGGGAGGACCTTCTGTCTCAAGGTCCTATCTTTCATCCTGCTTTATAGTCTCTGGCTTTAATGGCATGGCTATTGAGAGCCAGGTGCTGAAGGACCGAGGCCTGTCAGATTCTGTAATTTCGACCATGCTTAGGGCAAGGAAGTCTTCTGCTAGGAAGATCTATCGCCGTACCTGGAGAACTTACATCGCTATGTGCGAAGAGCTAGACTGGCATCCACGGACGTACTCTGTCCCCAGAATCCTGCGGTTCTTGCAGCGCGGTGTTGCAAAAAGTCTGGCTTTGAGCACTATTAAGAGTCAGATTTTGGCCTTGGCCGTTTTCTTTCAAAGACCCCTAGCAGGTCATTCCTTAGCACTTTTGTGCAGAGGGTTCGCCATGTGGTTCCACCTGCCAAGCCTCCTCTCCCTCCTTGGGATCTGAACTTGGTGCTCTCGGTTCTTCAGGAACCTCCTTTTGAAAATATCAGAGATATTCCTCTTTTAACTTTGTCCCAGAAGGTGGCTTTCTTAGTGGCCATCACTTCTGTTAGACGGGTGTCTGAGTTGGCGGCTCTGTCATGCAAGTCACCTTACCTGGTCCTCCATAAGGATAAGGCAGTGTTGCGACCGTCTTTCCTTCCTAAGGTGGTTTCGGCTTTTCACCTTAATGAGGACATTGTCCTCCCGTCCTTGTGCCCTCACCCATCGCATCCTAGAGAGTTTGCGCTTCACAACTTGGATGTGGTGCATGCCTGACGGGTATACCTGGCGGCTACTGCTTCTATTCGGAAGTCTGACTCACTGTCTGTGTCGGTCTCTGGTCCGAAACAGGGCCAAGCGGTATCGTCTGCCACCATTTCTAGGTGGATCAGACAGACTGTTATACAGGCCTATGCCATTAGGGGGCGGGCGCCTCCCTTCCCGGTTACGGCGCACTCCACCAGGGCACCTAGTGCTTCCTGGGCTTACCGACATCAAGCGTCGGTTCCACAACTGTGCAAGGCGGCGACCTGGTCGTCCGTTCATACCTTTTCAAAATGCTATAAGGTTGATGTGGCTGCATCTTCGGATGCTTCCTTCGGCCGCAAAGTGTTGCAGGCGGCTGTGTTTAATGTTGCAACTCCTCCGTTGAGGAGCTCTGCTGGTTTGAAGTTTTGGTTGTTCCTTTACTATTTTGCTCCCACCCTTTTCTTATACTGCTTTGGGACGTCCCAAACGTAAACAGTATGAGAGCTGTGTCAGTCCATGGACGATAAGAGAAAATAGGATTTTTGTACTCACCGTAAAATCCGTTTCTCTAAAGTCCATGGACTGACACCGCACCCATCCTTCCTTTTTAAGGTTTGTACTGCTTTGTTACGAACTGAGGCTGCTAGCTGCAGGTGGGAGGGTAGTGTCCGGAGGGACCGCCCCCCTGGGCGGGGCTGTTCAGCTCTGGTTTTGTTCTAGAATGTTTTAACATCTAACATTCTGCCTAGGTCTTCTCCTGCAAGCAGGGACATATACCCACACGTAAACAGTATGAGAGCTGTGTCAGTCCATGGACGTCAGAGAAACGGATTTTACGGTGAGTACAAAAATCCTATTTTTGTCAAAATTGAGAATGGGTTTACTAACCACCAGGCTTGTTTGGTTGAAGAAACTGCCACTTATTAAAGCTGAACTCTGACCAAAAACAATATTGGTCACTGATAAAGTGTGTGCCATGTGTGTAGACTGCATTGTTCTGTAAAACTTAAAATTATTCACCACAAGTATAGTAAGTGTCAAACATCCAACACTGAGACTTACACTTCCGCCCGAAGTACTGCTCGCTCTGATAGCAGGTCGCTCACTTTTCCACTGAGAAAAGGCCTTGCATTCTTTTCATAGAATGCAAGGTGTTCTGTGATTGGAGGAGGGGTGATTGTGACATTTTATTTTTCACTATGCCCAACACTTTACACTATATGGATATATTTTGGCAATCCCATGTGCTTACACAATAAGGCCTCATGCTCACGGACGTTTTTACAGCCGCGTTTTTGAGCGTTTTTTACAGCTTAACGCCTGTCCATGTTAGTCTATAGCTTCATGCCCACCTAGACGTTTTTGAGCTGCAAATGGCATAGACGTTTTTAAGCTGTAAAAAAAAAAACGGGACCAGTGCGTTCCTCAGCGTCGGCGTTGGGCGTAAAAAAACGTGAAGCGTAAAAACCCGCCGCGATCGCGTTTTTTTTTTTGTTGTTTTTTTTTCGAAAATAAAATAAATTATACTATAACATGGACAGGCGTTTTTAAGCTGTAAAAAACGCAGCTGTAAAAAGTCCGTGGGCATGAGGCCTAAATGCTAATATGTAAATTTATCAAATATAATTGCTATATAATCCAACAGTAACTAAAAATATGTAAAACAATGTTTGTAAAAAAAAAAAGGTCTCTAAAACACTTTATAATCATCACTAAATCCAGAGTTTGTGTGCAATCCACTTGGTGTATCAGACGTGTCCACTTTGTATGTCAAACACAGTCGACATGCACCCAGGGCTACAATCTACTGAAACTTGATTTGTGACTCTCTTGCCCATTGTTCAGTCGCCTCACTCATCAAGTATCACTGAGCTCCGATTTAAGAAAGGCCAAAAATTTCTTGTGTTCCTTGTTTTTTTGTTTTGTTTTGTTTTTAAACCTCCTCTGTGCCTCCTTGCTTTTTAAAGAAGTTCATTAATGCAGGCATGCAAAAAAGGCAAAAGGAGACTGCATGGTGTACAAAATGCTTTTTAATAAAATTTGTATATGGTGGTGCTATGAACAGCACTAATCTATACTGCTTTCCCATTCCACTGAGAGCAGGTATGTTTTATATGTATGGTGTGTGCCAATGTCACAAAGTCCCGCCGATGCAGAGTGACGAAAATTGCATTATAAAACTCGATTTCAGGAAGACCGGTCAGTCCATAATTGGTTTGGAAAATAATAAGTGGAGTTGCTATTTTTTCTTGGTTGTAGGCCTCCTACAAATATTGTTGCAAATACATTGTGGGCAAATATCAGAGGTGACAGGTAAGGATCCGCTGGCATCTCTGGCCCTTGATGTGTCACCTATGTACATAATGCTACTGTAAGGTGAACACAGGAGGAGATTAACGGTCAAAGCACACATAGTTGCTGTTCAGGAAAAAAAATAAAAATATGATGCTCTACTTGGGTTTGCTGAAGATCACCTGTGTGTTCCATGAATTTCTTGGCAAATGTGTAGTGTTTGGTGTGGTTAATGAGTGGATTGTATGTTTAATTTATAAGCCAGTTATTCCATCCATGTGTTAGTGATGATGTAGGTACTTGTGCTTCAACTAATAAGATAAAAATGCTGCAAACAGGGCTTTAGCTGTATTTTTGCTGACATGTCATGATTACTCTTTCGTCCATGGACCGACACAGCTTCTCTATTGACAAAGTGGGTATTATCCGTTAATTAGGAGTGACTAGGCAGAAAAACTTGTAAAAAGTGTTGCATCACACCTTCTACAGTACCGCCCAGGGGGCGGACCCTCTGGGTATACCCTCTCAGTCTGCACATCGCAGATCAGTTTTTTTCTGTCTAGCAAGGAGTAGGACATGGCTCCCTTCGGGCTCATTGGTCCGGGGAAAAAAGATATATATATTTTTATTTTTTTGCTACATTTGTTGTTTCCTGCGATCTTCGATCAACTGCCGACTGGGTGACAGGCTGGATCCTCGATCCTTGTAGTCTCCCCAGTTTCGGCCATCGAGCGTGTGCCGACCCTAGCTACGCGCTGGGTTTTCCACGACATGCCCGTCGCTCCACGGGTGGCCGGTGAGCCTACGCTCCAGGGCCTGCATCGGACCGCTCAGCTTCGGCTGACCTTACGGCCGAGTCGCAGCAGCCTGGCCGGTGAGCTTACGCTCCAAGGCTTGCATCGGACCGCTCAGCTTCGGCTGACCTTACGGCCGAGTCGCAGCAGCCTGTCCGGTGAGCGTCATGCTCCAGGGCATACATATGATCGTCCCTTCTGGGTCCAATCACAGCATGCCTGGCCAACAGTCACCTTCCGTGCGCGGACGATGATCTGTTTGGAATGTCTTCCAGCAGAATACATGCAGGATAGGTAAGTAAAACTCCCCTGCCTCGGCTGGGTGATTTAGCTGGACATTCCTGGAGAGATCAAGTAGGTGGTTGTGGCCCCTTTCTTCCCTCTCTCCCTGCCTTTCCCTCCTCCCTGGGCTTCTAGCTAAAGGTTGCTGGGTGCTGGGGGTCACCTAGGGGGTCCCACTGGAGCGGGGCTGGCTGTAACTAACATTTAAAAGAAATGTCATTTTTGCTTACCTGTGTTTCTGTGTCTCCATGCTGTCGGCGGCCATTTTGAGGTGGTCCATGCCAAGTTTGGCCTCTTGTAACTGCCTGGCGGCCATCTTCCTGTAGTTCGGCCACACCCACTGGCCCCTATCAGGTGATCGGCGGCCATGTTTGTCCACCCTGTATGCAGATATTGCCGTTCGGCGGCCATCTTTTTTGTGGGCTATGGCTGCCTGACCTCTATCTTCTGTCGGCGGCCATTTTCTTAGAGCCCACATTATCTTCCATACAGACGGTTTTGGCAACCATTTTGCGAGAGCCTCCGGCCTCTAGGGTGCATTACACTGGCGCGAAAATTCACACAGGAAGTGCTGATAAAAGAAGCAGACTGACACAGCAGCAAGGGGACAGCATCATAGGCGCAGCATAGCAGTACCTATCCAGGGTGGTGAGTCCTCTGGGTGACCCAGCATCTCTGCAGCGCAGGAGGGTGGCCTATTGATATCTTGCCTGGAGCCCTGTGAGTGTCAGCGTGTGGTCAGCATGGCATCTGAGCCAGATGTCTTCTCCCCTGAAACACCAGATTTAGCAGCTGGTGTCCCTGAGGTGTCTATGGACGCTATGTCGGCAATCCTAGAGGCGTTTGCTGCCAGGGTGGAAGCAGCACACGGGAATACAGGGGGTAGTAAACGCCCCATCCCCTGCAAGCTTCTGGGGATAATTCTGGTGCAGAACCAGGTCCAGCTATGGCTCGGGGCCCAGATTCTGACGCACCAGAGACTGCAGACCGTGACCGGACAGTGAGAATGACTCAAAGTCCAGGTCAGTACGCGAGACGGCTTTGGTATCTGACCTTATTACTGCAGTGCGGGATATGCTAAAATTGGAAAATACTGCAGAAGCAGCAGAGACTCCGGTCCACTTGGGTTTCATAGACCTGCCCGCACTGCTAAGGTGTTCCCTTGTGTGTCTTTTGATAAACTCTTATACAAGGAAGGGGAGAACCCACTGAGGGTCTTTACAGCCCCAAAGAGGTTTGCGGTACGGTACCCCTTTTGAGGAGAGTTTTCTGAAGAAATGGACCTCTCCCCCCTATAGTGGACCCTCCGGTGTCCAGACTTAATAGAGCCACCACAATTCCTGTAGAAGGGGCTCCTGTTTTCTAGGACCCTGTGGATAAGAAGGCTGAAGCACTCGCTTGCTACCTATACTCAGTGGTAGGCTCGGCAGTACGCCCGGCATTGGCGGGGGCCCTAGTGTCTCACACACTTACTGAATGGGCAAGATTGCTACTCCAGGGGTTAAGGAGCGAGATGCTCCTCCTGATGAGATAACATTGGCCGACCTGTTGGTCCAGGGCCTTAGGTTTGTCTGCGAGTCAGACATGAATACTATTCCCCTGCTGTCTAAAACTTCGGTTTATGCAGTAGCAATACGCCACCTGATCTGGCTAAAAGGCTGGTCTGCGGACCAGACTTCCAAGAAAGCCCTGTTGGATCTGCCTTTTAAGGGCGACAGACTTTTTGGGGCTTCTCTGGATGACATCATCAAGGATGCCACAGGAAGTAAAAGCACTTTGCTTCCCCAAATTAGCAAGGGTAAGGGGCCACGCCAAGGGCAAGGGCCCTCCTTTACTGCACACAAGTGTTTTTTTTCGTCCCCCTAGGGCGACAGGGAAAAGACCCCAGGCCGATAAAGCGCCTGCCCAAGGACAAAAGCGTCCCTGGTCCCGCATACCCAATAAGCCTGCGGACAAATTTGCATCCGCATGAAGGTCCACTCCCACCCAGCTCTCGGGTGGGGAGACGTCTTCGCAAATTCGCGACTCAGTGGACAGCACTAATCTCCGACAGGTGTGTTTGCGAAGTAATCTCCTCAGGCTACAAGATAG
The DNA here is from genome assembly GCA_029206835.1 of Rana muscosa. Taxonomy (NCBI): domain Eukaryota; kingdom Metazoa; phylum Chordata; class Amphibia; order Anura; family Ranidae; genus Rana; species Rana muscosa. Next base: position 650,964,421 of record CM055121.1, on the reverse strand, counting down.
TTTCTCTCTTGTCCACCGGACAGATTCAACACCTCCAATCTCCAGCTACTACCGACCCGTCGGGAGGCCCTGTATGGGGCGGTCCAGGGTCTACTGGAACGCGGGGTAGTTATTCCAGTTCCAGAACTGGAACGGGGTTTTTACTCAAATCTGTTCATTGTGCCGAAGAAGGAGGGGGTTCGTCCAAGCTTGGATCTCAGAGCCCTCAATTGCTTTGTGAAGGTACAAAGTTTTCGGATGGAGTCGGTTCGATCTGTAGTCACGGCTCTCCATCCGGGGGACTTTCTGGCCTCCTTGGACATCAAGGACGCATACCTGCATGTCCCCATATACTCCAGACACCAGAGGTTTCTGCGATTTGCTATCGGGAAGAACCACTACCAGTTTGTGGCCCTCCCGTTTGGCCTTGCCTCAGCACCCAGGACGTTCACCAAGGTGCTCGCTCCGATTCTGGCACTTCTAAGACAGCGGGGTATCGCTATCACAGGTTACTTGGACGACCTTCTGCTGAAGGGCCCTTCAAGCTCAGAATTAGAGGTAAGCGTGTCCATTACCTGTCAGACTCTTCGAGACTGTGGTTGGATACTAAACACGCAAAAGTCAGTATTGGTGCCCACTCAACGCCTAGTGTACCTGGGGTTGATTCTGGATTCCTCAGAGGCAAAGGTATTCCTCCCTGTGGAGAAGTTGCAGACCCTCCGGGCTGCAGTACGGCAGCTGACTTCCAGGAATTGGTCGTCACTCCGTTTTTGCATGCGAGTGTTGGGCCTCATGGTAGCCTCCTTCGAGGCGGTCCCATATGCTCAATACCACACTCGAGTGTTACAGAGGGAAGTTCTGTCCAGATGGAACAGATGCCCTTCATCTCTGGATTATCAAATCCGAGTGAGCCACCTAGTCAGGAGATCCCTGGTATGGTTTACTGGATAGTGATCACGACGGACGCCAGCCTTACAGGTTGGGGGGGAGTCTGGGGTGTCCAGTCGGCGCAAGGTCGCTGGACCCCAGAGGAAGCCCTCCTGCCGATCAAGGTCCTGGAGATCCGGGCGATCAAGCTGTGCCTCTTCAAATGGTCTCAGAGACTGCAAGGGCATCCAGTCAGACAACGCCACAGCAGTGGCATATGTCAATCATCAAGGAGGAACAAGAAGCTCAGCTGCAGCATCGGAGATCGCTCGCATCCTGAAGTGGGCAGAGAGGAGCGTACCGGCACTGTCGGCCGTGTACATTCCGGGTGTGGAAAACTGGCAGGCGGACTACCTGAGCCGCCAGATGCTGGACCAGGGAGAATGGTCCTTACACCCGGAGGTGTTCCAACTCCTCTGCCAAAGATGGGGCACACCAGACGTAGATCTTCTGGCTTCCCGACTCAATCGGAAGGTATTGAGGTTTGTGGCCCGGTCAAGAGACCCATGGGCAGACGCAACGGACGCGTTGGTAGCATCGTGGGGCCAGTATCGGCTAATCTATGCCTTCCCTCCCTTAAGGCTTCTTCCTCTTCTGCTCCGCAGAGTGGAGGCAGAGGGAATTCCAATGATCCTAATCGCTCCAGATTGGCCTCAGCGTCCTTGGTACGCCGATCTAGTACGTCTGGTAGCAGACGTCCCCTGGCGCCTACCACTACGGAAGGACCTGCTGTCGCAAGGTCCCATATTCCATCCTGCTTTACAGTCATTGGCTTTAACGGCATGGCTGTTGAGAACCAGGTACTGAGAGACCGGGGCCTGTCAGACTCAGTAATTTCTACTATGAGAAGTGCTCGGAAACCGTCCTCTAGGAAGGTCTATCACCGCACTTGGAGGGCCTACATCTCCATGTGTGAGGAAATGAAATGGCATCCGCGTACCTATTTGGTTTCCAGAATCCTGCTGTTTTTACAGCATGGGGTAGACCAAAGGCTTGCCCTAAGTACGAGTAAGGGACAGATATCTGCCCTGGCTGTCTTTTTTCAGCGACCCCTGGCGACTCACTCTCTCGTGAGTACATTTGTGCAGGGGGTTCGACATGTGGCCCCTCCGGTCCGCCCCCCGTTACCTCCGTGGGACTTGAACCTGGTCCTCTCGGTGCTTCAGAAGGCACCGTTTGAGAATATTAGAGATATTCCCCTGTTGACACTTTCTCAGAAGGTGGTCTTTTTGGTGGCTGTTACGTCAGTTAGACGAGTCTCTGAGCTGGCAGCCTTGTCCTGCAAGGCTCCCTATTTGATTTTCCACAAGGATAAGGTGGTGCTGCGGCCGCAGCCTTCCTTTCTTCCGAAAGTCGTTTCGGCTTTTCATCTCAACGAAGACATTGTACTTCCATCCTTGTGTCCTCAGCCGTCGAATCCTAAGGAGTCGGCGTTGCATTCCTTGGACGTTGTCCGAGCTTTGAGAGTATACATATCTGCTACTTCCCTGTTCCGGAAGTCAGACTCACTGTTTGTTTCGGTGGCTGGTCCCAAGAAGGGCCAAGCAGTCTCATCGGCCACCATCTCTAGGTGGATCCGACAGATAGTAATCCAGGCTTACGCCTTAAAGGGTCAGGCGCCCCCCTTTCCTGTCACGGCGCATTCGACCAGGGCAATAGGTGCCTCTTGGGCTTTCCGACATCAAGCGTCTGTTTCCCAACTATGTAAAGCGGCGACTTGGTCGTCCGCTCACACTTTCACAAAATTCTACAAAGTTGATGTAGGTGCATCTTCGGATGCCTCTTTCGGCCGCAAGGTTTTGCAGGCGGCTGTTTAGAGTTGCAACTCCTCCGTTGGAGGAGTGCTGTTTTGTGTTTTGGGGTGAAGTTTGTTTTTATGCTGTTACCACCCCTCGTTTTTTTCTCTGACACTGCTTTGGGACGTCCCACTTTGTCAATAGAGAAGCTGTGTCGGTCCATGGACGAAAGAGTAAATAGGATTTTTTACTCACCGTAAAATCCTTTTCTCTGAGTCCATGGACCGACACAGCACCCACCCCTCCTTTTAAGTTTGTACTGCTTTTTGACGAACTGATCTGCGATGTGCAGACTGAGAGGGTATACCCAGAGGGTCCGCCCCCTGGGCGGTACTGTAGAAGGTGTGATGCAACACTTTTTACAAGTTTTTCTGCCTAGTCACTCCTAATTAACGGATAATACCCACTTTGTCAATAGAGAAGCTGTGTCGGTCCATGGACTCAGAGAAAAGGATTTTACGGTGAGTAAAAAATCCTATTTTTTCAGCTCTTGGTTTATTTTACCAACTTGTAACAGTAAGGCCCCATGTACACAGGGTGTTTTTACAGCCGCATTTTTTACAGCTTAAAAACACCTGTCCATGTTTTGTAAACATTTTTTGACCTTTTTAAAAAATAAATAAATGCTGGAGCTCAAACGCAATCGCTGCGTTTTTGCGCGTTTTCACTGCGTTTTTGCGCGTTTAATAGCGTTGGGCGTTTTTGCAGCTCGAACCTGGAGCTCCAGAATGCACTGGTCTTTGGTTTTTTTTGCAGCTGGAAAACGCCTATGCCACTTGGAGCTCATAAAAGCTCTGTGTGCATGACACAATAGAATAACATGGATGGGCGTTTTGCAGCTGTAAAAAAAAAACGTCTAACGCTGCTAACAGCAGCTGCAAAAATGCCCTGTGTGCATGGGGCCTAAGGCATAGTATTGTTATGCCTGTTGCCTTTTTTTTTTCTTTTTTTTTTTTAAACAGTCATGAATAATCTGTTTTGTGTGTTTTGTGGTTAATCACATTCATATCTGCATCTGCCTATCACATTAGTGTGCAAGTGAGTAGTCTTGTAAAAGTACCTACAGAATCTTCCACTATGGGCCAATTCACATGAATGCTGCATTGATTTTTGTAAGGGCATCCCAACGCACCTGCTTTGCTGAACATCTTCTGTTTTAACAGCTCTCGAATGGTGGTATAATAATCCTTAGAGACACTAGTGAGGAGGAAGAACAGCTAGTGGAACCTGTTGCTGCTCACGGTCCCAAAATCGAAGAGGAAGAGCAGGAACCAGAGCCTCCGGAGCCATTTGAATACATTGATGACTAAAAGTAAGTGGTGGCTAAAACTCTACTACAGATTACTAATGCAAGTGCAAATATTTCATACTGATATATATATATTCTCTCATAGATATCTCTGTCTCTCAATCTCTCATAGGATATTCTATCTATCTATCTATCTCTCATAGGATATCCTATCTATCGATCTATCTCTCATAGGATATCCTATCTATCTCTCATAGGATATCCTGATATAAAGCTATAGATATATATATCTGTATCGCATCTAGAGCCTACAATTGGCAAACACCTGGAACCAGTGTTCTTGGCCGATTTTCAGAGAAGATTGTTCTTATGAGTTACCTTTAACATTAAATCCAAGAATGTATGAATGAAAAGTCACCACCACCGGAGTGCACCGGCACAGGAAGAGGAATACGATATTCCCATCACACAACCCCCCCCCCGGCCCTCCTGCGTTCCATGCATCACTGCACTTCCTGCACAGGATAAATGAACTGCTTTCTTTTTTCACCATTCACGATTGACCAAATGAACTCTACCTGCACTTGATATAGTCGCATATACTGCAATTTTTTTGTGCGATCGCTTTGCAATTTTCTGTGCGATCGCCCTGCAACATTTATAATTTAAAGACGCATGTTAAAATTCACCTGGTTGTCCTAGCTCGTGAGGATATTCAGAGACATGTCGCACCGTGCACTTTTTAAAGTGCAACATCCCCTCGGATTGATTTATGCGTTTATGCATCTTTTGCACTGGTTGCACGTATGCTTTGCATTTCACATTTTTGATTTCATTGTCTATGATTTACTGTCACAGTTCATTATTTATTTTGCGATTTGCACAATCTTGATTTTTTGACAGTGTTTAGACCTGTTGCACATTGTTTACTATTTTAGAAGATAGTGTTTTATGGTCACTACTTGAAGATCATTTATTGTGCGTTTCTCACATCTTGGAAGATCTTGCTATTTTATGTGCGTTTTGCAATAATTGTTTATTTGCATTTGTTTTATTATCTTACACAAAGTTTTAGAAGAATTTCACTTAATTTATTTCACTAAACAGCGCAGCACCACCCCCCTCTTTATACACTTAATTTCCGTGGGTATGATCTGACCCCCCCCCCCCCCTGGTGCTTGCAGCAGTTTTATATCACTAGCTAGCCCTCTCCATAGTAGCGCAGGAATACACCCAATTTTGTATAGAGATATAGATAGATATAGATAGATAGATAGATATAGAGATATAGATAGATATAGAGATATAGATATAGAGATATAGATAGATATAGATAGATATAGAGATATAGATAGATATAGAGATATAGATAGATATAAAGATATAGATAGATATAAAGATATAGATAGATATATCTATATATATATATATATATATCTATATCTATATCGCATCTAGAGCCTACAATTGCCAAAACACCTGGAACCAGTGTTCTTGGCCGATTTTCAGAGAAGATTGTTATGAGTTACCTTTAACATTAAATCCAAGAATGTATGAATGAAAAGCTCTTCTGAAGTAAGAGTTGAAGCAAAAGTGCAATGTTTTATTTCATGTATGCACTATAAGTAATTTAGATGAACATTCTATATTTACCATTGTAATATTTCACTGACTTTACTGTAATACCATATATTTTTTTTTTTTGTAGGCTTTTTGTGGATTAATGTATGGTGATAGAATAAGTGCCACCACCAGGAACACCTTCGGGGCTGCATGTTGACTGTCATGCTGTTCTGTTCTACTCCTAATGTAGAGGAGCCTTGGATCCAATGTTACTGTCTGGAGTGCTCGGTTTTCAAATAAAATTCAGAAAACTATGCTGTTTTGAGTTTCATTTTCAGAACATATATACAGATATGAGCTGATTTATAAGGTAATCCGTTTTATGTAAAGGTGAAATGGAATCCTGCCGGTGGTAACAAGGGGTTGAGCTAAGGACACGTTGGTGTGATTGATGACAAAATGTGCTATTGGATAATGACAAAAAGAAAGATGGCATAACCAACGTATATTATACAAATCCTTTTTTATGGCATTAAAACGTGGTACAAATAGCTGCAAACCACTTGGTCAACTACTCTCCTCTTGAAACTTTTCCTCAAACCCAGGTCTGATTGTAAGATATACTGTATAACAGGTGTTAAGTGTTGGAGATTTGGAGAAGTGGTGACAGTTTTGTAGATACAATGTTGGCAAAAGAGATTTCCACAGATGGAAATGGGGTGAGGTCAGAAAAGCCTACAGTTGATTTGACATTAAGGGAGAAAGTATAGCCAATGCTCTGTTGTTCATAATTCACCTGTGGGTCACAGGAGTGCACTTAGTTTTGCACTGCTGTGACCCAGATTCAGCCTGTAATGGGCTAAAGTCTGCTGTCGGCTGACATCACAGAGCTGATCCAGGCTGTAAAGGGAACCCAACAATGTCAGGATCCGCCCAGATGCCTGCCCAGCAGTTTGCTCAGCCTCTCAACATACTGTTGAGTCTTCTTTAAAGTGGACTTTGCACTATGAGCAAGGTGTGCATATTAACCACTTATTAGGGCCATTAAAAAAAAAAGAAGTTGGCAGACAGGGCTTTCAAACACAGTCCCAGCGGCTATAGTAGCCAAGACTATACATTTTGTAAAGCAGGTGACAGGCTTTTCAGGTGGAAGTGATTCAGGTGGCTTTCACTTCCATAACTTACCAAAGGTACCTTTTTGACAGGTTTTCTTTACTGAGCCTTCAATACAATATGCTACTATATAGGGAACTTTTGCCTCCCCCCCCCGTCCCAACCTATGTAATGGCAACAAAATTTGTAAAAATAAATAAAACCAAAACAGAAAAAGGTTTAGTCCCCTGCCTCTACAGACACGCACTTAAGAACATAAACCAAGCTTTGGGTGCACCTTTGTACAGTAGCAACAATTGTGCTATATGTGTTTTTTATATTGCCTCGATCATCGGAGTGAGAGCAATAATTCTAGGGCCATCATTTATGGTTAACTCTAAATTGATAACCTGTAAATGCTTTTAAAGCAAGCCTATTGACAACCAACGTTTGTTTCCTTTTCACTGTTATCTACAGTTTTAAGGCTGACATGTTGGGTGTCTATTTACTCACAACATCATTTATTATTTACCATAAAAATTCAGTAGTTTGTGTTTGTGTGCACTAAAATTTAAACTACCACAATTTTATCCTCCAGGGTCCTTGCTTTCAGAAAATTCTGTTTGGGGAGTTTAATCTTCAGGCCTAAAATGTAAATTTTAACGTGTACAAAAATGGCTCTGGTAGACGGGTAGATAACTTTGCCTCCCCCATGCCAAAATGCTGCACTAAATTTAAAAGAAAAACTTCAGAGGAATAAAGAATTGTAAAAAAAAAAAACTTGCATTTCCCTCATACCTTAGGGCAGGGGTGTCCAAACTTTTTTCAAAGAGAGCCAGATTTGATGAAGTGAACATGCGAGAGGGCCGACCATTTTGCCTGACATTCTTTAAACCATAAAAATTAGATCTAAGTGTGCTCGTTCGAACACTGATACACTGCCCAACAATTCTCTTGCCTTTGTGGCTATGTGTGAGTAAAGAGGTGAGCTCTGTGTGTTTATTTGGATGTACCGTATTTTTTGGCGTATAGCACGCACCTTCACTTTAAGAGGAAAGTTTCAGGAAAAAAACTTACATTTTAAATGTCTGTGAAGCAGATCCCCACTCCATTAGACCCCCCCCCCCCATTACAGACCCCACTCTATCACAGACCCCACTTCATCACAGATCTCCCCTCCCCCATCAGACCCCACTTCATCACAGATCCCCCCCATCAGACCCCACTTCACAGATCCCCCCCCCATCAGACCCCACTTCACAGATCCCCCCCCCCATCAGACCCCACTTCACAGATCCCCCCCCCCCATCAGACCCCACTTCACAGATCCCCCCCATCAGACCCCACTTCACAGATCCCCCCCCATCAGACCCCACTTCACAGATCCCCCCCCATCAGACCCCACTTCACAGATATCCCCCCATCAGACCCCACTTCACAGATATCCCCCCATCAGACCCCACTTCACAGATATCCCCCCATCAGACCCCACTTCACAGATATCCCCCCATCAGACCCCACTTCACAGATATCCCCCCATCAGACCCCACTTCACAGATATCCCCCCATCAGACCCCACTTCACAGATATCCCCCCATCAGACCCCACTTCACAGATATCCCCCCATCAGACCCCACTTCACAGATATCCCCCCATCAGACCCCACTTCACAGATATCCCCCCATCAGACCCCACTTCACAGATATCCCCCCATCAGACCCCACTTCACAGATATCCCCCCATCAGACCCCACTTCACAGATATCCCCCCATCAGACCCCACTTCACAGATATCCCCCCATCAGACCCCACTTCACAGATATCCCCCCATCAGACCCCACTTCACAGATATCCCCCCATCAGACCCCACTTCACAGATATCCCCCCATCAGACCCCACTTCACAGATATCCCCCCCATCAGACCCCACTTCACAGATATCCCCCCCATCAGACCCCACTTCACAGATATCCCCCCCATCAGACCCCACTTCACAGATATCCCCCCCATCAGACCCCACTTCACAGATATCCCCCCCATCAGACCCCACTTCACAGATATCCCCCCCATCAGACCCCACTTCACAGATATCCCCCCATCAGACCCCACTTCACAGATATCCCCCCATCAGACCCCACTTCACAGATATCCCCCCCATCAGACCCCACTTCACAGATATCCCCCCCATCAGACCCCACTTCACAGATATCCCCCCCATCAGACCCCACTTCACAGATATCCCCCCCATCAGACCCCACTTCACAGATATCCCCCCCATCAGACCCCACTTCACAGATATCCCCCCCATCAGACCCCACTTCACAGATATCCCCCCCATCAGACCCCACTTCACAGAGATATCCCCCATCAGACCCCACTTCACAGATATCCCCCATCAGACCCCACTTCACAGATATCCCCCATCAGACCCCACTTCACAGATATCCCCCATCAGACCCCACTTCACAGATATCCCCCATCAGACCCCACTTCACAGATATCCCCCATCAGACCCCACTTCACAGATATCCCCCATCAGACCCCACTTCACAGATCCCCCCCCCATCAGACCCCACTTCACAGATCCCCCCCCATCAGACCACTTCATCACAGATCCCCCCCATCAGACCCCACTTCATCACAGATCCCCCCCCCCATCAGACCCCACTTCATCACAGATACCCCCCATCAAACCCCACTTCATCACAGATACCCCCCCATCAGTCCCCACTTCATCACAGATCTCTCCCCCCCCCCCCTCCCATGTGACCCCACTTCATCACAGATCTCTCCCCCCCCTCCCATGTGACCCCACTTCATCACAGATCTCTCCCCCCCCCCACTTCATCACAGATCTCTCCCCCCCCATCAGACCCCACTTCATCACAGATACCCCCCATCAAACCCCACTTCATCACAGATACCCCCCATCAAACCCCACTTCATCACAGATACCCCCCCCATCAGTCCCCACTTCATCACAGATCTCTCCCCCCCCTCCCATGTGACCCCACTTCATCACAGATCTCTCCCCCCCCCACTTCATCACAGATCTCTCCCCCCCCCACTTCATCACAGATCTCTCCCCCCCCATCAGACCCCACTTCATCACAGATCCCCCCCCCCCATCAGACCCCACTTCATCACAGTTCCCCCCCCATCAGACCCCACTTCATCACAGATACCCCCCATCAGACCCCACTTCATCACAGATACCCCCCCCCCATCAGACCCCACTTCATCACAGATACCCCCCCCCCCCATCAGACCCCACTTCATCACAGATACCCCCCCCCCCATCAGACCCCACTTCATCACAGATACCCCCCCCCCCATCAGACCCCACTTCATCACAGATACCCCCCCCCCCATCAGACCCCACTTCATCACAGATACCCCCCCCATCAGACCCCACTTCATCACAGATACCCCCCCATCAGACCCCACTTCATCACAGATACCCCCCCATCAGACCCCACTTCATCACAGATACCCCCCCATCAGACCCCACTTCATCACAGATACCCCCCCATCAGACCCCACTTCATCACAGATACCCCCCCCCCATCAAACCCCACTTCATCACAGATCCCCCCCCCCCATCAGACCCCACTTCATCACAGATACCCCCCATCAAACCCCACTTCATCACAGATACCCCCCCATCAGTCCCCACTTCATCACAGATCTCTCCCCCCCCCCTCCCATGTGACCCCACTTCATCACAGATCTCTCCCCCCCCTCCCATGTGACCCCACTTCATCACAGATCTCTCCCCCCCCCCACTTCATCACAGATCTCTCCCCCCCCATCAGACCCCACTTCATCACAGATACCCCCCATCAAACCCCACTTCATCACAGATACCCCCCATCAAACCCCACTTCATCACAGATACCCCCCCATCAGTCCCCACTTCATCACAGATCTCTCCCCCCCCCCTCCCATGTGACCCCACTTCATCACAGATCTCTCCCCCCCCCCTCCCATGTGACCCCACTTCATCACAGATCTCTCCCCCCCCCCACTTCATCACAGATCTCTCCCCCCCCATCAGACCCCACTTCATCACAGATCCCCCCCCCATCAAACCCCACTTCATCACAGTTCCCCCCCCATCAGACCCCACTTCATCACAGATACCCCCCCATCAGACCCCACTTCATCACAGATACCCCCCCCCCATCAGACCCCACTTCATCACAGATACCCCCCCCCATCAGACCCCACTTCATCACAGATACCCCCCCATCAGACCCCACTTCATCACAGATACCCCCCCCATCAGACCCCACTTCATCACAGATACCCCCCCATCAGACCCCACTTCATCACAGATACCCCCCCATCAGACCCCACTTCATCACAGATACCCCCCCATCAGACCCCACTTCATCACAGATACCCCCCCATCAGACCCCACTTCATCACAGATACCCCCCCCCCATCAGACCCCACTTCATCACAGATACCCCCCCCCCATCAAACCCCACTTCATCACAGATATCCCCCCCATCAAACCCCACTTCATCACAGATGCCCCCCCATCAAACCCCACTTCATCACAGATACCCCCCCCCATCAAACCCCACTTCATCACAGATCTCTCCCCCTCCCTCCCATGTGACCCCACTTTATCACAGATCTCTCCCCCCCCCCACTTCATCACAGATCTCTCCCCCCCCCCATCAGACCCCACTTCATCACAGATCCCCCCCATCAGACCCCACTTCATCACAGATCTCTCCCCCCCCATCAGACCCCACTTCATCACAGATCCCCCCCCCATCAGACCCCACTTCATCACAGATCCCCCCCATCAGACCCCACTTCATCACAGATACCCCACCCCCCCATCAGACCCCACTTCATCACAGATACCCCACCCCCCCATCAGACCCCACTTCATCACAGATACCCCACCCCCCCCATCAGACCCCACTTCATCACAGATACCCCACCCCCCCATCAGACCCCACTTCATCACAGATACCCCACCCCCCCATCAGACCCCACTTCATCACAGATACCCCACCCCCCCATCAGACCCCACTTCATCACAGATACCCCACCCCCCCATCAGACCCCACTTCATCACAGATACCCCACCCCCCCATCAGACCCCACTTCATCACAGATACCCCACCCCCCCATCAGACCCCACTTCATCACAGATACCCCACCCCCCCATCAGACCCCACTTCATCACAGATACCCCACCCCCCCATCAGACCCCACTTCATCACAGATACCCCACCCCCCATCAGACCCCACTTCATCACAGATACACCACCCCCCATCAGACCCCACTTCATCACAGATACACCCCCCCATCAGACCCCACTTCATCACAGATACACCCCCCCCATCAGACCCAACTTCATCACAGATACACCCCCCCATCAGACCCCACTTCATCACAGATACCCCCCCCCATCAGACCCCACTTCATCACAGATAGTCCCCACTTCATCACAGATACCCCCCCATCAGTCCCCACTTCATCACAGATACCCCCCCCCATCAGTCCCCACTTCATCACAGATACCCCCCCCATCAGTCCCCACTTCATCACAGATACCCCCCCCATCAGTCCCCACTTCATCACAGATACCCCCCCATCAGACCCCACTTCATCACAGATACCCCCCCCATCAGTCCCCACTTCATCACAGATCTCTCCCCCCCATCAGACCCCACTTCATCACAGATCTCTCCCCCCCCACTTCATCACAGATCTCTCCCCCCCATCAGACCCCCAATCAGACCCCACTTCATCACAGATCTCTCCCCCCCCAGACCCCCAATCAGACCCCACTTCATCACAGATCTCTCCCCCCCCCATCAGACCCCACTTCATCACAGATCTCTCCCCCCCCCAATCAGACCCCACTTCATCACAGATACCCCCCATCAGACCCCACTTCATCACAGATACTCCCCCATCAGACCCCACTTCATCACAGATACCCCCCCATCAGACCCCACTTCATCACAGATACCCCCCCATCAGACCCCACTTCATCACAGATACCCCCCCCATCAGACCCCACTTCATCACAGATACCCCCCCATCAGACCCCACTTCATCACAGATACCCCCCCCATCAGACCCCACTTCATCACAGATACCCCCCCCATCAGACCCCACTTCATCACAGATACCCCCCCATCAGACCCCACTTCATCACAGATCTCTCCCCCCCCCCCACTTCATCACAGATCTCTCCCCCCCATCAGACCCCCAATCAGACCCCACTTCATCACAGATCTCTCCCCCCCAGACCCCCAATCAGACCCCACTTCATCACAGATCTCTCCCCCCCCCAGACCCCCAATCAGACCCCACTTCATCACAGATCTCTCCCCCCCCCCCCCATCAGACCCCACTTCATCACAGATCTCTCCCCCCCCCAATCAGACCCCACTTCATCACAGATACCCCCCCATCAGACCCCACTTCATCACAGATACCCCCCCATCAGACCCCACTTCATCACAGATACCCCCCCCCCATCAGACCCCACTTCATCACAGATACCCCCCCCATCAGTCCCCACTTCATCACAGATACCCCCCCCCATCAGACCCCACTTCATCACAGATCTCTCCCCCCCTTCATCAGACCCCACTTCATCACAGATCTCTCCCCCCCCATCAGACCCCCAATCAGACCCCACTTCATTACAGATCTCTCCCCCCCATCAGACCCCACTTCATTACAAATCTCCCCCCCCAGACCCCCAATCAGACCCCACTTCATCACAGATCTCTCCCCCCCCCCCCCAGACCCCCAATCAGACCCCACTTCATCACAGATCTCTCCCCCCCCCCATCAGACCCCACTTCATCACAGATACCCCCCATCAGACCCCACTTCATCACAGATACCCCCCCATCAGACCCCACTTCATCACAGATACCCCCCCATCAGTCCCCACTTCATCACAGATACCCCCCCATCAGTCCCCACTTCATCACAGATACCCCCCCATCAGTCCCCACTTCATCACAGATACCCCCCCCATCAGTCCCCACTTCATCACAGATACCCCCCCCATCAGACCCCACTTCATCACAGATACCCCCCCCCATCAGACCCCACTTCATCACAGATACCCCCCCCATCAGACCCCACTTCATCACAGATACCCCCCCATCAGACCCCACTTCATCACAGATACCCCCCCCCATCAGACCCCACTTCATCACAGATACCCCCCCCATCAGACCCCACTTCATCACAGATACCCCCCCCCATCAGACCCCACTTCATCACAGATACCCCCCCATCAGACCCCACTTCATCACAGATCTCTCCCCCCCCCCCACTTCATCACAGATCTCTCCCCCCCATCAGACCCCCAATCAGACCCCACTTCATCACAGATCTCTCCCCCCCAGACCCCCAATCAGACCCCACTTCATCACAGATCTCTCCCCCCCCCAGACCCCCAATCAGACCCCACTTCATCACAGATCTCTCCCCCCCCCCCCATCAGACCCCACTTCATCACAGATCTCTCCCCCCCCCAATCAGACCCCACTTCATCACAGATACCCCCCCATCAGACCCCACTTCATCACAGATACCCCCCCATCAGACCCCACTTCATCACAGATACCCCCCCCCCATCAGACCCCACTTCATCACAGATACCCCCCCCCCATCAGTCCCCACTTCATCACAGATACCCCCCCCCCATCAGACCCCACTTCATCACAGATCTCTCCCCCCCTTCATCAGACCCCACTTCATCACAGATCTCTCCCCCCCCATCAGACCCCCAATCAGACCCCACTTCATTACAGATCTCTCCCCCCCATCAGACCCCACTTCATTACAAATCTCCCCCCCCAGACCCCCAATCAGACCCCACTTCATCACAGATCTCTCCCCCCCCCCCCCAGACCCCCAATCAGACCCCACTTCATCACAGATCTCTCCCCCCCCCATCAGACCCCACTTCATCACAGATACCCCCCATCAGACCCCACTTCATCACAGATACCCCCCCATCAGTCCCCACTTCATCACAGATACCCCCCCATCAGTCCCCACTTCATCACAGATACCCCCCCATCAGTCCCCACTTCATCACAGATACCCCCCCATCAGTCCCCACTTCATCACAGATACCCCCCCATCAGTCCCCCACTTCATCACAGATACCCCCCCATCAGTCCCCACTTCATCACAGATACCCCCCCATCAGTCCCCACTTCATCACAGATACCCCCCATCAGTCCCCACTTCATCACAGATACCCCCCCATCAGTCCCCACTTCATCACAGATACCCCCCCATCAGTCCCCACTTCATCACAGATACCCCCCCATCAGTCCCCACTTCATCACAGATACCCCCCCATCAGTCCCCACTTCATCACAGATACCCCCCCATCAGTCCCCACTTCATCACAGATACCCCCCCATCAGTCCCCACTTCATCACAGATACCCCCCCATCAGTCCCCACTTCATCACAGATACCCCCCCATCAGTCCCCACTTCATCACAGATACCCCCCCATCAGTCCCCACTTCATCACAGATACCCCCCCATCAGTCCCCACTTCATCAGAGATCTCTCCCCCCCCATCAGACCCCACTTCATTACAGATCTCTCCCCCCCCCATCAGACCCCCAATCAGACCCCACTTCATCACAGATCTCTCCCCCCCCCCCAATCAGACCCCACTTCATCACAGATCTCCCCCCCCCCCCCAATCAGACCCCACTTCACAGTCCTTCCTTGATATTACAGAGACAGACTGTCCCTTTCATCAACGCAGCATTCCCCTTCCCCACACTGACTGCCCTACCTTAATCACCCACCCGGGAAGCACGCATGGCAGGTCAAGACAAAGGGCGGGACTTTTCAAGTTAAAGGTGGGTGATTGGTTGCTGGGACCGCCCCACTGTCTAGCAACCAATCACCTGCTTTGTAACTTGAAAGGTCCTGCCCTTTGTCCTTGCCTGCAGCGCTTCCAGGCTTGTGTGAATAAGGTGTGTGGGGAGGGGGTGGAAGGGGGAGTGATGCAATGTAAAGTAGAGACCTGGCTGCCGTGCTTCCCATGTAATGAATGATGTCAGTGGCGGGCAGGATTTGGCCCGCGATCCACCATTAAGTGATGCCTGATATATATCTTTTGTGGCCCCGATGCTGGGAGATCTTTGGGGGCCACAAAAGATATATATGTCCAGATAACAAGGCGGGCCGTTCAAAACCGGAACACAGGCTGCAATTGGCCCGCGGGCGGGACTTTGGACATGCCTGCCTTAGGGAGTGATGTTGTGCTCCTTCTGACAAGAACCTGGGAAATGCGGGATAGCAAGATGTTGCCCAAACACACTGCAGGAGTGTGTTCTTGTGAGATTTGTGCTACTTTTTTTGTGTTTTTTTATTTTTTTATTTTGTCTTTTTTTTTTTTGAGGGGGGAGAGTTGCTTAGGGGAGCAAAGTAAATGGGTAAACCCCATATTCCTGTTGCAGGGTCCTCTTTAAATGAACACATACCTGCATGAATTGGTGTTTTATATTATTTGCTTGTACTTCCGCTTTAAGAAAGCATAGAATGATATATCGGGTCCTTTTTGGCTATTGCAAATTGCTGCTTTTTCCTCTGTCCGTTTCAGGATCAATACAAAGTTATTTCTGATGGAAATGACATAACTTCCAGTGTGGCACAGGATTCAAGTAGCTGAAAACTTTGCTTTCATAGCAGGTGCCTTCATGATAAAACCATGCTTCTCAGTGCAGCATCTTTAAATTAAGGAATGAAATACTGGATGTCATCAGCGGTACCTACAGGGAAGCGGTGGATTTCATGTGTGAATTCTGTGCTTCTAAGAGAGCGATTGACGTACAGCCGAAGGGGAGAAGTGGGTAAATTTGATACCATATGGAAATCATGGCTGGGGGACGCCGATTTTGCGCCACCTCAATTAGTGGAAAGACTCCGACTCCAGATGTAAGATCCTTAGGGGCCGCAGGAGGGGAGGGTGGAGAAGAGAGGGAAAGAACGGTGTGAACGAGCAAAAATTGTATATACAGATAGGGGTAAGTAGTGATAATGGTGAAAGAAGTGAATTGTGATTAGATACAAGAAAATAAAGGTGATGGATGTAGTTCGGGGGAAGGGGGAGGAAAAAGGGAAAAGAGAATATAGTAACAGGATAAAGTAATATGTACACAATGACTAACACAAAAAATGTAATGTTTCAATGGATAAAATGTAACAAGTGTTTGTATCATGAGAATATTTTTCTAAATAAAAAGGAGACGATATAAAAAAAAAAAGGAATGAAACCCAGTATACAAACTGCACCACTCTATCTTCATTTAAATAGTTTCCTATGGAAAAAACAAACTATGGCTGCATTAAACACTGAAAATAGGTGAACTGTTTATACAGTATAATGGTTTGCTGGTACAGAAATACAAGGACAGAATGTGTGCACTGTTTCCTGCATTTGTACTGAGTTATCTGAAAGGGTTACTTAAACAAGTCCAATACATAGGAAACTCCTCAGATAAGAGGTTCATAATTGGTCAAAAAGACTAAGATCTAACACTTTGTGAAGCAAAGGGTGGCAGGAACAAGCTTGTACATAATGCATGGCGAGCACAAAATTGTTCTTATATTCTGTGACCATCAGATGGTCTATGAACTTTAGTTGTCAAGCGAAACGTTGATAAAAGCCAGCAAATTATATTGCTTGTGGGATTTTACATGTTGACATTGGGGAAATAAGCCATAGCCATCGCTGACTATGGTAAATATTGCCATTTCTGAAACATGGGGGGGGGGGGGGGGGAAATGTACTCACCATGGTTTTATGAGGGAAATCCCATACAGTAATTATGTATTGACATTTGTGTGCAGTAAATCTAACATGCCAACCGGCTGTGCTAAACTTCATCTCCATGTAGAAAGACTTTGGTAAATGGAGAAAATATTTATAGCGTCATTAACCACTTAAGGACCGCCTCACGCTGATATACGTCGGCAAAATGGCACGGCTGGCCACATCCACGTGCAGGTACGTTGCCTTTTAAGAGCCCACATATGGGTCGCGCGCGACCCGGTGCTGAGCTCCGCGGACCCGATCGCCGCCGGTGTCCCGAGATCGGGTCACAGAGCTGAAGAACGGGGAGAGGTAAGTGTAAACAAACCTCTCCCTGTGTTTCCTAGTGAGCCTGTCACAGGTTGTCTGTTCCCTGTCATAGGGAACGACGATCAGTGACGTCACGTGCCAAGCCACGCCCCCCTACAATAAGACACACATTAGGTCACACTTAACCCCTTCAGTGCCCCCTACAGGTTAACCCATTCACTGCCAGTGTCATTTTCACAGTAATCGGTGCATTTTTATAACACTGATCGCTTTAAAAATGACAATTGTCCCAAAATAGTGTCAAAAGTGTCTGATGTGTCCGCCATAATGTCGCAGTCATAATAAAAATCGCTGATCGCCGCCATTACTAGTAAAAAAAAAAATTGGTAATAAAAATGCCATAAAACTATCCCCTATTTTGTATATTTTCTATAACTAATACAAACCAATCAAACGCTTATTGCGATTTTTTTTAATTTTTTTTTTACTAAAAATATGTAGAATACGTATCGGCCTAAACTGAGGAAAAATGTTTTTTTATATATTTTTTGGGGATATTTATTATACCAAAAAGTATTGCATTTTTTTCAAAATTGTCGCTCTATTTTTCTTTATAGCGCAAAAAATAAAAACTGCAGAGGTGATCAAATACCACCAAAAGAAAGCTCTATTTGTGGGAAAAAGACACAAATTTTGTTTGGGAGCCACGTTGCACAATTGTCGGTTAAAGCGACAGTGGCGAATCGCAAAAAGGGGCCTGGTCCTTTAGCTGCAAAATGGTCTGGGGCTGAAGTGATTAAACTCGCAATTTAAAAAGAGTCCATGTATCTTAAAAACATAATTTTTTTTATTACTTGAAACTTCATCCAAATTCCCGAAGTTTGTTTTTAATTTTTTTTGCTCAGACTTTGTCATGGTCCCACTAGGCCTTGCAACATAGGCACTCTTTCTTGCTCACTCCGTGGATGGACTACAAACTTGTGTGCGGATACACTCGGGGTCAACATGTATCCTGATTTTAGCCAAGCCCTTTCTAATGCCACACCCCATATATAATTACAATTGAATAAAAGGAACAAAAACAACCGTGAGATTTTTGAGGTGCAACTTGAAAAAAAACTTAAAGGGAGGGAAAAAAATCTAAATTTATATAGAATATACAATTGTGACATAAGTCATGTTGTAATTAAATGTTATTAAAAGTTCCTTTCCCTTTTAATTTCCAGTGCTGCAAGTTTCTGTAAAATGCAATTTGGTTATCTGAAGGCATTCTATACACAGCTGATGGGGAACACCACCTCATTTAAACATACAAGCTATTGATAACACTAGGCTCACCGCATTTCCTGGATATGATCCACTTTCTCAGAAGCCAATAAGGGTGAAGAAAGCTTCTCTAAACAAAATGTAAAGAGCACATACATAGATGCATACATGGCACATGTATAACAAAATTGCCCTGAAATACATATATCTGCATGCTAGTACACCCAAGAGGGGACCAATATACTAGAGGTCCTGCCAGCAACTCCTGAACAACCATTTGCTGTTTGAGAGTACTCGTCTTGAGCTTGCTTCAATAAATTGGCATTGCCACACTTGGTGCTATAAGGGCCTTCATTTTGTTCTGTTTTCTCAAAGCTGTGGCTCCTTACTAATCTATCCATTGGTTGAAGTGCTTCTTTGATATAACACCCTAGGGTAAGATTTTACTTATTTGCCCACCACCTAATCTGTACTTGGCAGGTAATGATAGGTGTACCTCGTAATAAACGTAATCGCATCCAATTCGCCCCTACTGCGAGGCTGCTTATAGAGGAACGTGGTCTACCACACGCCTTTTTGGTACGCTTTCTTGAGGGATCTCCTGGTGTAACCTTGCAAAAGTGGACAGTCCCTTCAAAGCTGCTGCCTCTCTGAAAATCTGGCTTTTATCCCCCCCATTGCAATGTCCTGCACCTGCAGGAAATGGCAGCCCACATATGGAAAGACAGTACAATACAAGATGTGTTTCAACATTTTCAAAATAAATTCATTTAGAGGCCATTGGGCCTTGTCCACCTCGGAGAAGGATGCCACAATCATGCAGAATGCTAGAATAAAGCACTTCCAATATCGATCGCAAACCGCAGTGCCCGCTTACGTACCATCACATCCTCTAATGTTCAAAGCAAGTCAGAAATATCTTTAATAAAAGATGGTAAACGTGTAATTTGAGGTAGCAGAAAGAAGTAAATCTACTTGCTGGTTCTATCTGTGCCCCGATGCCCAAAATGATTGGGGCAACATGGAGTCTTTTTAACACACTTATGGATTTTAGGCAATGAGTAGAAAGCTGGCAAAGGTAGATGTTTCACTCATAGGTATTTGTGTTTCTTTATTAATCACTGCCTCGTTATATAAAAATATTGATTACAATGGGCCCTCAGGTGGTAATCAACACCTACTAATAGAGACTGTGCCACATCCTATAGAAACTGAACTGGAGATTGTGGAAAGAATCGACTTTAATGGCACACATAATTTGTAGAAAATTAATACAATTTAAATATTACATGAATACATAGCATAAATTTGACCTACGTCATGAAGACAATAGCAGGTACATAATTAATGGCATGTAGATAACAACATATACATACAGTGCCTTGCGAAAGTATTCGGCCCCCTTGAACTTTTCATCCTTTTGCCACATTTCAGGCTTCAAACATAAAGATATAAAATTTTTAATTTTTTGTGAAGAATCACCAACAAGTGGGACACAATTGTGAAGTGGAACGAAATCTATTGGATATTTGAAACTTTTTTAACTAAGAAAAAAATGAAAAGTGGGGCGTGCACAATTATTCGGCCCCCTTGCGTTAATACTTTGTAGAGCCACCTTTTGCTGCGATTACAGCTGAAAGTCGCTTGGGGTATGTCTCTATCAGTTTTGCACATCGAGAGACTGAAATTCTTGCCCATTCTTCCTTGCAAAACAGCTCGAGCTCAGTGAGGTTGGATGGAGAGAGTTTGTGAACAGCAGTTTTCAGCTCTTTCCACAGATTCTCGATTGGATTCAGGTCTGGACTTTGACTTGGCCATTCTAACACCTGGATACGTTTATTTGTGAACCATTCCTTTGTAGATTTTGCTGTATGTTTGGGATCATTGTCTTGTTGGAAGATAAATCTCCGTCCCAGTCTCAGGTCTTTTGCAGACTCCAACAGGTTTTCATCCAGAATGGTCCTGTATTTGGCTGCATCCATCTTCCCCTCAATTTTAACTATCTTCCCTGTCCCTGCTGAAGAAAAGCAGGCCCAAACCATGATGCTGCCACCACCATGTTTGACAGTGGGGATGGTGTGTTGAGGGTGATGAGCTGTGTTGCTTTTACGCCAAACATATCGTTTTGCATTGTGGCCAAAAAGTTCGATTTTGGTTTCATCGGACCAGAGCACCTTCTTCCACATGTTTGGTGTGTCTCCCAGGTGGCTTGTGGCAAACTTTAGACAAGACTTTTTTATGGATATCTTTGAGAATTTGGCTTTCTTCTTGCCACTCTTCCATAAAGGCCAGATTTGTGCAGTGTACGACTGATTGTTGTCCTGTGGACAGACTCTCCCACCTCAGCTGTAGTTCTCTGCAGTTCATCCAGAGTGATCATGGGCCTCTTGGCTGCATCTCTGATCAGTCTTCTCCTTGTCTGAGCTGAAAGTTTAGAGGGACAGCCAGGTCTTGGTAGATTTGCAGTGGTCTGATACTCCTTCCATTTCAAAATGATCGCTTGCACAGTGCTCCTTGGGATGTTTAAAGCTTGGGAAATCTTTTTGTATCCAAATCCGGCTTTAAACTTCTCCACAACAGTATTACGGACCTGCCTGGTGTGTTCCTTGGTCTTCATGATGCTCTCTGCGCTTTCAACAGAACCCTGAGACTATCACAGAGCAGGTGCATTTATACAGAGACTTGATTACACACAGGTGGATTCTATTTATCACCATCAGTCATTTAGGACAACATTGGATCATCATCGCTGAACTTCTGGAGTGAGTTTGCTGCACTGAAAGTAAAGGGGCCGAATAATTTTGCACGCACCACTTTTCAGTTTTTTATTTGCTAAAAAAGTTTAAAATATCCAATAGATTTCGTTCCACTTCACAATTGTGTCCCACTTGTTGGTGATTCTTCACAAAAAATTAAAATGTTATATCTTTATGTTTGAAGCCTGAAATGTGGCAAAAGGATGAAAAGTTCAAGGGGGCCGAATACTTTCGCAAGGCACTGTAAATACAAAAATAACAACACATATACTGTGGACACTTCCAAATTGATACCCCACAAAGTTGTGATGGTTCCTGGGGTGGAGGTTCACAGTGTGTTGATGAACTTTAAAACTTGGTGCTCGACATGTTTCGCAATCTAATCGCTTCCTCAAGAGCTTCTAAATGTACAAAGAGAAATTTTTAATGGTTTTGATACAAAGGACATTTGTCTTGTTATTACATGTGATATTGATGTACAATTGATAAACCAAAAACACTCACCACTAAACAAGTTAAGGTGGTGAGTGTAGTAGAATTGTTGCGACCCTCTACATTCTGCGAAAACTACACATGGAAAAAGGGTGGCTCCAGATGGAAGGGCCTTTTCTACGATGGGGAATACTGCAGCAAAAAACAACCAACCATACACCAACACGTAGATAAGTATGGAGATGCTCACAGTAGCTGTAGAAACATGATTGCATAAATTATATAGGGCTAAAAAGGGCTAAAAAAAAGCCATTACTATATATATATATATATATCCTCAGATTTTTGTGTGATTTATTTGGCAATTATACTCAGGTGTGGCTAACGCTACTCCCAGGTATACCTTTAGTAATGGCTTTTTTAGCCCTATATAATTTATGCAATCATGTTTCTACAGCTACTGTGAGCATCTCCATACCTATCTACGTGTTGGTGTATGGTTGGTTGTTTTTTGCTGCAGTATTCCCTATCGTAGAAAAGGCCCTTCCATCTGGAGCCACCCTTTTTCCATGTGTAGTTTTCGCAGAATGTAGAGGGTCGCAACAATTCTACTACATTCTCCACCATAACTTGTTTAGTGGTGAGTGTTTTTGGTTTATCAATTGTACATCAATATCACATGTAATAAGACAAATGTCCTTTGTATCAAAACCATAAAAAATTTCTCTTTGTACATTTAGAAGCTCTTGAGGAAGCGATTAGATCGTGAAACATGTCGAGCGCCAAGTTTTAAAGTTCATCAACACACTGTGAACCTCCACCCCAGGAATAGGGATGAGCTCGGTGTTCGAGTCGAACATACGTTCGACTCGAACATCGGCTGTTCGATCGTTCGACGAAGATCGAACGATTTGGGCCGTTCGCGCCTAATTCGAGTGACGCGAACGGCCCACAATGCACTACGCCATCGCAGTGTCATCCAGGCGCTGTGATTGGCCAAGTATGCACTGTGACCCCGCATGCTTGGCCAATCACAGCGCCGGCAGCGAGGAGAGCAATGATTGGCCACAGGCAGGATGCCTGTGGCCAATTATTGCTGAGGGTGTTTAGTACACGCCCCACACTATAAAAGGCCGCCAGCACGGCGGCCTAGTGTGTAGTGTGTTCCGGAGCAGGGAAAGAGAAGCATAGGCAGGGACAGTGACATTTTTTTTTCTTGCTTAACCTGGATTCCTTTAGTTTAGGGAAAGAGAAGGATAGGTAGGGAGAGTGTCAGTGTGTTTTACTGTGCTAATCCTTGTTTCTAGGGACAGGGAAGGACAGTGAGGGAAATTCTCCTTGTGCTATACTGTGCTAAAGCATTGATCATCAACCATCTTTAAAAAAACATTTTTTCTAGGGACAGAAAACTATAGGTAGGGAGAGTGTCAGTGTGTTTTACTGTGCTAATCCTTGTTTCTAGGGACAGAGAAGGACAGTGAGGGAAATTCTCCTTGTGCTATAGTGTGCTAAAGCATTGATCATCAACCATCTTTAAAAAAAAAAAAATTCTAGGGACAGAAAACTATAGGTAGGGAGAGTGTCAGTGTGTTTTACTGTGCTAATCCTTGTTTCTAGGGACAGGGAAGGACAGTGAGGGAAATTCTCCTTGTGCTATAGTGTGCTAAAGCATTGATCATCAACCATCTTTAAAAAAACATTTTTTCTAGGGACAGAAAACTATAGGTAGGGAGAGTGTCAGTTTCTTTCACTGTGCTAATCCTTGTTTCTAGGGACAGGGAAGGACAGTGAGGGAAATTCTCCTTGTGCTATACTGTGCTAAAGCATTGATCATCAACCATCTTTAAAAAAACATTTTTTCTAGGGACAGAAAACTATAGGTAGGGAGAGTGTCAGTTTCTTTCACTGTGCTAATCCTTGTTTCTAGGGACAGGGAAGGACAGTGAGGGAAATTCTCCTTGTGCTATACTGTGCTAAAGCATTGATCATCAACCATCTTTAAAAAAACATTTTTTCTAGGGACAGAAAACTATAGGTAGGGAGAGTGTCAGTGTGTTTTACTGTGCTAATCCTTGTTTCTAGGGACAGGGAAGGACAGTGAGGGAAATTCTCCTTGTGCTATACTGTGCTGAAGCATTCCTCATCAACCATCTTTGAAATCCTTGTTTTTTGGACAGTCAGGGAAATTGTCGTTGTGCTATTCTGTGCGAAAGCAATCATCCTCAACCATATTTAGAAATCCTTAAGTAAAGGGACAGAGAAGGACACCTGAAGGTAGCCCTTATTGCTTTTTTCCCATCTCCCTGCAGGCCATCTATTAGAATGTCTGGAAGGCAAACAAGGAGAGGCAGACAGTCAGGAGGCAATAAAAGAGGGCAAGCAGGCTCTGTGTCTGGGGGCAACAGTGCTGGTCGTGGACGCGGTGCATTGTCATCAGCACATGGCCATGGGACACGCTTGTCCTTCTTTTCGGCAGCTGGACATGTTGAGCCACATCATGCCGAAGACTTGGTAGAGTGGATGACCAAGCCCTCCTCCTCCTCATCCTCTCTCACCCAGGCTCAGGGTACTGGCAAAGCAGCTGCCAAAGCGTCCTCTTCCCTGGTATCAATGTCAGACTCATCATCAGTCACTCCTTCCCTAGACCCACCATGTCCTCCTCCTGAGGAGTCCCCCGAACTGTTTGAGCACAGTGTTGGGTACATGCTCCAGGAGGATGCCCAGCGTTTCGAAGGGTCTGATGATGAAACCCAGCTACAGGAAGGCAGTAGCGTGAGAGCAGACAGAGGGGATGCTCAAGAAGGACACCAATCTGGCAGTCATGTTCCAGCAGCTGCAGCATACTGCCAGATTGGCTCCAGTGATGAGGAGGGAGGGGATGATGAGGTCACTGACTCCACGTGGGTGCCTAATAGGAGAGAGGAGGAGGATGAGGAGGAGGCACATCTCCAACGAGGCAGGATGCCCTTTGGTGGCCAGCGTAAGGGCAGTACACCGACGGAATCACACCGCAGAGCTCCGCCTGTGCAGGGCGCTGCCTCTGCCCGTCATTCAAAAAGTTCTTTGGTGTGGGCCTTTTTTGAGGCTAGTGCATCAGATCGCACAGCTGCTGTTTGCAACATATGTCTCAAGCGTATATCGCGTCGCCAAAACATCAGCCGCTTGGGTACCACATGCCTGACCAGACATATGTTGACCTGCCATGCAGCTCGTTGGCAAGCCTACCTCAAAGACCCACACCAAAGAACAAAGCGGACCTCTCCTTGCACCGCATCAGCTGGGATCTCCAACCCCACTATAACTTCAGTCCTCTCTGAAACATGCACTGAGAGGAATGAAGGTGTAGAATTAGGTGTGTCACAGCCAAGTACTTGCGGCCACTCTGCTAGCAGTACACCGACGTCCGATTCTAGCAGGCAAATTTCCCTGCCCCAGCTGCTGGACCGTCGAAAGAAGTTCACTCCCAGCCATCCACATGCCCAGCGGTTGAATGCTAGCTTGGCTAAATTGCTAGCGCTTCAACTGCTGCCTTTTCAGTTGGTAGACTCGGCCCCCTTCCGTGAGTTTGTGCAATGTGCGGTTCCTCAGTGGCAGGTTCCCAAACGCCACTTTTTCTCACGGAAGGCTATTCCGGCTCTCTACCGGCATGTGGAAGGCAATGTCTTGGCCTCGCTGGACAGGGCGGTCAGCGGTAAGGTGCATATTACCGCTGACTCATGGTCCAGCAGGCATGGACAGGGACGTTACCTTTCTTTCACGGCCCATTGGGTCACTCTTTTGGCAGCTGGGAAGGATGCAGGACAAGGTGCAGTAGTGTTGGAGGTTGTTCCACCGCCACGCCTCCAAAATGCTACTACTGGTTGTGACACACCTCTCTCCTCCACCCCCTCCTCTTCTTCTTCCTCCATGGCCTCTTCCTGTGCTTTGTCCTCTGAACCAGCGGTGCTCCGTAGCCGTTCAAGGGGCTACGCAAGTACGCAGGCAAAAAGATGCCATGCCGTGCTTGCGCTGGTGTGTTTGGGGGACAGAAGCCACACTGGGGCAGAGGTCCTGTCTGCTCTGCAGGGCCAGGCCGAGAGGTGGTTGACGCCACGCCAGCTTAAGCCAGGAATGGTGGTTTGCGACAATGGCACCAACCTCCTCTCCGCCCTCCGACAGGGACAACTGACCCATGTGCCCTGTGTGGCTCACGTCCTTAACCTGGTGGTGCAGCGGTTCTTGGGCAGGTACCCGGGCTTACAGGATGTCCTGAGGCAGGCCAGGAAAGTCTGTGTGCATTTCCGCAGATCTTATAATGCCAGTGCTCGCCTGGCTGAGCTGCAAAAGGAGTTGAACCTGCCCAAGAACCGCCTTATATGTGACATGCCCACCAGGTGGAACTCAACGTTGGCCATGCTGCAGCGGCTGCACACGCAGCAGAGGGCCATCAATGAGTACCTGTGCGACTACGGCACCAGGACAGGGTCAGGGGAGCTTGGTTTTTTTTCTCCACGCCAGTGGGGCATGATCAGGGATGCATGCACTGTCCTGGCACTATTTGAGGAGGCCACGAGGATGGTGAGCAGTGACAGTGCATGCATCAGTGACACTGTACCTCTTGTCCACCTGTTGGAGCACACGCTGCGTGGAATAATGGACAGGGCACTTGAGGCAGAACAGAGGCAGGAAGAGGAGGACTTCCTTGCCTCTCAAGGCCCCCTTTACCCAGACAGTGTTCCTTCTGTCCCACCCATCGCATAGGAAGAGGAGGAGGAGGAGGATTGTGTCAGCATGGAGGTGGAGGCTGGCACTCAGCATCATCAGCAGCAGTCTTTTAGGGATGATTTACAGTCCCAAGAAACCAGTGGACTTGTACGTGGCTGGGAGGAGGTGGCTGCGGATCATGTCGTCCTTAGTGACCCAGAGGACTCCGGACCGAATGCCTCAGCAAACCTACGCTGCATGGCCTCCCTGATCCTGCAAAGTCTGCGGAAGGATCCTCGTATTCTTCGGATCAAGGAGAGGGACCATTACTGGCTGGCCACTCTCCTTGATCCACGGTACAAGGGTAAGGTTGCGGACCTTATGTTACCGTCGCAGAGGGAGCAGAGGATGAGACAACTCCGGGAGGCCTTGCAGAAAGGTCTGTGCAACGCGTTCCCAGAGACTGGGAGGTTACAAACTCCTGGTCCTGGACAACGAGTTGCTGAGGCTTCGGCCAGTCAAAGAAGGAGCGGTGGGGAAGGTGGCCGTCTGACCGATGCGTTCAGACAATTCTTTAGTCCGCAGCCCCAAAGTATGATCGGTTCCAGCAACCATCGCCAGCGTCTGATAAACATGGTGCAGGAATATCTAGGGGCAAGGTCAGACTTGGACACCTTCCCCACCGAAAATCCTCTGGCTTACTGGGTCTTGAGGATGGATCACTGGCCAGAGCTTGCACAGTATGCAATTGAGCTACTGGCCTGTCCTGCATCCAGCGTTCTTTCGGAACGCACATTCAGTGCTGCTGGAGGATTTGTCACGGATCACAGGGTGCGCCTGTCCACCGACTCGGTTGATCGACTGACTTTCATCAAGATGAACCAGTCTTGGATCACCACCAGCTACCACACACCTGATGCTGATATAACAGACTAATTGATTTTAACATGTCACATCCCTTCAAGACTGATGCTGATGCTGAGTGCCTGTGCTGTTATGTTGACTGGCTATCCTCCTCCTCCGAGTCCTCAATGATACGATTGATGATGATAGCTTGGAAGATCATTTTTGTTTATGGGTGCCGCCACCAGTGGCTAAGGCCCAATTTTTCAGCCCCTGTTTAACAGGGGCGTGTCATTACAATTTTTGAAGCAATACTTTGCAACAGGGCTCATTGCTGTGCTCCAAGTACAGTATCTGTGAGGGGTTGCAGTGTTGTGCCACCAGTGCCTAAGGCCCAATTTTTCAGGCCCTGTTCAACAGGGGCATGTAATTACAATTCTTGATCTAATAATTCACAGCAGGGCCCATTGCTGCACCCACCAAGAGTAACTCTGAGGGCTTACAGTGTTGTGGCAACGCCACCACCACCACCACCACGAAAGGCCCAATTTTTCAGCCCCTGTTCAAAAGGGGCATGTAATTACAATTCTTGATCTAATAATTCACAGCAGGGCCCATTCCTGCACCCACCAAGAGTAACTGTCAGGGCTTACAGTGTTGTGGCACCAGCACCACCATCAAAGGCCCAATTTTTACTACCACTGTTCAACAATTATATGTAATTACAATTCCTGATATAATAGTTGACAGCAGGGCGTTCCAGCACCAACCAAGAGTAACTGTGAGTGCTTACAGTGTTGTGCCAACACCAACAACTAAGGGGCCTATTTCTGCAGAGTATATACGGCAGGTCCCTACTTTCAAACATCCAACTTACAAACGACTCCTACTTGCAAACGCAAGAAGACAACAGGAAGTGAGAGGAAATCTACCCCTAGGAAGGAAAATTCTCTCCTGTAAGAATTAATATGGGAGAAAGGTGTCTCCTCTGTACTGATGCTTTATCAGCAATCCTTGTTTCAAGAAAAACACCACATTTCAAAAACAGTTGTCATTGGGACGGAAAGTGAGGTGAAATGTTCTGAACAGGGGCACAGACAGCAAAACAAATGTTACAGGGGTGATAACCCTTACCTATGTTTTCCAAAAAGTTTAAAAATAGATTTTTGGGCTGGAGCTACACTTAAACAATGTACCTGTTCAAAATTACAAACACATTCTACATAAGAACAAACCTACAGTCCCTGTCTTGTATGCACCGCCTGTATACGGCTGTTCAGAGTATATAGGGCCTTTTTTATTTTGTGTGCGGTGTTCCCCTTAATATCCATACAAGACCCAAAGGGGCTGGTAATGGGCTGGGGTAGCTATGCCATTTTTCTTAAAGATTTTCATCCATATTACCGGGACCAGACATTACATTAAAGCCGCAAGCAGTTTTAAATGGCTTTTTTTTCCTTTAGAAGTGTCATTTTGTGCAGGGACAGTTCTAAACACGGGAAACACGTGGCACTTCACAGGCATACTTTAGACACCCCCCAGGTACGATATTTAAAGGAATATTTGACTTTTTTTTTTTCACTTTATGCATCATTAACCACTTAAGCCCCGGACCATTTGGTAGCTAGAGGACCAGAGGTGAATTCAGAATTTAGCACTGCGCTGCTTTAACTGTAAATTGTGCGGACATGCAATGTTGTACCCAAACGAAATTTGCGTCCTTTTCTTCCCACAAATAGAGCTTTCTTTTAATGGTATTTGATTGCCTCTGCGATTTTTATTTTTTGCGATATAAACGGAAAAAGACCGAAAATTGTGAAAAAAAATGATATTTTCTACTTTTTGTTATGAGAAAAATCGAATAAACTCAATTGTAGTCATACATTTAGGCCAAAATGTATTCAGCCACATGTTTTTAGTAAAAAAAATGTCAATAAGCGTATATTTATTGGTTTGCGCAAAAGTTATAAAGTTTACAAACTAGGGTACATTTTCTGAAATTTACACAGCTTTAAATTTATGACTGCCTATCTCATTTCTTGAGGTGCTAAAATGACAGGGCAGTACAAAACCCCCCCAAATGACCCCATTTTGGAAAGTAGACACCCCAAGGAAATTGCTGAGAGGCATTTTGAGC
Source organism: Rana muscosa (assembly GCA_029206835.1). Classification (NCBI taxonomy): domain Eukaryota; kingdom Metazoa; phylum Chordata; class Amphibia; order Anura; family Ranidae; genus Rana; species Rana muscosa. The sequence goes on along the minus strand of CM055121.1, from coordinate 650,934,582 downwards.
CCATTGAATTTTTTTTTTTTTGTCCCAAGTGATTGAATAATGACTAAAAAAAAAAAAAAAAATTACAAAAAGTTGTCACTAAATGATATATTGCTCACACATGCCATGGTTATATGTGGAATTTCACCCCAAAATACATTTTGCTGCTTCTCCTGAGTACGGGGATACCACATGTGTGGGACTTTTTGGGAGCCTAGCCGTGTACGGGACCCCGGAAACCAAGCACCACCTTCAGGATTTCTAAGGGCGCAAATTTTTGATTTCACTCCTCACTACCTATCACAGTTTCGAAGGCCATAAAATGCCAAAATAGCACAAAACCCCCCCAAATGACCCCATTTTAGAAAGTAGACACCCCAAGGAAATTGCTGAGAGGCCTGTTGAGCCCATTGAATATATTTTTTTTTGTCCCAAGTGATTGAATAATGACAAAAAAAAAAACAAAAAAAAAAATTACAAAAAGTTGTCACTAAATGATATATTGCTCACACATGCCATGGTTATATGTGGAATTACACCCCAAAATACATTTTTCTGCTTCTCCTGAGTACGGGGATACCACATGTGTGGGACTTTTTAGGAGCCTAGCCGCGTACGGGACCCTGAAAACCAAGCACCGCCTTCAGGATTTCTAGGCACAAATTTTTGATTTCACTCCTCACTACCTATCACAGTTTCGAAGGCCATAAAATGCCAAAATCGCACAAAACCCCCCCAAATGACCCCATTTTGGAATATAGACACCCCAAGCTATTTGCTGAGAGGAATGGCGAGTATTTTACAGCTCTCATTTGTTTTTGAAAATGAAGAAAGAAAATATATATATATATATATAATTTTCAAAACTTTGTGACAAAAAGCGAGATCTGCAAAATACTCACAATACCTCTCAGCAAATAGCTTGGGGTGTCTACTTTCCAAAATGGGGTCATTTGGGGGGGTTTTGTGCTATCTGGGCATTCCATGGCCTCCGAAACTGTGATAGGCAGTGAGAAGTGAAATCAAAAATTTACACCCTTAGAAAGCCTGAAGGCGGTGCTTGGTTTTTGGGGTCCCGTACGTGGCTAGGCTCCCAAAAAGTCTCACACATGTGGTATCCCCGTACTCAGGAGAAGCAACAGAATGTATTTTGGGGTGTAATTCCACATATGCCCATGGCATGTTTGAGCAATATATCATTTAGTGACAACTTTGTGCAAAAAAAAAAAAAAAATTGTTGTTTTTCCGCAACTTGTGTCAACATATAAAATATTCCATGGACTCGACATGTCTCTCAGTATATAGCTTGGGGTGTCTACTTTCCAAAATGGGGTCATTTGGGGGGGTTTTGAACTGTTCTGGCATTTTATACACAACATTAGGAAGCTTACATCCACTCTTCTAACCACTTGAAGACAAAGCCCTTTTTGACACTTTTTGTTTACATGAAAAAATTTTTTTTTTTGCAAGAAAATTATGTTGAACCCCCAAACATTATATATATTTTTAAAGCAAAGGCCCTACAGATTAAAATGGTGGGTGTTGCATTTTTTTTTCTACACAGTATTTGCGCAGCGATTTTTCAAACGCATTTTTTGGGTTAAAAAATACACTTTTTTTAATTTTAATGCACTAAAACACACTATATTGCCCAAATGTTTGATAAAATAAAAAAGATGATCTTAGGCCGAGTACATAGATACCAAACACGACATGCTTTAAAATTTCGCACAAACGCGCATTGGCGACAAACTACATACATTTTTAAAAGCCTTTAAAAGCCTTTACAGGTTACCCCAGTAGATTTACAGAGGAGGTCTACTGCTAAAATGATTGCCCTCGATCTGACCTTCGCGGTGATACCTCACATGCATGGTGCAATTGCTGTTTACATATGACGCCAGACCGACGCTTGCGTTCGCCATTGGGCAAGAGCAGGGCAGGACAGGGGTGCTTTTTTTTTTTCTTTTTTTTTTTTATTATTAATTTTGCTTTTTTATTTTATTTTTAAATTGTTCCTTCCAAGTATTTTTTTTTTTAATCATTTTTATTGTTATCTCAGGGAATGTAAATATCCCCTATGATAGCAATAGGTAGTGACAGGTACTCTTTTTTTGAAAAAACTGGGGTCTTCTAGACCCTAGATTTTTCTCTGCCCTCAAAGCATCTGACCACACCAAGATCGGTGTGATAAAATGCTTTCCCAATTTCCCAATGGCGCTTTTTATATCCGGGGGGGGCATTCCCTCCCACTGCTTGTAAAAGCAGTCCAGAGGCTAATTAGCCGCTAGGATTGCTTATACATGAAAGCCGGCCGCAGGCTGAAAAGAATGATACCAAGATGATACCTAAACCCGCAGGCATCATTCTGGTATAAACATTCAAAGTCCAGCAACATACCAGTACGTTGCTGGTCCTTGTTGGACATGTATTGTAATCTTTTTATTTCATGCAGCCAGTTGGCTGAACGAAAAAAGAGATTGATCGGTGGGTATGCCCACCATTAGAATACCGCCCTTCATCCACCCACTTCCAATGATGGGCATACACGCACCATTTATATATGCCGAAGCATGGGGGCATCCTCCCGCAAAAAAGTTATGCCGCACACACATGGTCGGACTTTTCCACGGGCAAGCCTCCGTCGGAATTTCGACCGTATGTACGCGGCATTAGTAGCAAAATCGCTCCTCCGCCCCTCCTGCCCCAATGGTTCGGCATATTTGCTTTTTTTTTTTTAACTGTGGTGGTGAAATCACCTCCTACAGCACTGGAGTCGCAGGGATCAGGCCTGTCTCTGCGAATGCTGCAGTTATGTGTGTTTTTGTTTTGTAAGTGACAGTGATCGATCGATACTGCACTTGGGTGGCCTGGGCTGGATGGAGGGGAAAAACGCAGGTGCCAGCAGGTATCTGGGCTGATCCCGCTAACACTGCGTTTTTGGGAACCCTAAACTGCTGGGGACGCTAGTATAGATCTGATCAGATCAGATATTGATCTATTCAGATACTATACCACTAAGGTTGGTGTATGCTTCACGCGTGGGTGTTAGCGTTACTGGCACTAACCTGACGCTGCCTGGGGTGTGACTCAGACCCTCTCTGACGCTAAAACCTAATTGATATCACCCGCCGGGCGATCAGGGGGTTAAACCTTTATTGGGTTATATACACGGCGGGTGCCCTGACACTATAAAAAGCAAACTAACTAACCAGCGTCACCCGTAACACTTATATGGTGATCACTGGTGAAAGGGTTAAACTAGGGGCAATCAGGGGGTTAAAACCTTTATTAGATAATATATGGGGGTACCTGACGCTATAAAAACCTGCGGCGAACCTAAAAAAAATTACCAGCTACCGATCTGCATCACCGACACTAAGACAGCGTTTAGAAAAACGATTGCTTAGCGACAGTGGTGATGGGGGTGAAAGGGTTACCTGGGGGGCGATCAAGGGGGTTAAACCTTTATTAGATAATATATTGGGGTACCTGACGCTATAAAAACATGCGGCGAACCTAAAAAAAATTACTGGCTACGATCTGCATCACCGACACTAAGACAGCGTTTAGAAAAACAATTGCTTAGCGACAGTGGTGATAGGGGGTGAAAGGGTTACCTGGGGGGCGATCAAGGGGGTTAAACCTTTATTAGATAATATATTGGGGTACCTGACGCTATAAAAACCTGCGGCGAACCTAAAAAAAATTACCGGCTACCGATCTGCATCACAGACACTAAGACAGCGTTTAGAAAAACGATCGCTTAGTGACAGTGGTGATAGGGGGTGAAAGGGTTACCTAGGGGGCGATCAAGGGGGTTAAACCTTTATTAGATAATATATTGGGGTACCTGACGCTATAAAAACCTGCGGCGAACCTAAAAAAAATTACTGGCTACGATCTGCATCACCGACACTAAGACAGCGTTTAGAAAAACAATTGCTTAGCGACAGTGGTGATAGGGGGTGAAAGGGTTACCTGGGGGCGATCAAGGGGGTTAAACCTTTATTAGATAATATATTGGGGTACCTGACGCTATAAAAACCTGCGCGAACCTAAAAAAAATTACCGCTACCGATCTGCATCACAGACACTAAGACAGCGTTTAGAAAAACGATCGCTTAGTGACAGTGGTGATAGGGGGTGAAAGGGTTACCTGGGGGGCGATCAAGGGGGTTAAACCTTTATTAGATAATATATTGGGGTACCTGACGCTATAAAAACCTGCGGCGAACCTAAAAAAAATTACTGGCTGCCGATCTGCATCACTGACGCTAAGACAGCGATCAGAAAAATGATCGCTAAGCGACAGTGGTGATAGGCGGTGAAAGGGTTATCTGGGGGGTGATCAGGGGGTTAAACCTTTATTAGGGGGGGTTAGGGGGCTACACTGGACCTAAGACTAAACTTTGGTGACACTTTTACAGTCACAAATGTCACTGATTGCAGTGATCACTAAATAAATGGTCACTGCAATCAGTGACACTGTGACTGGGGGCTGGGGGGGTGATCTGGGGGGTGATCTGGGGGGGCGATTTATGTCCCTATGTGTCCTGGTGTCAGTGTAGTGTTGTGGGCACTAACCTGATATCTTCTCTTGTACGGCGCTCGGTATATGTGAGCGCCGCACCAGAGATGACATCACTTCCTCCTGCTCCCTCTGTCTGACACAGACAGAGGGGGCATTTCCATTCGCCGGGAGCGATCGCGAGGGGGTGGCCAGAAACTAATGGCTGCCCCCTCATCCCGGAACGCTCCCAGGCACTTAGCCACCGCTCACTGTATAGGAGGGGGGTCCGATCGGACCCCCCAACTGTACAAAGGCAATCACGTATGCTCTACGTGATTGTGCCTGTCGGTGCTATTCTGCCGACGTATATATACAGTGAGCGGTCGTTAAGTGGTTAAAATGACTGCTCCCGAAAAACGACCGTTTTTAAAACTTCTTTTTGCATTGATACATGTCCCCTGGTGCAGAACCCGGGTTCCCAAACCCTTTTTAGGACAATAACATGCATAATAGACGTTATAATTAGCACTTTAGAATTCGAACGTTCGCATCCATTGTATTTAATAGGGTTCTAATGTTCGTACGAACTTTCGGTCCGTTCGCGGGTTCTGGTGCGAACCGAACCCGGGGGTGTTCGGCTCATCACTACCCAGGAACCATCGCAACTTTGTGGGGTATCAATTTGGAAGTGTCCACAGTATATGTGTTGTTATTTATGTATATGTTGTTATCTACATGCCATTAATTATGTACCTGCTATTGTCTTCATGACGTAGGTCAAATTTATGCTATGTATTCATGTAATATTAAAATTTTATTAATTTTCTACAAATTATGTGTGCCTTTTAAAGTCCATTCTTTCCACAATCTCCAGTACTGCCTCGTTAAAGGCTGTTGCAAGTAGGGCATCAAATTCATCAATGCAATATTTCTGCCTTTATTGGCAGATTTTATAATTATCGCTGCATTGTTCTGTAGTCTCACTAAGGCTTCCTCCTGGTTTTTTTTTTAATTTGTGTCCACCATCTTGGGTCTATGCCTTCAATTTCTTTTACAGATTGTGTCAGAAGTGCCCATATTCCCGGAGGTGACCTAGGAGGAGGGAATTTATCAGACTTGGGCCTAAACCGTTTGGAATCATTCTGCATTTATTCAATCTGATCCTGTTTGAACGTAGATCCTTCTTAAATACCACCTTCTATCTGTTCATTTTCATTTAATAGTTTGATGAGGTTCCCAAGGTCCCTAAAATCAGACATGGTATAATTTTTAAATTCCTCCCATATCAATCTGGCCCTCATGTTTACAAGAGCGGTCCTTGTCATATAGGTATTTAAAAGAAAGTCTTCAGGCGAAGAGGTACAGATCCTTGACGACCTCAAATGTACCCATAGCCTGGTCTGGACAAAAATTTAAGCCCAGACTGAGGCCCTGCGATGATCGGGGCTCTTTCAAACTTGGTATTGGCCTAATGTTTCGAATTGGATTATAAATATCAAATGACTGTTTTACAGCTCCCTATAAATCTTGATTGAATGTCAAAAGTATTTTTGTGGATTGGTTTGGTATTGACAGAGATGCTTGACACTAGCAGGTGCAGCTAAAGGCAGGATCAACCAGGTATATTTCACTCTACACAAAACAAATGTGAGTATGAACACTCTTATGTAACATGTAATGAGAGTTTTTCATAGCCTAGGTTTAATGACACTTTAAAGTCCCATTGAGCCTTCACTTTAAGCTAAATACATTCCATCTGCATCAAAACAAAAGGTGTTTGATGCCTTAGTTTTTCTTTCTATAGCAACTACAGGCTGTGTAGAAAAATATGACCCCTGCTTGTAGCTGCAAAGTAGGACTTTTGCCCTCTGTGAGAAAGCCCCCTACTTAGTAAGACTTCTAGCTCTACAATCTGGAAAACTCATGCTCCTCCCTGATTGGAGTGATCTGGCTTAGCAGGGGACATGTCAGACCTCTGCAAAGTGATCAGAGTTTTCCCCAGAGAGCAAGTGTCCCCCTCTGCAGCACGCTTTTAGGGGTTAGGCTTTTCTAATCTGTGGCTACTATAGAAAGAAAACCATCTGTAAGACATTGAACACCTTTTGTTTTATTTTCCAGCCAGAATTGAAGGTCACAACTTGATAGTAAGAAGAGTAGGGGTTACTGCTGCATAAAGGAGAAATGGAAACTAGGCAAATCGAAAACCTAAAACCAGCTCCTTGCAGTTATAACCCCTCCCACACTACATCTGTTCAATTTCATTTAGTGCTCTTAGAAGAATGGATGTTCTTTCCCTTCTGATATATATTTTTTTCTTCATTTTTAGAAGATTTTTCAACTATTAATAGCTACTGCGTAGATTCAGGCTGGATATTATAAAAGGACAAAGAGACAGAGCTCTCACAAAACGGGATTTTAAAGGGGGACACCGGTTCTGTTTGTAGGTGAGTACACTTGAGACGGTACATTAGAAAAATATAAATTTATTCATAACATCTTTAAAATTGATATCGCAATTATACAAAATCATAAAAGCTTAGAAACAAAGAACTGGATTGTGCAATTAGCCAACATGTTTCGCACTGTTGTGCTTCGTCAAGGCTTAGCACTTGTCTTTTGTTTTATCAAGTCTGTATAAGACATAAAAGTTTATAATTAATGTCAAGCAGTAATATAATATCAATACATATGCATTCATTAAAGTAGTACAAATTTGCTGCATATTAACAAACTTGGAAAAAAATAAATATATATATTGTAACATGCTCACCTAGTTCGATTTGAAATAATTGGACAAAACGCACACCGCTAAACATGTGCATCAATGCTGATAACTGGCCCACATCCCACCACAGCTGACCCGGCGGATGCCAGAACCAGCAGGTCGATACGTGAGGATTTTGACTGTGTAAGCCGACCAAGTAATGGTAAAAAATTCAAATCTAAAAAAGATAAGTAATAATGAAAGAGATGGTAAAAGTGTCCTATAATACCTATAGGGACTACTTCTAAGTGAACTAAAGTAGGTAGACTTTAGTAAAACGATACCAAATGTATCCAAAAATCTATGAAAAATATATAAAATATATCATTCTCCCAACCAGTGGGTCAGACTGCAATGACATGCAATGGAGAGTTGGATTAAAACAGGGGGGGGGGGGGGTCACAACATAAGTAGTAACAAGGCGGTAGTGGGAACATTCCATTTGAGTTGATATTGAAGTTTTAACAGCATATCATGTACTAATGTCATGGCATGAAAAAGAAAAGAATATTAAAATTGAATAAAGGGACTACTAGCAAAACTAAATTGATAGATATCGAGGCTGATAGCTTATAGCAGTGTTTCTCAACTCCAGTCCTCAAGGCGCCCCAACAGGTCATGTTTTCAGGCTTTCCATTATTTTGCAGAGGTGATTTGATCAGTTTCACTGCCTTCGTAATTACCAAAGCTGTTTTATCTGAGGGAAATCCTGAAAACATGACCTGTTGGGGCGCCTTGAGGATTGGAGTTGAGAAACACTGGCTTATAGCATATGAAATACATAGTATGGTATATGTTAAAGGGCCAAGGGATAGGGTGCACAAACAGTGCATGGCTACTAATAACATAATTACCTAAGTCCCCGTTGGTTCACAAACCCGCACAAATGTGTAGATAGCCTCAGTACCTGTATAGGGTCCAGCCCATGTGTAGTAAGAGATCCCAGTAAGTCGCAGTTCACATTGGTTCCACTGGTTGAGATCCTTGTAGCCATCTTAAATGTGCACAGTCATCCCGGAAGTGAAGGATCGCGAACGACCCCTGACATCACTTCCGGTCTGGGCACTCCTATGCCGCGCGTGCGCAATAGTAACGCATAGCGCAGGCGTGATCCACCGTCCACGATAGCGCGGACGGAGGATGAGAGGGGGAGGAGGAGGAGAAGGAGGAGATTCCCCTTTCCCAAAACATAGAATGCACGGAAAACCCCATGTCAATCAAAGCTGCAGGGGGAGGGAGGGGGCAGCCAACAGCATATAGCACTGTCCCACGGTGCGCGGCCATCCAATCACCCAAAACAAATTAACAGTTTAATAATAAGAATAGCAATCTCAAATCATTAACAATTTAAAATAACATAAGTATATCAACATGATTCTAAATGACATAAAGCCAGAACAGTTCATAATTGATTTGGTGAAAAACAGATAATATATAGATAAGTTGACGCATTATGCATCCTCACAAATATATATTTAGCATGTCCATGGTTATAGAGTATAGAAGAAAGAACCCAACATTCACAGAATTGTAAATGTTTGACAGTCACCACATCCCTGAATGAATATGGAAAAACAGAAAAAAAAAAACATTGGAGGTGGGACTTTAAAAGTGACTGCAAACAAGCAAGAGTATGTATAAAAAGTATAAATGTAATCAGTAAGTACAAAAACAAAACATTCTGAATTAAAAATCACATGGAAATTGTACAAATCCAGAAAACTTGGTAAATTTTTTGGAAAGAAGGTTGAACACTTAAAGTCAGACCCAACAGCTGTTTCGGTATGAAGCCCTTCTTCAGGGGATTTACAGACATAAAGGTCAAAAAGTGTCTATGGAGAGACAAATTCTGTTAGATATACAATCGTTACATAATATAAATTTATATCAGACAATATAGTTACGACAGGTAAATATTTGCTTACAAAAATTTCCAGGATTTATTCAGCATTCCATGTGTCGAAAGACCACGTACATTGTTTGAGATGTAAAGAGATAAAAAACAAAGGCAGGCGCCGCTGAAGTAAAACTGTGTGATTTTAATATAGCAGTAACATTAAAACACTCACATTAAGGTGTCTTTAGATCGGCATGTGGGGGTCCTGTGGGATGTGCACCTCCGCTCGTGACAGCAATGTTCAAGCCCAGTGCAGTGGAGCCGGTGTTCAATCCTGTGGAGAGTTTTCCGGGTCTCGTGCGGCGGCCGAATGGAGGCCTGGAGCGCAAGCTGCTCGTCTGTGCTGAGGCGCAGCGTGTGGCGGGATGGCGTCACAGGACCAAGATGCAATGCATTTCGGTGCATGCGCAGTGGGAGGAGGTACATACTACGCTCATCTTTTTCAAGCTCGAGACCCGAAGGAGGCCAAAGACCTCCAGCAAGGGTCCCCAAATGATGGGCGGCGGGACGGAGGAAAACTCTATTTATATACAGTGAAATATGTGTACACTGAAAGACATTAAAAAAAAAAAGAAGAAAAAATAGGTTAGAAAGCCCGAAATTAATTATTGTATGCGTCTCAATGTAAAAAGTACCAAAACACAAAATGATTGGGGAAAGGATGTCTAATGTGCGTAAAACACCCACCAGTATAGTAAACAGCTCCTGGTCATGAGATGAGAAGGAGAAGGGGATAACACAGACTTCACAAATGGATGCAGTCCTAAAACAAATGAGGGTGCATAAATTATGCACTACCATTAAAGTAAAGCAACTACATAGGTATCTCACTCTTCCACTTCAAAAGAGTATGTCTAAAAAATAAAGACAAAGGAAGAGTAGAAAGAGTCATCAATCAAGAGAATAAATGGTAAGTATCATTCTATCATAATGTATCAAAAACTGCATCCAGAAGAAGTCTACCTGTAAGGTTCCTCAGTACAAGATCGACCGCCGCATCCAATGCCTCATGTGGACCGATAATGGCCACCGAGGGCTTTAAATGGCGTCAGGCAGACGCCCGCACATGCGTGAAAAAACGGATAAAAGCAAAAACGTAATGACTAAAGGCAGAGAGGCGCGACAGAGGACCATGGACGGAAGTTCACATGTGGGAGAAGGATAGTATCCAATGGCTGTATATAGAACCACGCAGACGCAGTTGAGTTATAGACCAATCTGGTTACAAGGCTTAGACCATATTGAAGGGAAAAAATAGAAAAATGGTTAGGTGTATAGCCGAACATAGCTGAAACGAGTAAACATAGTACAGGTCGAGACTGGAGACCACATTATGATCTGAAGTGACGACCGTAAATAAATGTCTAAGGAAAGAACCCAAATTGATCAATTCAATCGTGCATTTTATTTGCTGATTGATAATGCGTATGCCAACAAAACTATCAATACACAAATTTGGAATTATATTAGAACTCTCCATCCCAGAATCCCCACTTTTTACAGCCTCCCCAAGGTGCACAAAAACCAAACTACACCTCCAGGACGTCCTATTGTTTCAGGATGTGGTAGTATCACCGAAAACCTTAGTAAATTCATTGACGAACAGATTCGTCCGTATGTGAACAACTTGCCCTCCTTTGTCAAAGACATCATGCACCTTCTCAATCAACTAGATGAGATGTCTGTGCTCCCCAATGCCCTGCTGGTGGCTACTGATGTTGAAGCACTTTACAGCTCTATCCCCCACCAGCGGGGCATTGGGGTCATCAGACATACTCTATCTCAATCCCACCGTGACAACCACTCCTTTGATTTGTTCTTGCTTTCTGCTCTTGAGCATATCCTTACTTGCAATGCATTCTCTTTCGATGGGTCCCACTACCTCCAGGTGCAGGGCGTCTGCGTGGTTCTATATACGGCCTTTGGATACTATCCTTCTCCCACATGTGAACTTCCGTCCATGGTCCTCTGTCGCGCCTCTCTGCCTTTAGCGCGGGGCGCGTCATCACCATGTAACGCCATTTAAAGCCCTCGGTGGCCATTATCGGTCCACATGAGGCATTGGATGCGGCGGTCGATCTTGTACTGAGGAACCTTACAGGTAGACTTCTTCTGGATGCAGTTTTTGATACATTATGATAGAATGATACTTACCATTTATTCTCTTGATTGATGACTCTTTCTACTCTTCCTTTGTCTTTATTTTTTAGACATACTCTTTTGAAGTGGAAGAGTGAGATACCTATGTAGTTGCTTTACTTTAATGGTAGTGCATAATTTATGCACCCTCATTCGTTTTAGGACTGCATCCATTTGTTAAGTCTGTGTTATCCCCTTCTCCTTCTCATCTCATGACCAGGAGCTGTTTACTATACTGGTGGGTGTTTTACGCACATTAGACATCCTTTCTCCAATCATTTTGTGTTTTGGTGCATTTTACATTGAGACGCATATAAGAATTAATTTCGGGCTTTTTAACCTGTTTTTTCTTCTTTTTTTTTTTAATGTCTTTCAGTGTACACATATTTCACCGTATATAAATAGAGTTTTTCTCAGTCCCGCCGCCCATCATCATTTGGGGACCCTTGCTGGAGGTCTTTGGGCTCCTTCAATATTTGAGCCTTTTTTATGGGGTGATCTTCCCCTTTTACATCTCAAACAATGCACGTGGTCTTTCAACACATGGAATGCTGAATAAATCCTGGAAATTTTTGTAACTATATTGTCTCATATAAATTTATATTATTTAACGATTGTATATCTAACAGAATTTGTCTCTCCATAGACACTTTTTGACCTTTATGTCTCTAAATCCCCTGAAGAAGGGCTTCATACCGAAACAGCTGTTGGGTCTGACTTTACGTGTTCAACCTTCTTTCCATCAAATTTACCAAGTTTTCTGGATTTGTACAATTTCCATGTGATTTTTAATTCAGAATGTTTTGTTTTTGTACTTACTGATTAACCACTTCGCGCCCGGCCTATCTGCAAAAGACGTCCGCAAAGCGGTCGCCAATTGCTGATAGGACGTCTATGGACGTCCTCCCATTCACTTCCGCGATGCGCGCCGCCGCGGGCGCGCATCGGGGAAAAGCTGTGCCCGCCGTGTCAGGCGGGTGCCGATGCGCGTGCCTGGCGGCCGCGATGTCCGCCAGGTACCCGCGATCGGCTGTCACAGAGCCAGGGACGTGGATCTCTGTGTGTAAACACAGAGATCCACGTCCTGTCAGGGAGAGGTGACGGATGGTGTGTCCCTTGTACATAGGGACAACCATCAGTCACCTCCCCCAGTCAGTCCCCTCCCCCTACAGTTACAATCACTCCCAGGGAACACATTTAACCCCTCGATCGCCCCCTAGTGGTTAACCCCTTCACTGCCAGTCACATTTATACAGTAATCAGTGCATATTTATAGCACTATTCGCTGTATAAATGTGAATGGTCCCAAAAATGTGTCAAAAGTGTCCGATGTGTCCGCCATAATGTCACAGTCACAAAAAAAAAAATCGCAGACCGACGCCATTACTAGTAAAAAAATAAATAAATAAATTTAAAAAATCATAATTCTATTCCCTATTTTGTAGGCGCTATAACTTTTGCGCAAACCAATCACTATACGCTTATTGCGTTTTTTGTTTTTTTTTACCTAAAATATGTAGAATACGTATCAGCCTAAACTGAGGAAAAAAATAGTTTTTTAAAAAAAAAAATTGGGATATTAATTATAGCAAAAATGAAAAAATATTGTGTTTTTTTCAAAATTGTCGCTCTTTTTTTGTTTATAGCGCAAAAAATAAAAACCGCAGAAATGATCAAATACCACCAAAAGAAAGCTCTATTTGTGGGAAAAAAAGGACGTCAATTTTGTTTGGGAGCCACGTCGCACGACCGCGCAATTGTCATTCAAAGCGTGACAGCGCTGAAACCTGAAATTTCGCCCGGGCAGGAAGGGGGTTATGTGCCCAGTTGTCAAGTGGTTAAACTTATACTGATAAACTTATACTTTTTATACATACTCTTGCTTGTTTGCAGTCACTTTTAAAGTCCCACCTCCAAGGGTTTTTTTTCTGTTTTTCCATGGTTATAGAGTAGGGACAGAGATACATGCAGGCCAATAGCAATTAATTGTTAAGGAGCGGGGGGGGGGAAGGAGAGAGGGGGGGAGGATATATTGGGGAACAAATATATCATGTTCAGCACCGAAGGGTTATATTAGTAGTATACAGAACATACCTGGACATGATAGATTAGCTCTAGCACCTTCATACATATACTTTGAAAAGGAAAAAGATATTGCAAGCCATTCTAAGGAAGCATAGTGGGGTTAGGTACATTAAATAAATCATAAAATAATTAATAACATATCAGATGTTTAGATGGAATGAATTTAGTCAATTAGACATAAAATATACAAATAAAACCCAGTAATACCCCTATACCTCCTAAAAGAGTATTTTAAAGAAATGGCTTGAAGGAAATCGCAGTATTACGGCCTGGGGGGTAGATGGCCCTTTGGTTGAAGATCCATTTGGCTTCTTGCTGAAGGATCTTTTTGTCAAAATCTCCTCCTTAGGTGTTCAGAGATAACTTCCAATACAAAAAATGAAACAAAAGATGGGTTATAACTGTGGTTAAGACCTATTTGCTTACAGATGGGAGTATAAAGGAGTCATGCATCGAGATAGTACAGATGGTCTTGCACTCTTTTTGCAAAAGGACGCTTCGCCTTGCCAATGTAAAATGTGCCACACAAGCACATTGCCAAATATACAACCCCAATTGTGCAACAGTCCGCATACATCGTGGATTTGTTAAAGCCGTATCCCGGTAGGGGGCATCCTGTGCCCTCTTTTATCCACGGGCACTGATCACAGTTACCACATCTGTATGTACCATTGCTGATGGTTGCCCCCTTCCAAGGTTTCGGGGGTATAGTGGCTGTGGATAAGACCATCCCTGATTGATCGAGATCTACGATAAACAATTTCAGGTCTATCTGCCACATACTTGGATATGATTGGATCCTTGGAGAAGAAATGACAATTATTGCTGATTAGTTGGCGAAAAATATCTTGATGCGCGCTAAATGTAGTAATGAATTTGGTAGTGGGGTTCTGTTCACGGGCTTTAGATTTAAAGATAAGCGTATCACGTGTATTGCCTTTTGCTCTTCCATAGGCCTTTTTAAGGACCTTCTTGCTGTATTCTCTGGCAAGAAGACGTAGATAGAGGGCTTTTGCTTCAAGCTCAAACTCCTCGCCCCTGGCACAGTTACGGCGTAGCCTAAGGTATTGACTAAAAGGAATGCTACGCTTCAGGGAACGAGGATGAGAGCTTGAATAATGCAAAATGGTGTTACCAGCCGTTTCTTTCCTATACAAGCTACTGTGTACAGTCCCATTCCCATTAAGAAATAGACATAAATCCAAAAATGGAATACTGGTAGTGTCAAATTGAATAGTAAACTTAAGATTAAACTCATTGACTGATAAAAAGGACATAAATTCAGAAAGCTCGTTGGCTGTACCATCCAGATAACCAAAACGTTGTCGATATACCTCCGCCAAACTAGAACGTGGCGGAGGTATAACGAGGCGTAGTCATCTGAAAAGAGGGCTCTCTCCCATCCCCCCAGGTACAGGTTTGCGTACGATGGATAGGCTGGATATTAGCATTCCTAAAAGTCTCTCCAGTTAGCCAATGAGTGCAGGTTTCTCTAGTTCTGAAAGTATACTGGTGTTCTCTGCAATCAACAGTGACAACTTTCTACAGTAGCTAAATATTATTTTCTTTTGTCTTTGTTGCCTTCGTATTCTATTTTCCCTGTAGGGATTCTGTAAAGCAGTTTTACTCCACACGCAGGAGTGGAATTTCTGGACAGCCTTCTCTGTACCGACAGCTTCTGGGCAGCAGACACATCCTTTTCATATAGTGCCACCTGAAGTGACAAATGGTCTCAGAAGCCATTGCTGCTGATTTAACACCTGGTTCCTGGGGGGTTTGGATGGCTCCTTTCTTAAATGTACATAGGCTTTGGTTGTAAGTAACACTTATAGTACCAAACAGAACAGTGGTCACCCTGTAGCAGTGGGCAGTTCTTTCATCAAGACCTAATTTGCAAGGTTGAGCTTGCTTGGCACATGAAATTTTTTTTACCTTTTTGCACTTGCTCATTTCAATCAGAGCCGCTTGCATCGGCGGCCAATTTTATACTGCCCTGTTTCTTGTTCACTGGCTTTGATGGTCTGGCTATTAAAACCCAGGTTCTAAGAGATGGGGGGCATTTCAGATTTGGCAATCCGGACCATGCTTAAAGCTCACCAATCTACTTCTGGTAAGATTTATCATTGAACATGGAAGACAAATTTTCAGTGATGTGAGTCTCCCTGTGTGCTTTTAGATTTGTTCTCTTTTCTCTAGGTGGGGTAGAACAATATTTACACTTCAAAGATCAGGTGTCTGTGCTGTATTTGCTTGTTCGCACTTTTATACAAAGGGTTACACACGTTGTTTCCCTAGTTAGGCCTCCGCTCCAATCATGGGATTTAAATGTAGTGTTCTTAGTAATGAGAGAGAACCACTTTAGCGCACAGTCAAACATCAGCTTACAACCTCTGATGGGTTACAGTATCCGTTTAGAAGCACAGGAGCAAATGTGTTGGCAGCCAATGTGTCCTGCAGCTACCCCCATAATGATCTAGGCGAGCAGAGAGACATAAGCGCGGGATCCCTTTTTTTTTATTTTTTATACAGACTGACTTTGTCATTCCAAAAGGTCCTAAAAAAGGTTGCATAAATATATTTGAGAAATTAGTAGGCACCACTTTGAAAATGTCTGTAATATATAATTATTATATTAATAAACTCCCTCCCCATAAGAAAAAAAAATCCAAATTCCCATGTCCACAACCCCCTATTATTCAGATACTTAAAGACTAGTAGCTGACAATGAATACAAATCATGTAAATGAGGTCCTTGCCCCTGAGGAAGTCATTCAGACAAAACACAAACACGTGGGGTGGGTTCCTTGTGTTGTCATCACACTTGGACGCTTTTTTAAGCTATGGGAGTGCGTAGTGTTTTTTTGGATTAGTGAAACGCTGACACTTTTTCTGTATGTGTGAGTGTAACCTCCTTTTTTTTTTTTTTTTTCCATCTTGATGTATCCAGATGTAATCCAGATTTGTATGAAGAGAGCGGTCCAGAATGTATTATACAAAAGTGTATTCAGATAAATTTCGGGGGTCAATTGTGACAGTGAGCTGCTCTCCTTTGGGATTAATCACTGGATGTTTTTGATTTCCACTTTATTAGCACAGGAGTGGTAGGGAGATTTTCATTTGCAGCTTGGATGTCGAATTGTGGACTTAAAATGTTTTATGGACTATATTTTTGATTGTTTTGTATATTTTCTGGTATGATATTCACATGTTTGTCTTTGCACAAGTTTAAATATAAGCCTCAAGCATACATTGCAGTCTATAGTCCTTTCTCCAGGATGTCCTCCCATCGTATGAATGCACAGACATATTTCAGATATGCATCCAGCCATAAATCACAACAAGTTATAAACAACAAGTAGTATGAAGCAGTTCAAGCCATGTACAGCCCCATCCCTCAGCATCTCCGGCTTGATAGTCGTTTTAGTTGCATAAGTGCGTAGACAATTCACTCTCTAAATACTGATTATCTGTACGTGGTTGCACTTCTCAGCTTTGTATGACAGTACATTTGTTCCAACCTTACTCATAGATATATTGAGGATATATCAATACCTGTAATGATTTGATACAGGATCACCTCTCCCAGGTTCAATACAAAATATTGCATGTTGCTCCAGCCACTTTCAGCTTTAGTTGATTCCAATACTTGTAGACTTCACCACTGAAGCCTCGTACACATCGTACACACGACCGGTTTTCCGGTCAGCAAAGCTGTCATGAGAGCGTTTGACGGTAAAACCGGTCGTGTGTATGCTTCATGGCAGTTTCCCCGACAGGAAAACTGCTATAAAAAAAAAAAAATGGGAGAACCTGCTCTTTATTTTCCCGTCGGGATTCCCGGCAGACTTTTTCCCCTCGAGAAAAACGGTCGTGTGTATGCTTTTCCGAGGGGGAAAAAAACGCGCATGCTCAGAATCAAGTATGAGAAGGGAGCGCTCCTTCTGGTAAAACTAGCGTTCGTAATGGAGATGGCACATTCGTCACGCTGCAAATTATTGCATCGTTTAAATGCTGCGCATTCAAATCTTCTTTATAATGCGACAATAATGAACTTGTTTTGCTGCTGATATTCACACTAACTTTTTCTTACATTTTTTATCGTGATCTCATGATTATTTATTTATTTATATTTTAGAGCAAGATCTCCTTAATGTTTTTTTTGGGGTTTATGAAAATGTTTAATCCGGATCTTCATTTAATTTTTCTAGAATTTCTAGTGATCTCCATGATTAGATTTTTAATTTTGTTGTGTCAAGTTACCACAATAACATTATCTTGTATTTTTTTTACCTTCAAGGAGATTGGTTGGTGTTATTTGTCCCTTTTTAATTAGACCTTGTTTTTTTTAAATGTACATGCCTACTCACAAACAATTTTTTTTTTTAGAAAAACACATAGGCAATTATTAACTGTAAAAATAAATTCCATTTATTCTGGCTCATAAAGAAAATAAATAGGAAGGCAGCGCTGGAGAACCTGCTGCAATTTGCGCAGCCTTGGGACCCCAGAGCACACATCAACTCTGTGTGGACCAGAAAATTGGGAGCTTGAGAAGCACATACAGTTGGGAGCACAATCTGGTCCTGGACTCCCAGAGGTCAGGAACAGCAGCAGATGACATATATGTCCCGAGTCTGTGGTACTACAACAGCCTGCCTTCTGTCAGATCACTTTCTAGACTTCTTGGTAACCTTCCCTGCAGCCTTCTCTGCAGCCTTCCTTCCACGCTTTGATGAAGCCTGTGGCACTGGAGGTGTACTTGTGTCAGGAGGATGAGAAGGAGGTGGAAGTGGAGGAGAAGGAGGTGGAGGAGGATGGACGAGCTCACAAATCGCAGTATTTTAAGTAATCAACCCCTTATTTATTAGTCTTATAAGGAGGGGCTCACATAGGAGGCATTGGCCCATCTCCATCTACTTCATTTTGGCACTAACTAGGGCCGCATAGCCCTCTTCAGTGGTGGTTGGTTCTTGGAGGGTGGCATGTGCGTCTCAAATCAGGGCTATTGCTTCCTCACTCATGCTCCTATCCCTCCTGGCCCTTCTTGTAAGGCGGATGGGAGGCACCTGAGATGTGTTTCTGCCACTTGACCTGGCCTCCTCCTGTCTGCCACTGGGCCTGGCCTCCTCCTGTCTGCCACTGGGCCTGGCCTCCTCCTGTCTGCCACTGGGCCTGGCCTCCTCCTGTCTGCCACTGGGCCTGGCCTCCTCCTGTCTGCCACTGGGCCTGGCCTCCTCCTGTCTGCCACTGGGCCTGGCCTCCTCCTGGCTGCCACTGGGCCCTGCCTCCTCCTGCCTGACACTTTCCCCACCCTCATCCTGGCTGAGCTCTCCCTGTGTATAAAAAAGGGACATAGTTTTAGTTTTTGGTTCATCAATCACACACAAATTTTCAGCTCATGACTGTTGCAAATTGAATGTTAATAAATCGAAAAGACTATCATTCTGACCCCAGCAGTTATCCTTCTTGTCTCAATCTTTTTTGGCCACTACTGTCTATTGATATGTCAAACACTTTTTGCTCAAACATTAATTTCTTATCAATATTAACATGTATTTTACATCATTCATTTTATCACAATAAATCTTTTGTAAAATACTATACCGGGCTCCAGATGTCCAAATCAGGGTCTTCCAGGATGTCAGGCTCTTCTTTCTCCAGAGAAGGCTCATCTAGGCTGCAGGGAAGGCTGGAGGGAAGGCTAGAAAGTGACGTCCTCACTTCAAGGTGGTCATTTAGAAAGCTCAATCTCTTGTAGTACCACAAAGTCGGGACATATACAGCCGCTGCTGCTGCTCCTGACATCTGTGATTTCAGGACCTTAAAGCGCTCCCTCCTGTATGTGCCTCTCAAGGTCCCATCTTTAGGATTCACCTCAAGGAGGGTTGCTCTGGGCATCTGTGTCTTCACAAATTGGAGCATGATCTCCAGCGCTGCCGTCCTTGTCCCTTTTTTTTATAGATGTTTTTTTTTTCGTCTCCCACAGAGCAGGCAGCTCTCTGTATCTGTCTATGAACTCAATCATAAAATCTTTATCTTTGAAAAGCATTCATTCTTTCTGCAAGACAAAACACAAAACAAAAATACTAAGGTCAGTCTAAACTCTAGTAATCTTTATCCCCATATAGGCCACAATCTCTATGCAGTATAGGCCACTGATGTCCCAAGTTAAAATCTTACCTTGGGTCTCACGTTCGTCATTTTTACTCCTATCTCCGCGCACAGAACGTAGTTACGACACATGCCTGTTAGCTTTATATACACTACGCATGCGTGAAACTCCGCACATGTCGCCTGCCCATGACGTTCTTTCTCGAATATTCCCCGCCCCTTCTCTTTCGGCGCGCAGTGGGAGACGACATGGCAGAGTCACAGCAGGTCTCTGCTAATTCGTCTAATGACGAGACAAGCCCGGAGCGTGAAACGTCACGATCAAGGAGGAGATACAAGGCATCTAATATGTCCTTGGCAGAGATGGTGGACATATTGAAAAAGGCAGATTATGATGGCAAGCATGGGCCGCATACCCACCCTAATCTAAGGAAGGCCAAAATAATGAGAAAATTTGTTAAAAGTCTGCAGAAGAATTTTGGGGTACGAAGATCTAAAGAGCAGCTTAGAAAGCGGTGGTCTGACCTCAAACTGAGGGAGCCAGAGTAGTACAGGAGTATCAAGAGAATGCTTAAAAAAAGTAAATACTTCTCCTGTGTTCCTATTATTTTATTATCTGAACTTGCATGTTGCTCCTTTTTTTTTTTTTTGTTTACCATTGGACATTTGAAAATGTCAACTTTCAGGTTAGTGGGCACAGTAAACGGTCGTTATAGACACATCGTTCACCCACTACATACAATGTTTTTGGAAGATACACAGGGTAAAATTCATTTTGACATGCCTGTTTGTATTCCAAAAATGTTATTACATTGTTGTCTAGATGATGTGTTTGGAACTAGAATGAAATGCAAACTTGAATCAGTGTAAAGAAGAGGACACTCGGCAGCTGTTTACACATCTGCACTCTGGAGCACTAGTGTGGGACACCAGAACAACCTTTTTAGTGTGTCCCACACAGGTGCTGCAGTGGATACTTGGGGTGTGTACATGTGTGAATGTCACGTACCTGATGGTAGTGAGCCCGATTTGCAGGGGACGGCCTCCCTTACGGCTCCCACTCCCGGCCCCCTGGTAAGGTAACAGTTGGCACAGGAGTAAGGAGTGGCACGGGTGCCTGGCAGGATCAACTGTGGTGAGGTGGTGATTCAAACACCCAGAAGCTTCCTTGCAAAATACCGGAACTGGAACGGCTAGCAGGCTGGATCGGAAGTAGCACAGCAGACTGGATCGGTCTCGCAGACTGGATCGGAAGAAGCACAGCAGACAGGATCAGCTAGCAGGCAGGTTCAGCTTAGCAGGCTGGATCTGGGACAGCTCAGCAGAGTGGATCGGTCTCGCAGACTGGATCGGAAGAAGCACAGCAGACAGGATCAGCTAGCAGGCAGGTTCAGCTTAGCAGGCTGGATCTGGGACAGCTCAGCAGACTGGATCGGTTTAGCAAACTGGATCGGAACCAGGAACAGGGTCGTAAACAGGCCGGGTCAGATATCAGGCGGGCAGCAGAAGTACAGGATGCAGGCAAAGGGTAGTCACAACAAGCCGGGGTCGGGTGCAGGCAGATAACAGGTTGGTCAAGGTAAGCCGGGTCTTTTAGCACAGGTATGGTCTCAGATCAGGGTTTAGCACACAACGCTGTAGAGCAGACAGCAGGGACTGTCTGTAAATGACAGGTTTAAATAGTCTCTCTGGCGCCACCCGCTGGACGCATGCGCGAACGGAGACCAGGAAGTCCGGGGCGCCTGTTTCTGGCAGGATCTCCATGACATTCCCCCCCCCAAGGGGCAGCCTCCGGATGCCCATCCGGGCAAACATTTCAGGGTGAGACCTTTTAAAGGACTGTACCAGACTCTTAGCGTAGATGTTCCCCTCGGGCTCCCAAGAATTCTCTTCGGGTCCATACCC
This sequence comes from Rana muscosa, assembly GCA_029206835.1. NCBI lineage: Eukaryota > Metazoa > Chordata > Amphibia > Anura > Ranidae > Rana > Rana muscosa. Next base: position 650,913,189 of record CM055121.1, on the reverse strand, counting down.
CTTCCACTTTATCAAAAACTGGTTCTGGTTCCTTCTCTTCCTGTAATCCAGGATAGCCTCTACTTCAAACTCCTCTTCCCCGTCTATAATAACAGGGTCAGGGGTAACAGAGCTTCGGCCAGGAAAGGGATTGGAAATAGATGGTTTCAACAGTGACACATGGAATACTGGGTGGATCTTCAGTGAATCCGGGAGTTCCAGTTCAAAAGCCACTTCATTGATTTTCCTTTTAACCGGAAAAGGTCCTAGGAACTTGGGACCCAATTTCTTTGAAGGGCATGCCATCCTCAAGTTCACTGTAGACAGCCACACCAGGTCACCGGGTACCAGTACCAACTCACCCCGTCTCTTCTTGTCAAAAGTTAATTTGTTGTGTTCCTGGGTCCTGGTCATAGTTTCCTGCAAAAGTTGGTTATTGGTGGAAAAGAAATTTATTTTCTCCTGTACTGCTGGCACCGCACATTCGGGAAGAGAATTGGGTAGGAATGAAGGGTGAAAACCAAAGTTGGCAAAGAACGGGGTCTGCTTGGTGGCGGAGTGGATGGAGTTGTTGTAGGCGAATTCGGCCAAAGGAAGCAGGGAAATCCAATTATCTTGTGTAAAAGAGGAGAAGCAGCGCAGGTACTGCTCCAGAGTTTGGTTAGTCCTCTCAGTCTGTCCATTGGTCTGGGGGTGATAGGCGGAAGAGAATGACAGTTCTATATCCAAGGCCTTACAGAGGGACCTCCAGAAGCGGGAGTTGAACTGTACCCCTCGATCTGAAACAATGTTGGCTGGTACCCCGTGGAGTCTGACGATTTCCTTGATAAATGCCTGTGCTGTTTCAGGGGCAGAGGGAGTGCCTTTCATCGGAATAAAGTGTGCCATTTTGGACAGACGATCGACTATCACAAAGATAGTGGTATGATCTTCTGCTGGAGGTAACTCGACAATGAAGTCTATGGATAACATCCTCCATGGTCTGTCTGGAACAGGCAAAGGTCTTAATAAGCCCCAGGCCTTGGTTCTATGAGTCTTGTTCCTGATGCAGGTAGTGCAGGACTCCACAAATTCTTTACAATCTTCCCGTAATTGAGGCCACCAAAAGGTACGCTGTACCAAGTCGGTGGTCTTCGCTATGCCAAAGTGCCCGGCTAATGCATGGTCGTGGCAGAGTTCCAGGACAGATACTCGTAGATCCTCGGGGATATAGATCTTGTCCTTATGCCAGAGCAACCCGTCCTTAACCTGCAGTTCCAATTCAGGAGAGGGCAACTGCCCTGCGGAGGCTTGTTTAAGTCTGGAGAGCAGGTTTTCCTGAAGCAAGAGGAAATTCCCAGGGGCAAGGATGGTATCCGGAAGAGAAACTTCTTTGGGTTTGTGAAACATCCGAGACAAGGCGTCAGGCTTAGTGTTCTTGGAGCCTGGACGATACGTGACATGGAACGAAAACCTGGAGAAAAAGAGCGCCCATCTGGCCTGTCGTGGTTTCAGTCTCTTTGCGGATCTCAGATATTCCAGGTTCTTATGGTCAGTAAATATCAGAATTGGATGGGCAGCTCCCTCCAGCAGATAGCGCCATTCTTCTAGCGCAGACTTAATCGCCAGCAACTCCCGATCCCCCACATCGTAGTTCCTCTCTGCTGTTGACAACTTGCGTGAGAAGAAGGCCACTGGGTGAAGCAGGGCCTTGGTTCCTTGTCTCTGGGACAATATTGCCCCTACAGCGATTTCGGATGCGTCTACCTCGAGGACGAATGGCAAAGAGGAATCCGGATGCTTTAAGACGGAGGCAGAGGTAAAAAGTCCCTTAAGGGCCTCAAAGGCCTTTTGGGCCTCGGAGGACCAATGGAAGCGGTTCCCCTGTTGGGTTAATTGAGTGATTGGTGCAATGATGGCCGAGAATCCTCTGATGAACTTGCGGTAAAAATTAGCAAAACCGACAAAACGTTGGATTCCCTTCTTGTCTGTAGGGACTGGCCAGTCTAGGATTGCAGCAATCTTCTGGGGGTCCATCTCGATGCCCTCACTGGAGATGATTAATCCCAAGAATGGTATACTTCCCTGCTCGAACGCACATTTTTCGGCTTTCGCATATAGGCCATGTTGTCGAAGCCGGGCTAACACACTCTTGACATGTCTGCGATGGGATTCGAGGGAGGAAGAGAAAATTAATATGTCGTCTAGATAGACGATAACAAATAAGTCCAGAAAGTCCCGAAGGGCATCATTAATGAAGTATTGAAACGTGGCGGGGGCATTGCACAACCCGAAAGGCATCACCAAATACTCGAAGTGCCCAAATCGAGTACGGAAAGCAGTCTTCCACTCATCTCCGTCCCTGATGCGGACCAAATTATAGGCTCCACGGAGATCAAGCTTGGTGAAGACATTGGCAGCCCCCAGTCTCTGGAATAACTCTGGCATCAAAGGAAGGGGATAACGGTTCTTCACCGTAATTTTATTTAATTTGCGGTAATCCACGCAAGGATGAAGGGTATGGTCCTTTTTCTCGACGAAAAAGATGCCCGCGCCTGCTGGAGACGTGGATGGGCGAATAAACCCCTTCTTCAGGCTCTCGTCAACGTATTCCCTTAGTGCCCCCTGTTCAACCTCTGTCAACGGAAAAATCCTTCCAAATGGGATTTCAGCCCCAGGTAATAGTTCAATGGGGCAGTCGTAGGCTCGATGGGGTGGTAGAACCTCCGCCCGTTGTTTACTGAATACATCCAGGTACTCTTGATAGACTTCTGGAATAGACTGACGTAATTCAGCTTCTGAATCCAGGCAGAGCAGGTTAGATGGCCCATGAGGGGCGTGAGAGCCACAGAACTGCTGGCAGTAAGGTGACGAAAAGGTGACTTCCCCTGTGGCCCAGTTGATGGCAGGATTGTGAGCTTGCAGCCAGGGCATACCGAGGATCACAGGGAATAATGGAGAAGAGATGATGTCCATACGTAACAGTTCGTGGTGGGAGCTGGAAATGACAGCAGAAATAGGAGCAGTCTCTAGAACTACAGGGCCGGATTTAATAGCAGACCCATCAGCCAGGTGAACAGAGAGTCCATGGGTCTTGGGAAGGAGAGGAATCCGATGTTTAGCAGCGAATGAAGAGTCCATGAAACAACTGCAGGCCCCAGAATCAATAATGGCGGGGGTTGGTAGGGTCTTTCCTGAAAGCTGCAATGAGACTGAAAGGGCCAGGTGAGATGCGGTCTTGGCTATAGGACCCGTGTATTCAGGAATCATAGAGAGACATTTACGTAGCTTCAGAGGGCAGTTCCTAACGTAATGTCCGGGCCCTCCGCAATACAGACACAGATTGTTCATCCGACGACGTTGTCGCTCCTCCGGGGTAAGGGAAGGACGAAGAACCCCAAGCTGCATGGGCTCAGGTGCGTTGGGTGCGGAAGCTGGTGATGCAGCGGGTACTGTGTGCAGGTGACTTGGAGCCCTTGGGAGCATCCAGGTTGGGTGAGAAAACCCTGTAGCTCTCTCAGCCCTTCGTTCTCTTAGGCGTCGATCGATCTGTATGGTTAAATCGATCAACGCATTCAAAGTCTGTGGCACCCCAACTCTAGCCAGCTCATCTTTCAGAGAATCAGAGAGTCCCATGCGAAACTGGTGACGGAGAGCGGCATCGTTCCAGTCTGTATCTGCGCTCCACCGCCTAAACTCGGCCACGTAGTCCTCTGCCGCCCTGCGTCCCTGCTGAAGGGTACGCAAAGCCGCTTCTGTAGTTGCTGAAAGCTGGGGATCCTCGTATAGCTGAGCCATAGCGTCAAAGAAGGAGGCAAGGTTGGTCAGAACTATGTCCTTTCGTTCCAGGAGACGGTGGGCCCAGGCTTGGGGGTCCCCGGTAAGCAGGGAAACCACAAAGCCCACTTTAGTGATTTCCAGAGCGAAGGTTCGTGGCTGGAGGGTGAAGTATAGTTCGCAGGAGTTGCGAAAAGCCCTAAAGCTACTTCGATTTCCGGAAAATCTTTCGGGTGCAGGGACCCTAGGTTCTGGAGGAAGCATTACTATTGTTTGGGTTGGCTCAGTCCCAGAGTAAGAGGTGGAAGCATGGGGAAATCCTTGGGTTCCGGTAGCGTTGGGAAGAACCAGTAACCGTTCTTCCAGCCGGGTGTAGTTTTGTTGAAGGTCCTTGACTGCTTCGGTTAGATCTGCCAGATGCTGACACAGATCTTCCATAGGGGAGGCTCCCTGCTCAGGCTCAGGCATGGCTGTCTGCTACTGTCACGTACCTGATGGTAGTGAGCCCGAATTGCAGGGGACGGCCTCCCTTACGGCTCCCACTCCCGGCCCCCTGGTAAGGTAACAGTTGGCACAGGAGTAAGGAGTGGCACGGGTGCCTGGCAGGATCAAAGGTGGTGATTCAAACACCCAGAAGCTTCCTTGCAGAATACCGGAACTGGAACGGCTAGCAGGCTGGATCAGAAGTAGCACAGCAGACTGGATCGGTCTCGCAGACTGGATCGGAAGAAGCACAGCAGACAGGATCAGCTAGCAGGCAGGTTCAGCTTAGCAGGCTGGATCTGGGACAGCTCAGCAGACTGGATCGGTTTAGCAAACTGGATCGGAACCAGGAACAGGGTAGTAAACAGGCCGGGTCAGATATCAGGCGGGCAACAGAAGTACAGGATGCAGGCAAAGGGTAGTCACAACAAGCCGGGGTCGGGTGCAGGCAGATAACAGGTTGGTCAAGGTAAGCCGGGTCTTTTAGCACAGGTATGGTCTCAGATCAGGGTTTAGCACACAACGCTGTAGAGCAGACAGCAGGGACTGTCTGTAAATGACAGGTTTAAATAGTCTCTCTGGCGCCACCCGCTGGACGCACGCGCGAACGGAGACCAGGAAGTCCGGGGCGCCTGTTTCTGGCAGGATCTCCATGACAGTGAAACTTGTCCAAAAAAGGTAAGTAGTCAAGATTTGGGAAGTGAAAAATAATGTCTTCAGCTTGGAACTCTGCCCAAACAGACAATTGTACCCCACTTCCAAGCAATGTATCATATTCCTATTTTTGCCCTCAAATATCTGTGTGCTAAATATACCTTTTGTTTAATGCTCATAGGGGAGAGAGACGACTGGGAGGACACCAGTCTGAGGAGCACAGGAACCCCACACCTCAGAGAGAACCCCAACCTCAGCAAGAATCCCAACCTGAGGATGTGGAGGAAGGAGAGGTGGATGACGTGGTGGAACTTGTCACCACAACAGGTCAGTGTCTGTCACCACAGCTTCAGGTAAGAGATGTAGGTCTGCATATTTATAATACTTTTTTCTTTATTTTTAGGGGATGAACATGTTGGTGAGGAAGAAACTCCTCGTTTCTCAAGTGTTAGTGCACAAAGAATTATCCAGCAAGTAATGGCGTGTAGTCGTGAACTCGACATCATGAAGAATAAGATCAATGTTATGAAGTAAACATTTAAGGATATCATTGATGTTATAGGGTGAATAGAATGCAACACAAAGCCCCCCTTTTTATATTTCTGCACTTTTCTAAAAAAAAATTGCACTTTCTTCAACAAGCCAAATTTTGAAGATGCACACAGTGTGTCAACATGTGTTATCTGCCATCACAGGATATCAATGTACGTGTTTTGTGTGTGCAACCCCTACCTTGCAATCGAGTAGGTTAGAGGAAGAAGGGGTTGCACCCCCAAAACACGTCCATTGATCCCCCATGATGGCAGATAGCACATGTTGACATTAGGCATGGGATCAGGAGAAAAATACCAATTTTACATCCAAAATTGTGTGCATCCTCAAAATTTGGCTTGTTCAGGGGTGACAACACCCCATCTTCTGAAGGGCAGATCCACACATTTTTGACATACTATAATGTCTGATATTGCCTAGAAGTTTTCAATGCTGAAGTTTGTACGTTAATGAGAGTTGTGTATTTTCAGATTAAAGAAACATGCCTGTTTATGGCCCAAAAAAAAAAAAAATGATTTTATATTTTGTACCCCTAAATTTTATCAAGACCATGTGAATGTGCACAGAGTAAAAATTTGGGAAAACAACAAAGTGTGGCTTCTTTATCAAATCCGCTATAACCTTTTTGGTGTTTATTTTTGGTGTTTCCAGTGAAATGGTTGTTATTTACTAAAGGACAATCTACTTGGCACTACAAGTGCACTATGAGAAACTAGGAGACAGCTAAAAGAAACACAAGCAATACATCAAAAAAACTAAATTTAAGCAGATTATTTTTTTATTATTTGTAAAAAATGGATTTAAACATTGGCTGGCATAGGAATGGCCCCCCCTACCCGTAAAATATTCAACATATTGCTGCCGAACTTCACGGGTGCTTTGGGGGGGGGGGGGGGGCTAGCCAGGACGGCCAGATTCTAGGCCCGGCAGGGTATTCTCTGCTGAAAGTCCGGCCTCAGGCCCAACTGTGGCCAGATAATTCAGAGAATGTTTTCGCAAATAATTGTGCAGGATGCAGCAGCAAAAGACGATGTGGTTTAGTTTATACTCCGTCTAGTGGATTGAAGTGAGAAACAGGCGGACCCGGCTGGCCATTATCCCAAAGGCATTCTCCACAACTCTTCGGGCTCTGGCCAGCCGGTAGTTGAAAACCCTCCTCTTCGGGGTGAGGGTCCTCTGAGGGAATGGCCTCATGAGATGTGGTCCCAGACCAAAGGCTTCATCAGCCAGAAACACGAAGGGGAGTCCTTCCACATTTTCTGCATCCGGTGGCAATGCAAGGTCATCACTCTGGAAACGTAGGGAAAACTCTGTATGGCCGAAGACTCCCCTATCCTACATCCGGCCATTCTTCCCCACATCCACATAGAGGAATTCATACTGTGCTGACACCACCGCCATCAACACAATGCTATGAAACCCCTTGTAATTGTAGTAATAAGAGCCCGAATGGGGTGGTGACACAATGCGGACGTGCTTCCCATCTATTTCTCCGCCACAGTTAGCAAAGTCCCACCGCTGGGCAAACTGGGATGCCACATTCTGCCATTCCTGTGGCGTGGAAGGAAGCTGTGGAGTCAAACAAGATTTTTTTTTTTAGTACTTTTGCACATAACATTGCAGGCAGATTATACAAAAACATTCTTGGCCAACATCAGTATAACATTTATTTTAAGGAGTATTTAAAGCCCAAAATATAAGGCCCACTTATCAGATTCCTCACCCCGTCTGATGGCCCATTGCAAAAACTTGCGGGGGGGGGGGTTAGATGAGTTTGGGACCCCCAAAAATAAACCTCTACCACTCTGTCTAAATATAATGTGAAAAAATACATTTGTAGATGTCTTGGGGGGGGGGGGGGGCACTACAATGGAGCTGACAAAATACATTGGGAAGTGACTAGGCGTGTATGGGCCAAGGATAGCATGAAGGGAAATATGCATGTAGGCCAAAAAAGGAACATTAAAAGCTTACAGCATGCATGGGGACAAAGGGGACATTTACAGCATATTACAATCATGGTAATTAGGGAAGGATGAAAGAAATAAAATACATTCATTAGCAAGCATTAAATACATAGAATGTGATGTTAAAAGGAGAAAAGTTACCTTAATATAGTCCTTCTGCAGAACTTAAATTATGGCTGAACAGGTTTCTGGGATAATGAGCCCCAGAGCCTGGGGGAGATGCCTGTCGAGAACTTGAGGTCCTGCAGGCTTCTCCCAGTCGCCAGGTATTGCAACGTGGCAACTGGCCTCTGCTCAGCAGTGATGGCTTCCCGCATGACGGTGTCCAGCCTCGTGATATAGGGGGACACCAAAGCCAAGAGATGCTGAAAAACTGGGTCCGTTATTCCGGAGAAAATTCCTGTAGTCATCAGGATTATTCTCCTGGATCTACGGCAGCAGAGGCATGTGACAGAATTAGTCCTGCTGGAGAAACCAATTCTTGGTCCATGAACTCCTCCACACCCTGTTCATGGACTGGTCTTGGTCCAAGACAAGAAGACCAACACCAAGCCTATGCACAGCACAAACTCTACGATGAGTACGTACCCGCAATATGGCTAGATAACGGTCGGCTGGTTCAGAACGAACGAACAGAACGCACTGAAAAACAGCAAGGCCTATGAAGAACGACCTGAAAATCAGACACGAGCGGATAAGAACGCACTGAAAAACAGATACGACCTGACTACACGCCCTGAAAGACAAGATACGAACCCACAAGCACAAACTGAACCGCAGAAAACGAACTGAAAGCACGAAGACTGAAAAGCGCTAATCGTCTCTCACCAAACTTTTACTAACACGCGATAACACGAGATCAGCAAAAGCAGCCCAAAGGGTGGCGCCATTGGATTTGAACTTCCCCTTTATAGTGCTGTCGTACGTGTTGTACGTCAGCGCGCTTTGGATCGGCGGGATTTTGTATGACAGTCTATACGCAAGACCAGCTTGGCAGGAATCCCGTCAAGCTTGACAGGAATCCCGTCTGGAAAACCAACGCTTTTTTTTACGAGGGGAAAACCGGCCGTGTTTACAGGGCTTGAGATATTCTGTTGGCTGCTGGGAGTTACTTGCCATTGAATGTTCCTATGAATTGCATTCAATGTTCTGCAAGTGACTACTGTATATATAGCCAATGCTTTTCTATTTTGTTTTATTTTTTTCCTGTTGGGCAGGTCTCCTGTGTTTTATAGGTGTACTCCTCTGCTTGGAGTGCTATTTGATGCCCTTGGGTTTCTTACTATTGTAGCGGTTATACACTTTTCTCTCTATTTAAAACTGGCAGAGACAACAGCAGTGTGCAGTTCCTTGCGGTCCAGCAGGTGGCGCTGTCGCCTTGGGCTGGGGTTGAACCATTGCTGTGTGCTGTGCCTCCTTTTTGTCCTCCCTCGGCAGCGGTATGGTGGGGCGGGGAACCCGCCGTCCTTGCTGGGAGAGGGTATAAAGGGGCCGGCCATCTTTGTCATGGGGTCAAGTCCCAGGCACCTTCAGCCTGAGGGCGGTGGTTCGTGTCGGTCCTCTAGGCAGCCTAGGCCTAGAGGACGTCCGGAGGTCGTGTTCCATCCCAGGCACCTTGGGCCTGGGGTGAGGTACTCGGATGGAGGTCTGGAGCTCAGTGCCCACCACTGAGTTCCGCGAGGGAAGGAGGTCCTAGGGAACCCAGGGATTGGGTACCCGAATCCGGAAGGCAAAATGGACCGAGGGGAGATACTCACTTGAAGACCGGGTGCAGCAGATTGCCAGTGACAGGTGACCCTCCCATCGGAGACCGCCTGGAAGGAAACCCCCCCCCCGCTCGGAGACCTCAGCCCACTTTCATGGAGGAAAGTGGAGAGTTCATTGTGTCTGGGCCTACTCGCATCCACACCTCCTTGTTTGTTCTGTTCTTTAAGGGAGTCTAACTGATTGTGCTGTTCACTCGAGAAGAATAAAGGAGTGTTGGACTTTAATGGTGTGGGGCTCTTTTCTGGTGGACATTGTTCAAGGTAACTCCAGGTGCACAACACTGACCCGAAGGTAGAGAAAGAACTTTGCTTACACCACACAGACATCTGTGGTGAAGGCTTGGCATGGTGACCCCGCTCTCTCCCCTCTGAGGTACCCCTAGACAAGAGAAAGACGAGCTGATGCAAAGAGGGGAGTGAGGAGGCCGCTACACTATCAAGCAACTATCATCGTTCAGTGGAAAGTAGAGAAAATTAGGTTTTTGTACGCACCATAAAACCTTTCTTTTTTTTTTTTTTTTTTTTTTTGTGTGTCCATTGACAGAGACAATGCTTTCCTCCATTTGTTGCTGATCTTTCTTTGACTGTTTTGTATAACGGAGCAGGTGTGATGTAGGAGGGGTTATAGCCTTATGGGAGCCCGACCTTTAATTTTCTCCGTGCTTAGTGTCCATTTCTCCTGTAGGCAGAAGTATAGTCATAAGTTTCTTACTCATATGAGAAAAGAATGATAAGAATTCGACAATGAATAGTGCAAAAATGCTTTTTTTTGTCTTATCTGTCAGGACTCAAATGTGGTTGCTTTCCTCTTACTTTTTTTATTCTGTCTGATACCCATCACCCGGACAGAAAATAAGGGGGCATTAATAAGACCTGCAAAAGGTTCTAACACATGCCTATTTTATTTAAAGGGACACTGTCATTGTGATGTACAGAAATCCTCAACTTCCCCTAAATACAAAGTTCCCACAAAGCACCTGCATCAGAAATCCAATACCTTCAGATTAAAAACGGGGGGGGGGGGGGGGGGGGTTATTTTCTAAAGGCAAAGCCACTTTGCCCTACAAGTGCACTTGCTGTAGATCTGAGGGGGACATGCAAGGAAAATAAAAAACAGCATTTTTGCTTGTACATGATTGGATGATAGAAACAATATACAAAAAATTTTGCGCTGCTAGTGAAGGTGAGCAGCTACAAAACCAATTGACAAAAGGTGTAGGACAAAATAACAAATAAAATGTAGCGCTGGTAAATAAGTGAATACAACACCCAGTGATTGAAAGTGATGCTGGATCTAAAAAATCAAATGACAATAGTCCATGTAAAAATATAATTAAAAAAAAAGAAGAAAAAGTCTCTGATGATGTGAAATCAAAACCAATTTTTGACAAATGTGTGATAATCCCAAAATCTTGATAAGGTGAAGATGACCACCACCGATAAAGAAGAGGCTTACCAGAATCTGTAGACCCTAAAAGACATACGTCTAGAGGGTCAAAACGAGCTTTCAGTGTATATCACTGTGAAGAATGAATCCACCAAAACGTCACTCGCAACAAGCAAGATGGGAGGGTAAGTAGAAGCAAGGACCAGTGCCATGTGCTTCACTGTTTCTTCAACTGCTTGGCAGTTAGCACTGGGTGTACTAACTAATATATAATATCCTGGGCTAGGGTATATGAAAATAACCAAGGGAGGCCTCTTGACATTCCTCTTCATGGCAGACAAGTGGTAAGGCTGGCCGCAGGCCAGCCTGTATTTGTGGGAGGAGACTGAGAGGGCTACTTAAGCCTCCTCCCCTGTCGGGTCTGGGTTGCCGTCATTTCTGGGCTCATTGCATTTCTGCCCCCAGCATTTCTGTCATTGCATTTCTGCCCCCAGCATTTCTGTCATTGCATTTCTGCCCCCAGCATTTCTGTCATTGCATTTCTGCCCCCAGCATTTCTGTCATTGCATTTCTGCCCCCAGCATTTCTGTTATTGCATTTCTGCCCCCAGCATTTCTGTCATTGCGTTTCTGCCCCCAGCATTTCTGTCATTGCGTTTCTGCCCCGGCATTTCTGTCATTGCGTTTCTGCCCCGGCATTTCTGTCATTGCATTTCTGCCCCCAGCATTTCTGTCATTGCATTTCTGCCCCCAGCATTTCTGTCATTGCGTTTCTGCCCCGGCATTTCTGTCATTGCGTTTCTGCCCCGGCATTTCTGTCATTGCATTTCTGCCCCGGCATTTCTGCTGTTCTTCCGTTCTTATCTTCGTTGGTTACCATGTATCTTTGTATCTTCGTCCATGTTTGTACCTGGGTTAGTTAGGGCTCACATTTTGGGATCTGTCACGTCTACAGATCCATACGGGCTGAGGTTTCGTTGTTAAATGATTGTTGACCACAATCTTCTCGCCCGTATACCATACGTCATACGATGCACCTTTCATTCATTACACCTATACGATCACCCACCATGGTCCGTGGGTACACCAGCCCTGAGTGTTCAGTATAATTACCTGTCTCTGCGCTACAGGTTACTCTGGCTCACTCGCCACGCACACAAGGGTGGGGTCATCAGGTTTCATGTACGCGCGGTGGTCTTGTCACTTCATGCAGGGCAAGGCTAACCCGTTTCACATCGGGGTATGATGCTTACTCATAGCTCATAGGATTTCTGGCTGCCTTTTGCTGCCCCAGGATTTCTGGTGGTCTTGTCACTTCATGCAGGGCAAGGCTAACGCGTTTCACATCAGGGTATGATGCTTACTCATAGCTCATAGGATTTCTGGCTGCGTTTTGCTGCCCCAGGATTTCTGTCGTTGCGTTTTGCTGCCCCAGGATTTCTGTCATTGCGTTTGCTGCCCCAGGATTTCTGTCGTTGCGTTTTGCTGCCCCAGGATTTCTGTCGTTGCATTTTGCTGCCCCAGGATTTCTGTCGTTGCGTTTTGCTGCCCCAGGATTTCTGTCCTCGCATTTCTGCCCCTAGATTTCTGTCGTAGCATTTCCGCCTCAGCATTCAGTCTCAGCATTTCCGTTGCAACGTTTCAGTCTTAGCGTTCCAGAGGGGTGTTGTGGTCCAGTCACGGCATACTCCGGTAGCTGTTCTCTTTGTTGGTTACTATGTGTCATGTCATCTTCGTCCATGTTTGTACCTGGGTTAGTTAGGGCACACATTTCCGGATCTGTCACGTCTACAGATCCATACGGGCTGAGGTTTCGTTTTTAATGATTGTTGACCACAATCTTCTCGCCCGTATACCATACGTCATACGATGCACGTTCATTCTTACACCTATACGATCACCCACCACGGTCCGTGGGTACACCAGCCCTGAGTGTTCAGTTAATTGCCTGTCTCTGCGCTACAGGTTACTCGGGCTCACTCGCCACTCACACTAGGTGGGGGGGGGGTCATCCGTCATCAGGTTCATGTACGCGCGGTGGTCTTGTCACTTCTGCATGTTCTCTTCTTAGGTAGGCTCGTTGTTGTTTTCATGTCTGGTTGTCTGTCATTTCTCTGGTTTGTGTTCTCAGGTTGGGCTGCGCTGGCATCTTCGCCTTCATCAAACATTGCTTGCACTCGCTTCCATCAGTCCTGCCCGTTGCCAGGGCTAGTTGATTGGTGCGGATGTCATTCATCACTGGGTTCACCCTTGGGTAGGAAGCAGTCTTCATTTTATAAAAATCATCGTTCTGTTGCTGAGGCCCTGGTCACCACCTAGGGTTTCACAGTCTTTCTCGGGGTGTGTGCTGAGCCACGGCCCCTTGTCGGCCACAGGGGTGGGTTTGGGGTTCCGCTAGCGGCTCTGATCTTTTGTCTAGGCATGTCTGCATCATGCCATGAGACTTCTTGCCCGGGATGGAGTCTGACCTTCCTTTCTCGGTTCAGGATTCAGTCGCTTGTCAGGTCACAGGCGGTGGCACGATCCGATTGAGTCAGGTGGGACCAGTGTTCTGTGTCTGGCATGTTTCTCCCATGCTTGACGATGCTCATTGCCGTGGCGCTTGGCCTTTTCCGCCTACTCCGGCAACCCATCCTCCAGGTATCCAGTCCTACAACTCCTGCCAGTCGTCAATTTTTGCCCTCTCCCTCTCTTCCCCATACCTAGTATGGGTAGGCCGGAGGCACATCTTCGATGTCCGGTTGGAGTATTACGATCTACTCGCCCATCGGTTGCAGAGGCTCCTCGGGCCAGCCTTTGCTTCCTTTCCCCCACGTATCCTCTCATTTGCTAGCAGGTCATTCTCATGTTTGGATTGTGCCGGGCATCAGGCTTATTCCATTCTTGCATGGGACCGGGTTCAGATACTGTTGCCGTCCGGGTGCGTGCTACTTCTCTGTTCGTTACCTTCCCTTCTTCACCTACAGTTGTCTCTTTTTGCCCACTTTTCAGGCATACTGACCAGCTAGGCCAAGGCACACCTCAGGCCTTGGTGCATTAGGGTTATCACTGTCACACTCGAGGACTCGAAGACTCTGACGACAAGTGGTAAGGCTGGCCGCAGGCCAGCCTGTATTTGTGGGAGGAGACTGAGAGGGCTACTTAAGCCTCCTCCCCTGTCGGGTCTGGGTTGCCGTCATTTCTGGGCTCCCACCCACCCGTTCCCCCAGATTCATGCATACTCATTCTATTTTCCTTATTCTTATTCTTACATTCAGGGTATGCCCACTTTTCAGGCATACTGACCAGCTAGGCCAAGGCACACCTCAGGCCTTGGTGCATTAGGGTTATCACTGTCACACTCGAGGACTCAAAGACTCTGACGACAAACACGTATTGGCAAAGACACGGTGGTCCTCTAAAGCTGGCTATTCCCTACACTAGTAGATTTTCGTACTAATGTACCCTCCCTCCCCTCCTAACCATTTTTAGTTCTTTTAACTCTGAGAGAAGAACTCTTTGCTCTCCTATATTGCCAAGCACGATCCACGCTCATGGTTCATACTCATTGGTCTATCAGCAAGGTTAAATGAAACCTAAAACCTAGCCCTGTATCATACTAGCAGCAAAAAAGGGCCACCATTCTTTAGGCATAGCTAAACTTGGTGAACCAAAATCTTTTGAAACCTGTATTTTGATGAGTATGATAAAGTACACAGTTGTATGTTCTAATCTTTTGGTGATGTACTATTTAGGTTGTATGCTTGATACATGCTTCTACTATTCTGTAATTTTGAACTTATTGAAACAGAAAAATACACGTCCAATACTTACTAGTCCTGCTGTCAGTGACCCCAAACTTTGCGCTCTTGCACAGCAAGAATCACCGCTGGTATTGTCAACATTCAACACTTCAGGGTATGTCATATTCCAGCATCTCATCTATCAAGTCTAATGGAGATTTTTATGCCCAATAAATGGGAAAAAATAGAGTGTGAGGAGAAGGAGTGCTCCTACATCAGGTTCTAGAGAACCATGTCTCTCCAGTAGTAGATAGTTATTTTATTTCTGTGATTTAAACACTGTTGGTCCTTTTTGAAGGGGGCTCTACAACTTCACAATTTATTCTAAATAGGTCTTACTACTTTGGTGTACAGTGGGAAATATAGTGTTTTATGTACTGTTTGAGTATCATAATAGTGGTGGATTTTGTCACAAGTGCATGATGGACACTTTTCCCGCTTTTCCTTCTAGTTTAGCATGGAGATTTGAACCATGAAGATTTAATAATCGATTACTATAAGATGTTCTTGCTCTGTGTATAACTCTGTGAGCTCCCCCTGGTTCCTTGTCATTCTTCACAATGCTGTATACTGCAAGGCATCTTGCATGTGTATTTTCTATGTATGTTTTAATAAAAACTTACCAGATTTAAAAATTTTATTGAAAAAATAATAAAACTATTCTATATCGAAAATGTGTAAATTACAAATTAATATGCCAACACAGATTAGCATAAACTCGCTTGATATGTTTGGTCTTTACCATAACAAGTTCGGAGATCACCACTGCAGCTATATACCAACAAAAAAAGGCTTTATTTTCCATAATGTTTCCAGCAGCCAAAAAAATAAAATTGTATTTCTTCAGCACAACAGCAAGTCATCTTTTCTTCAGCACAAATAAAACAAGATACACTAAAGCCTAGTACACACCACTGTGGTCGGAGCCGCTGTCCTAACAATCCAATGTTAATACAGCAATCTCCCCTGCTGTGCTATTGTGTTCTGGCAGGGGGAGGGCCATTGGCTGAGAGCACTGATCAGGAGCTGGTCAGCTGCTGGCTTTCCAGCATGCTCGTCTGACTGAAGCCGGCCTGGCTCGCATACCCACGGACTGTTATTGAACCGGCCGATGTGTACTAGGCTTTAGTCCCCTACATACGAGCGTTCAAATTGTGAACTTTCACAGATGCAAGTTTTTTGTTTTTTTTCCATTCAACCCAGCAGGCTGAACGGAAAAAAAACTGACACATCTCTGTACCAACACAAGCAATGTTGGTGCAGAGATTTCCTCTGCTGTGCAATGGTGTTCTGACCCTTTGTATGCAAGCGCTGATCATTGTTGGACTTACGAACGAGCTCCCAAAACGGAACTCGTTGGTAATTAGGGGACGTACTGTAGTGTCTCATCGATCCGAGGCTTTTAATAAAGTTTAGTTTGTTATGACCTAGCTGGTCCAAAGGGGTTATGGAAGTGTGAGCAGTTAATTGGCAAGTGGGGCAGGAAGCACGGTATCGCTAACGATTATGTTACAGTATGTTATATTAATTGGAGTATTACACTGCACTTGTATGTGAAGGGGTAATATCGCTTTACTATATGATTGGTTTCACTAGCTATTACTGATATGATTAAATTTGTTTACTTGCCTGTCCGCCCTCTACACTGGACTGCACACTTATAGCTCAGTGTACAATTTGGGCAATGCCGAGATAAATGATCGCCTGCACATGCAAAGGAGTAACGTCATCTTGGACAGGCAATCAAAACAACTAAACTTTGGTACCAGGAGGTAATCAAGCGGAATATGTCGGCAGCTGGCGCAGAGCTCCTGAACACTGCAACGCTGAAGTGAGAGTGTGTATAGTTCCACTTTTTCAATGATTTTCCCAGCCGCAGTGCTGTGCCTACAACTGAGCACTAAATATAAAGTTCAGAGGGACCTACATGTGAAGCCCCACATGGAGTGTGTAGAAGGATATCCAAACACGTGGGATCGTGCAAAGAGCAATGGAACAGCAGGCAGAAAAAAATTTGGTGAACGTTTTGTTCTCCTTTCTCCCTGTCCTTCCTTGCACTCTGGAATTTTTGTGCACTAGGGCTTTTTGCTCTGCCGTATAGACACCCAAGGGCTTCATCTCCCCTTTTGAAGCCTGATTCGTGCTGCCATTTACATGCCTAGTCATTATACTAATACTGGTCTGCCCTATCCACCACCGCCCACTACACCCAGCGGTTTGTGATTGACGCCGATTGTAGGCGTCGCTCATCGACGTCATCATGACGCGTGCGTATGCCGCAGGGCACTATGGGGGTTGTAGGCCTGAGGCGCGTCTCCCTCTGGCGCTTGTTTAATGGGCACTCCGTGTCCGCGCTCGCTCGGTGACGTCAGATGCCCGAGCAAGCGGGGGGTTTAAATGCCGGCATTTTACCAGCTCCACTCATGCTGGACAACGGGGGGCGACCTCACTTCTTGTATCGTCGGTACAGGTAATACACCAACTCTATAGTCTTCCAATATCCTTGCTATCCCCTATATTCTTTTCTGGTCAGTCTGACCTCTGTAATACCTGCTATATTATGCTGAGCATTTCAATTTGACACTAGTGATCTTCTACATTGAAAATTAATATGAACTTTATTTACTGATGAGCAACCTTCCTTGTACCTATACTTGGATGCTAAGCATAAATTACATTCCTCTATACCATAAAAAATGTTCCTTTCTTCTGAAAAACACCTTTTGAAAATAATAAATCTCTATCCTTATTATTTTTTAATTCATCTTTTCCAGTGTGTGCTGACTTGTCAGATTGGCCCTTAACCAACTGCTCTTGGCATTTATGTTTGAAAATCAGTTTTGTCCGCCCCCGCCATTGTCTATGCTTTAAACATATCAAACAGAGTACGTTTTTTTTTGAGCCCGCTGGCCTCCTATTTGTTTCTTTCAATGACTTGTATGTCTAGAACTCAGAATTAATTCGGTTATTTGTTCCCTATAGCTGGGTCTTTTTTGCCCCCTACGGCTGAACATTGCTCTTTGCAAGATCCCACGTGTTTGGATATCTTTCTACACACTCCATGTGGGGCTCCACATGTAGGTTCCTCTTGCCCGGGCCAAGTAAAGGTGGGCTTCCTTATAGGTGACTTTGGCAGTGCATCTTTTTACATATGTGCAATGTAAATGTTATATGTAACTGTATTTCTTATATTTGTTTTTGATTTTTTGTTAGAGCTGGCTGTTTAAAGTTTGGTGGTCATAGCGTACTCCCCTGAGGAAGCCAGGATTGGCAAAATATATACGGATATGACATCTTACCCGACCACCATTATACCCTAATTGGGAATACCAGCGACCCAGAAAGTTTATGATATCTGTTTGATCTCTCTGCTTTTATGAATTTTCTTTCTTGCTATTATGTATTTTGTATAAAATCTACATGATATTTTAATAAATAATTAAAATTTAATGATGTTGACATTGTGATATCATTACATTTTCTTCCTCCTCCATCATTGTGATATCATTAAATTTTCTCCTCCTTTTTTTTTTCTCCTCCTTTTCTATACCTATATTCCTGGGATGAGGTGCATTTTTTGTTGAAACTACTCGGATCCCTCCCTCTACCCATAAAGTTCAGAGGGGTTCATCAGCACAGCTGCATAATAACAGAAGTGTAATGTATTTTCTGCAATAAAAATAAATATACATGCGCAGTTCAGTGTACATTCGGCACAGTGCCTGTGTGCTGGGATGACTGCATTTCTGCGCATATGTGGGAGTGACGTCATCCCTCACTGGTGAACCCAGATGGCTGAAGGCCGGCACCCAGAAGATGCTAGCGAAGGGACCTCATGGACATGGGACCATTGAAGCTGAGGTAAGTTGCAAGAACTGCAAGAATTTTTTTTTTTAAATGGGCCCCAGGAGCTTTTAGCCATAAGGTGGTAGAATGCACAGCATATTAGCATATTATGGCAGGCTTAACTGGCAAGTGATCCCCTCCAGTGCTGTGGTGTCAGCGCTCCAGTCTGTTACAGGCACTTCCATCTCTTCTGGGTGTAGCCTTTTTTGGCTGCTTGATTGGATGGGCCAGGATGACATCATTCCTTATGTGTCTGGTAATCTCATTGTCTCAGCACAATACGTGCCATAAATATATGCATGCGTGGCTCAGTGTATGCAAATGCAGGGAGAATGATTTGAGACAAATTGGGTCTTCTGTCATAAAAATACTTTCTGTCAGCAATGTTTTACTTTATAGGTTAAATTCCACTTCATTTACATATACAGTACCATAGGTGTGTGCAGCCTAAAGCTCAAACACGTATGTCTACATATACAGTATATTACCCCAACACATTGATCTCCCTTCTGGCACAGTGAAAGAGAAGAGTGTAAACACTTCTCTTATGACATAGCCAGCAAGAGGGAGATCTTTCCCATCTTCCTGCAGCCACACAGAACGATAATACTATTGCGTATGGGGTGATTAAAGTGTGCTCTGGCACACCTGTCGGCATCCCTATGTACAGTACATCATCTGTATTGTTTTAGGCTAGCCAAACCTTACAAAGCTAAAAGACTTTCACAGCTGTGTGTTCCTAGGAGAAGGACCACAGATATTTGATGACAAAAACAATTGTCAATATGAAATCTACTATCATAACTGAAACTGACAATATAATACAAGCAATCCATTTGATGTTATCTGTCACCTTCCACAGAATTATTTAAATCTCTGTGAGACAGCATAGCTTGTAAATTACATCTGTTTTCCAGTTTTGCTTTCAGTAGAAGAGTCTAATAATTCTAAAAGGGAAAATTCAAAAGCACTGATACTTGGAGTCAGTGCAAACCGAGCTGAAGCAGATGTGTGGGTGATAGCACACAGCATCTCATTAAAAGAGGATTTCACATCAGCAAATTAAAAGCAAGTCTTGCCTGTCATACTCATATACCACAATAAGGACTTACAAAAGGCTTCTAATGCACTTTCTAAATAAGCTAAAATGGATTTTGCAGATGGCAGTAGTTTATCTGTAATAGAATTGTTTTGGTTCACTGTTCAGATGGAAAACCATCAGACTCAGAATAAAGAATATCACAATCAAAAGCTGCCAATACACCCTTTTCTTCTTAGTAAGCATTAAATATCTTAGGAAAATATTTTTAATATTTTACATTGCAACTGTGTAAAGAGAATATAATCCTCGGAAAATAGTGACCATAGGCCATGATGGTCTGACAGCTCAATGCACAGTATGGTTCCTGCTAATTTAATCCAAAACACCTTTTAAATGGACAAAATAATTTAGATCTCAGATTTGGTAGAATAATTACATGTGATTTACAAACTATTATCTTGGTGCCACACTGTGTAACACCAAGATTTGCTTCAAATGATTTTCATCCTATAAAAATAAATAGAAAGTAATTTGCCAAGTGTCTAAGGGAAGGTGTAAAAATATTAGTGTGTCTCTAGCCAAAACTATTCTATG
The DNA here is from genome assembly GCA_029206835.1 of Rana muscosa. Lineage (NCBI taxonomy): Eukaryota > Metazoa > Chordata > Amphibia > Anura > Ranidae > Rana > Rana muscosa. Next base: position 650,893,382 of record CM055121.1, on the reverse strand, counting down.
GAACAGGAACTGAGAGTGAAACTTTCAAAGGGGACACATGTTCAGGTTACTGCTGTCTACTCACTCTCTGCTGTGTATCCGAAACCAGGAATTAAGGGTGAAATCTGCCCACCTGGATGCAGATAATAGAAAAAAAAGTCATTACACACTTGTAGCGGGGTCTCTAAATTTAGGTGGGATACACCTGGGTAATAGTATGACCCAGGTGTGTAAATCAGGAGAGGATTTGGACCATTTGTATTCGTGGAGGACTGGGTGGTGTATTATTCTCCTTGGCCTGTGGGTGGCGAGGTACCCGCAGGCTCAAGGTAGATTTGCTGCCGCAGTGCTGTCCTTTTTGTCCCTTTCCGGAGATGGTATGGCGAGGGCGGGGAACCTGCCGTGACGTCAAGGGAGGAGATAAAAGGGGGAGACGCCCTGGCCACAAGGTCTTCGGGATCTTCTTCATCACGCGCCCAGGCACCTTAGGCCTGGGTGCGGGCGGTCCGGAGTTTCGGCCCAGGCGCCCTAGGCCTGGCCGGAGCGGAGTTGGTGTCCATCCCAGGCACCTTCAGCCTGGGGTGAGGTACTAAACCAGAGGCCTGGGGCCCGGTGACTTCGACGGTGGAGGAGTCCGAGGGTCCCTGAGGTGGGTGGGGCCCATGTCTGAGGCGAGGAGGCTGGAGAGGTCACTCGTCCGGAGAGTCCGGAGCAGCATCAACCCGGTGACGGATGGGCCTCCGGTGACTCCCTTGGAGGGACATCTCCCCCTGACAGGGGCCACAACACAGCGAAGGTACTCCTATCTACATTCTCTTGAGTCGCTGGTAGAGACTCACAAGTTCTAAGTTCTCTCTCTAGCCAATGGCTATAGTAACCGCTGGTGAAACCACAGTGGTTTAGCTTACAATCAGGGTAGTGCCTCGACCTGCTCATCCCACCGTATTGAACTGTTATTGGGTCTCAACCAGTTGGCTGCTAAAGCACTGTTTATTGTGAGTGTGACAATAAAGCAAGAGTTGGACCTTTATCGGTGTGTGGTACTCTGGTTAATGGGAGCAAAGGGAAGTGTCAGCACAGCAAGACTTGGTCCTTAACTGAAACGCACAGGCCCGAGGAAAATAACTGGTACTGGCCTTCACCTCACCCACTGCCATGGGGAGGACATGGGCCGTAGCGCATCTCACCCTCACATATGAAATACCCCTAGACAATGAAAAGGGGGTGAGGCCGCTACACACTCTATCCAAAATAAGGACAAAATGGTTAAATTGTATTTATTTATTTATTTGCAATCTGGCTTTTCTAATAATCTTAGTGCTAGGTTAATTGGTGTTTGATTTAATTTTTACTCTGTATGATTACATCCCCCCCAAAAACAAGTGCCAAATGTAAAGGGGGAGGAGGAGGAAAAGTGGAACTTCCCCTTTTGAGTGAAGTTCTGCTTTAATGTCTGGATTATACTATGGTGATCAGCTAGGGAAATGCAAACAAACCCAATCTTTCTTCTTCCAGACAAGGGATTTCTGCAAAGATAGGAGGTTGCCCATATATAAACAATCATTTCTCTGTCCTGTTACAACCAATTAGACCAAAAAACAATGATCCTAATCTGTGGGCGTGTAAAGCTTAAAATGCGCCAGAGCAAGTTTGCATAGTGAATCAAGAATGAACATTCTAATATAGAAAGTTTAAAACAATTCCAATAGATCAAGTTCACTTATCATTTTTTTCAAAAAGCAGTGTCAAAACAGATGTAGCTGTAAGAGCATGGGCATTCAGCTTTCATCTTTGCACATCCAAGCCATTGCCATGTGGGTTCTTGGCTTACGCGTTAAAATGTCCTCTTCATCATGGCTCCCAAAGAGTTATCCCACCAAGAAGCTGTCACAGCGGATAACCAGTCAGCAGCGATGGAGGCGTTCCCTGAAGTGTGTATACGTGCGGCTGCAAGGCGGGGACAGCCTCCACCACTTATGATTGGCTGTCTGCAATGACAGCTTTTTGGTTGGATAGCTCAGGATCTTAGCTCATCCTTGGCTCACAGGAAGAAAGTCTGATAATGCTTATCTACAATTCCTTTTAACTTATTTGCTGTTAATAAAACCTGGCTTCAAGAATCTGACTCTGCCTCTCCTGCTGCCCTTGACCATGGTGGTTTCAACCAGATTTACTCAACCTGTTTCAGTGAACAAAAAGGAGATGAGTTGGTATCCTTCTACCCCACTGGGCACTCCTTCATCTCCCTCTCTCCTTGATGGTCACTGTACTCATCTTTTTTCTCCAGTTTCTCTGAGGATTGTTGTAATTTGTCGACCTCCTAAATTGTTGTCATGCCTCCTTGATAACATCTCTTTCTGTCTACCCTACTTTCTCTCCTATGACCTACCCACTATCATTCTTGTTGACTCCATGTTTTGTTTTTTTTGCTGAGAAATCACTTTGAAAACATTCCCTAGCATTTTTAGCCACAGCCATCGTGAGTAAGGGTAGATGAGTCATGCAGCATTTACTTACTGCAATCCATTGGCTCAGGCATGCAGGCAGGAAAATGTGCTTAGCTGCGAAAAACTCTCCTCCCATCCTGAAGACTGATGGAATGTATGACATCAATTGACTAGGCCATAAAGCAGGAAGTAACTGAAGAAATGTAAAAATAAAAAATGTTTAAAACAAGTAAATATATACTGTACTTTTTTGATTATGTTGAGTGAGAGAATAAAGTTCTGCTTTAAAGTAGAATTGAATCTAAAATATTTGAAAGGGCTTACACATACATTTACAGCACCTTCTGTTCCCTGATGATGTGACCCCTGTGCACCTGCGCAGGGATGAAATTATCACGCCTGACCATTCAAGTGGCTGAACAAGGCAAACCTGAAAGGAAGACTGGGAGAAGATAGAAGTGCCTGTGACCAGCAGCAGTGCTGTCAGAGCATTATTTGTCAGGTAAGTCTGCCATAATGTGCTAATATGAGTTGCATACTAGCACATTATGGCTAACATTCCCAGGGGCCAATTGAATAATAAAAAAAAATAGTTTAAAGTTGAACTCCAAGAATTCAGCAACTTTTTAAAAAGTGCAGGCATACTATGAGTTAAGTCCAAGAAGTACCTGCCACCCCCTGGAATTATCTCTTTAACTTACATCTGACAAGTTTATTGTCCCCAGGAAGACAGCTTCCAGAGCAACAATGCTGGATGCTCTGGTCTCAGCTCCTTCAAGTGCAGAGTAGATGCAGCTGCTCCTCCCACCCAATCATTCAAATCTCTCAGATATAAGTCCAGGAGACGCCGGGCACCTTGTTGGATTAAATTCATAGTATGCCTCCACTTTTGGTTTTGTAACTGTACTGTCTCCCCTTACAGTGCCGTAAAAAAGTGGCACATAATTGTGAAGTGGAAGGAAAATGATAAATTGTTTTCAAAAATGTTTTACAAATAAATATCTGAAAAGTGTGGCGTGCATTTGTTTTCAGCCCCCCCTGAGTCAATACTTTGTAGAACTACCTTTTGCTCCAATTACAGTTGCAAGTCTTTTTGGGGATGTCTCTACCAGCTTTGCATATACAGAGAGTGAAATTTCTGCTCATTATTCTTTGTAAAATAGCTCAAGCTCTGTCAGATTGGATGGAGAGGGTCTGTGAACAGCAATTGTCAAGTCTTGCCATAGAATGTCATTTGAATTTAGGTCTGGACTTTGACTGGACCATTCTAACACATAAATATACGTTGATCTAATCCAGGGTCGGGAATCTATGGCTCGCGAGCCAGATGTAGCTCTTTTGATGGCTGCATCTGGCTCTCGCCTCTCAATCCGCGGATTGCGTGGTGTGACGATCCGCGGATTGAGCCCATAGGAAAGGCCACGGCTTCGGCCTAGCTCCGAAGCGGTGGCCATCTTGGTACACCCGGTGGCGGCCTAGGTGAGCGGCGCGCTGACGTCATCATCACCTGCCTCAACTGCTCGTGGATCTGCCTGCTTGTGTAGTGGTAAGCAAGCAGACAATCGTAGAGGAGATGTGGACATTACAGTGGGGGGAGATGTGGACATTACAGTGGGGGGAGATGTGGACATTACAGTGGGGGGAGATGTGGACATTACAGTAGGAGGAGATGTGGACATTACAGTGGGGGAGAGATGTGGACATTACAGTGGTTACAGTGGGGGAAATGTGGATATTACAGTAGGGGGAGATGTGGATATTACAGTGGGGTAGATGATGTGGATATTACAGTGGGGGAGATGTGGACATTACAGTGGGGGAGATGTTATTGTACTTTAAAAGTGTTGGTCTTACATAAAATGCACACATTTACATGTATTTAGTTTTAAACATTGTATGGCTCTCACGGAATTACATTTTAAAATATGTGGCGTTCATGGCTCTCTCAGCCAAAAAGGTTCCTGACCCCTGCTCTAAACCATTCTATTGTAGCTCTGGCTGTATTTTTAGGGTCGTTGTCCTGCTGGAAAGTGAACCTTCACCCCAGTCTCAAGTCTTTTGCAGACTCTAATAGATTTTCTTCTAAGATTGCCCTGTATTTGGCTCCATCCATCTTCCCATCAACTCTGACCAGCTTCCATGTCCCTGTTGAAGAAAAGCATCCCTACAACATGATTCTGCCACCACCATGTTTTATGGTGGGGATGGTGTGTTCAGGGTGATGTGCAGTGTTTTCCGGTACACAAAAAATTTTGCAAATCATACCACGATTTGCCATGATCTGGGATGCCCAGATGTGAATGGGGGCTAAGTGATGTGCTGGATTTTATTCCACCACATCCCTGCTGCTGGACAGAGCTCTGCCTTGTTTACATAGGCAGAGCTCTGTTCTGTCTTTATCCTCGCTGATCACTGGGTACCGGTGTCCTGTCAGACTAGCAAACCTGTCAGATCAGCTAATGCAAGTGACGTTCCGTCAGCTGACTTACCAAAAATACTTACTGTGCATGCCACTGTCCACCGCTAGCAGATTTTCTAACCTGTCAGAACACCTGCAGTCAGAAGGTGGCAGCGGACATCTTGTTACACCCAGCCAAGTCTTGAATTTCAGACTCATTATAGCAATAAAGTGAGCATAAATGCTTATATACAGTATTTTGAAACCTGTGAGACTGTTTTGATGTTTAACCACTTCAATACTGGGCACTTTCACCCCCTTCCTGCCCAAGCCATTTTTCAGCTGTTAGCGCTGTCACAATTTGAATGACAATTGCATAGCCATGAAACACTGTACCCAAATAAATTTTAAATCATTTTCATCACACAAATAGAGCTTTCTTTTGGTGGTATTTAATCACTGCTGGGTTTTTTATTTTTTCCCCAAAAAAGACCGAAAAAAAAAAATGTTTTTCTTAGTTTCTGTCAGTACATTTTGTAAATAAGTAATTTTTCTCCTACACTGATGTGCGCTGATGAGGCTGCGCTGATGAGGCTGCCCTGATGAGGCATTGATAGGCAGCACTGATGAGCAGGAACTGATTGGTGGCACTCAGGGCTGGACTGGGACAAAAATTTGGCCCTGGACTTCATCCAGACCGGCCCACTTTAATTCAATAAAATGCTGCCCCCCACCCCCCCAAAAAATTACGCCCACCAAAAGGCCCCTACATCCATTATTGTATATCATGAGAGGGTGAGAGAGAGAGGGAGGGTTGAGGGAAAGGGGTGGGTGAGAGAAGGGGGTGAGTGTAAGAGAGAGGGAGTGAGTGTAAAAGAGAGGGGGTGAGTGTAGGACCCTTTCACACTGAGGCGTTTTTCAGGTGCTTTTGGGCTAAAAAATAGCGCCTGTAAAGCGCATGAAAAATGCCTCCGCTGCAGTCCCAGTGTGAAAGTCCGAGTGCTTTCACACTGGGGCGCTGCCAGGGCGTTAAAAAAGTCCTCCAAGCAGCATCTTTGGGGCGGTGGAGGAGCGGTGTAAACATCGCTCGTGCCCATTGAAAGGAATGGCCACCGCTGCTGAAGAGCCTGCAAAGCACTTCGGCAGCAGCGCTACGTGGGCGCATTTAACCTTTAATTTGGTTAAAAGTGCCTGCTAGAAGTCGAATAGCGCAGCTAAAACGACAGTAAAGTGCTGCTAAAACTAGCAGCGTTTTACCGTTAATCCCCGCCCTAGTGTGAAAGCAGCCTAAGAGTCAGGGAGTGAATGAGACAGAGGGGGTGAGCTGAGAGACAGAGGGGGGGAGCTGAGAGACAGAGGGGGGGAGCTGAGAGACAGAGGGGGGGAGCTGAGAGACAGAGGGGGGAGCTGAGAGACAGAGGGGGAGAGCTGAGAGACAGGGGGAGAGCTGAGAGACGGGGGAGAGCTGAAAGACAGAGGGGTGGTGCTGAGAGACAGAGGGGGGGTCTAAGAGACAGAGGAGGGGTCTAAGAGACAGAGGAGGGGTCTAAGAGACAGGGGGCTGAGAGACAGAGAGGAGAGCTGAGAGACAGAGGAGGAGAGCTGAGAGACAGAGGAGGAGAGCTGAGAGACAGAGGAGGAGAGCTGAGAGACAGAGGAGGAGAGCTGAGAGACAGAGGAGGAGAGCTGGGAGACAGAGGAGGGGGCTGAGAGACAGAGGGGGGTCTGAAAGACAGAGGGGGGCTGAGAGACAGAGGAGGGGGCTGAAAGAGGGGGGGACTGAGAGACACGGGGACTGAGAGTCAGAGGGGAGGACTGAGAGAGAGGGGGGTCTGAGAGACAGAGGAAGGGTCTGAGAGACAGAGGAGGGGTCTGAGAGACAGAGGAGGGATCTGAGAGACAGAGGAGGGATCTGAGAGACAGAGGAGGGGTCTGAGAGACAGAGGAGGGGTCTGAGAGACACGGGGACTGAGAGACAGAGGGGGGACTGAGAGACAGAGTGGGCAGAGAGACAGAGGGGAGGGCTGAGACAGACCACATAGCACTGTCCCTTTCTGCAGTCCCTCCTCTGCTCACCTCCCCGCTGTATCAGTGTTCTGGCATGTTGTGTAAGACGCCGGGTACCTGAAGGCCAGCAGCGGCATCGCCAGCGCCGAGTCTCCCTCTTGATCCGAGGGGTGCTCTTGCTGCTCTGCTCCTTACAGCGGCGCATGTTCTCTTCCTCCGGGCTCCCAGTCAGCCTGCCCTCCGGCCCAGGCTGCATGGTTCCTGGAGCAGAGAGGAGGTGGAGGAATCGAGGTTCTGGGAGCGCCGGGGTGGCCGCGCTCGCTCCTGTTCGCCTCTTTGGTGGTCAGGGAGGGGGTGGAGCTCTTCTCCCTCCTTGGCTTTTACATCCAACTGCCCTCCTCGCTGGCCACTTTCCCGGAATCCCCGCCGCTGTTTGCTGCCACGCTCCCGCTGCCACCGAACTGCATAAAAAAACGGCCCACAAAAAATATATACATATATATACATATATATATATATATATATATATATATATATATATATATTGTGAGGGAGTTAGCTCGGCAGCGGGTGTGTGTGACCCCCGAGATGGGCTCCCCACACAAAAACAGGCCCAGCAAACGGAGGTTGTGGTTTTCAAAATCAAAAAGGTGCGGTTTATTTTCTATTTACAGTGACAAAACACAGCAAAGAAAAAGAAACATAAACAAAATAAATCCTGGTCAACTTGACCTCTGACTAAACATACAGGTTTCCTAACTAACAACTGGGATCAGCCTAGTGCTGTCCTAGTCCCTAAGTCCCTGGTTTTAAATGTCCAAGCAAATAGCCACACAGGCTTTGTCTCACCGCACAGGGGTTCACTCTCCCTAGACAGTCCACACAGGTCTGGGTCCAGGCATGAGCTAACATCTAATGAAGCTGGGAGTTCTTATAGAGGCCTAAATGAGCTGACAAGCTTCAGCTGGTCTCATCAACTCCCTGTCTGCACGACGCCCCACACTCTCCCTAGACAGTATGAGTCATCCATGAGCCCACTAGCCTCAGCTGGGCTTATACAACTCTCCACCTAGTTGTATAAGTCGGCGTAAAGCCTGAATCTGGGCGAAATATATCTACCCCCCTGGATGCAACCAGGTGACTTTACCTTCCTGCTGTCACATACCCCCCCTCTTGTTTTAACCTCGGGGTTGGAACACCAGCAATCAGGCATTCATGTACTCGAGACAAAGCATCCACATTCCCCATTTGAACGCCAGGGCGATGCTTTACTGTGAAGTTGAATTCCTGGAGGGCCAGGAACCACCTATTCACTCTTCTATTTGTTTCCTTGTTTTGAGCCATCCACTTTAACGGAGCGTGATCCGTAGCCAAGTCAAAGTGCCTACCTAGCAGGTAGTACCGAAGGGAATCTAGAGCCCACTTCACCGCTAAACACTCCTTTTCAACGGTGGTGTAATTTACCTCATGGGACTTCAACTTCCTGCTGAGGTAAATGACTGGGTGCTCTTCCCCGTTCCAGACCTGGGACAATACTGCTCCTAACCCCACATCTGACGCATCACTTTGTACGACAAAGTCTTTAGAGAAGTCGGGTGAGTACAACACTGGCTGGTTACATAAGGCTTGTTTCAAGAATTGGAATGCTGCCTCAGCCTCGGGGGTCCATTTAATCATGACCGACCCTTTCCCCTTCGTCAGGTTGGTTAGGGGCACAGCCTTAGAAGCAAAGTGGGGAATGAATCGCCGATAATACCCAGCGATTCCCAGAAAGGCTCGTATCTGCTTCTTGCTGTTGGGACGTGGCCAACTCTGGATGGCCTCGACTTTGTTGAGTTGGGGTTTTATTACTCCCCTCCCAATGGTGTACCCAAGATATTTGGCCTCCTCCTGCCCAATGGTACACTTCTTGGGGTTAGCCGTAAACCCCGCTTCCCGAACAGAGTCCAGGACTGCTTGCACTTTTGGCAGATGTGAGGCCCAATCTGTGCTATGGACAATTACGTCATCCAGGTAAGCCGCAGCATACTTCCGATGGGGCCTCAGCATCTGGTCCATTTTCCGCTGGAATGTGGCCGGCGCATTCTGTAACCCGAACGGCATTCTTTTATATTGGAACGCCCCGTCTGGGGTTACAAATGCGGTTTTCTCTTTGGCCGACTTGGCCAGGGGGATTTGCCAATACCCTTTTGTGAGGTCAAGAGTCGTCATGTATCGGGCTGTTCCCAGCCGGTCGATCAACTCATCTATACGTGGCATGGGGTAGGTGTCAAATTTTGTAACTTTGTTCAACTGACGAAAATCGTTACAAAATCGCCAGCTCCCATCCGGTTTAGGCACCAACACAATGGGACTAGACCAATCACTTTGGGACTCCTCTATCACCCCTAAGTTCAGCATTTTCTGTACTTCCTCCCGTATTGCCTCCCGTCGGGCCTCTGGGATCCGATAGGGTTTTAACTTCACCCTTTCACCGGGCGGGGTAATGATGTCATGCTCTACCCCAGATGTTTGTCCCGGCAGCTCAGAGAATACCTCCTTGTTGCGAAGCACAAACTCCTTAACCTCCTGTTGTTGGGGTTGTGACAAGGTGGCTGCTATTCCAACCTCAGGAATCACGCAACCAGTTTGAGCTGGTGACCAAGTGTCTGCGACTAGGGACTCTCTATCCCTCCAGGCTTTCAACAGATTAACGTGATAGATCTGTTCGGGCTTTCGCCTTCCTGGTTGTCTGACCTTGTAATTCACTTCGCTCACTTTTTCCATTATCTCGTAGGGGCCTTGCCATTTGGCAAGGAATTTACTTTCAACCGTAGGGACAAGTACCAGTATCCTATCCCCCGGGGAAAAGGTACGGGTCTTGGCTCCACGGTTGTACACTCTCTGCTGTGCTAACTGCGCTTGGGCCAAATGTTCCTTCACGATGGGCATTACCTGTGCAATTCGGTCTTGCATCAGGGCGACATGCTCAATCACACTCCTGTGGGGAGAACTCTCACTTTCCCAAGTTTCCTTGGCAATATCCAACAGCCCTCTTGGGTGTCTCCCATACAGTAACTCAAAGGGGGAGAATCCCGTAGAGGATTGGGGCACCTCCCTAATAGCAAACATCAGATAAGGAAGTAGACAGTCCCAATCCTTTCCATCTCTATCCACCACTTTCTTCAACATTTGTTTTAGGGTTTTGTTGAATCTTTCAACCAGCCCATCGGTTTGGGGGTGATACACAGATGTACGTAATTGCGTCACTTTGAACAATTTACACAGCTCCTTCATAACCCGGGACATAAAGGGTGTACCTTGGTCCATAAGCAGTTCTTTACAAATACCCACCCGGCTAAACACAAGAGATAGCTCTTTGGCTATGGTTTTGGCCGAGGTATTTCGGAGAGGGATCGCTTCTGGATAACGGGTGGCATAGTCCATTATAACTAATATGTACTGGTGCCCCCTAGCGGACTTGATTATAGGACCTACCAAATCCATGGCGATCCTCTCAAACGGGACCTCAATGATGGGTAGAGGGACCAGCGGGCTACGGAAATGTGGCATCGGGGCCGACCTCTGACACACAGGGCAGGAGGAACAATAATTTTCTATGTCCTTCATCATCCCCGGCCAATAGAATCTCTGTAATACCCTCTCTCGGGTTTTCTCTGTCCCCAGATGACCTCCAAGAATGTGCCCATGGGCCAACTCCAACACCAACTTCCTGTAAGGTTTGGGCACCACAAGCTGCTCAACGGTTTCTTCTGCCCTTTTTGCCACCCGATACAGTAGGTCCTTCTCTACGCTGAAGTATGGGTAAGTGCAGGTATTATCTGGGTTCACTAACTCGCCATCTATTTTCACTACGTTTTCCCGTGCCTTTATTAGGGCGGGGTCTTTCAACTGTTCTGTGGCAAAGTTTTCCCTGTGAACCTCAAGATCAGAAAACTCCACAGACGGTAGGTTTTCGTCTGAGGTGGTGGGCTCCTCTCCAGTTTCTTGAGTCTCCCCTGCCAATACTGATAAGGGAAATTCCGGAGAGTCCTCACCACTCTCAGGGGAGTTCTGGCTATCACATTCCTGGTACATAGGGGCACCAGTGGGGGGCTCAGGATCATCCCACAGTTCCCAGAACTTCGGAAAATCCCTTCCCACAATGGCGTCATGCGGTAACTGAGATACTAAGCCCACTGGATGAGAGAGGGTACCTTTGGGGGTCTCGAAACACACTGTAGTCACTGGATACTCTCGGGTGTCCCCATGCACACAAATAACAGCTACCTTGTTATTCCCAGAGACCTCTGTTTTAACTAACTCAGCCTTTATCAGGGTCACAAGGCTACCTGAATCCAGCAATACCACAACATTTCTACCATTAACACACATTTTACATAAATGTTTCTCAGTTCCTCGAATGGCAGTGCATGCGACTGTCGCACACAGCGACTGACGTCTGCCCGTCAGAAAGTCACACTGCATGGGTTCCTCCACAACCGGGCAATTGGCTGCAATATGTCCCGCTTGCCGGCAGCGGTAGCAAACGATCCTTCTTGCGGCCTCTTGAGCCGCTGATTTCCCAGGCTGTTCTCGCCAAACTTGGGGTAGAGCTCCCACCCTCTCACTCTCTCCACCCTCACCCCTTGGGATCCTCTTATCCGCCCCTGGGGATGGTCTGGTCTTAGGGTGGAAAGTCCGAGTGTCTCTGGAAGAGGCCGTCAGGTTCTCTGTAGCCAAGTATTTCTCCACACGATCCACAAGACCATCGGCCGTCTCTGGGTCTCCATGGCTTACCCACTTTTGGATGGCAGTAGGAAGAGCTCTCAAAAACCGATCCATTACAACACGTTCCACAATCTTTGGTGCGGACAAAGTATCTGGCTGTAGCCACTTTCTGCTCAGGTGAATGAGATCATACATTTGAGACCTGGGGGGTTTTCCAAGCTGGAAAGTCCAGTTATGCACACGCTGAGCCCGGACAGCCTGGGTGACACCCAGCCTTGCCAATATTTCAGCTTTTAGCATCACATAGTCTTTTGCTTGGTTAGGCTCTAGGTCATAGTAAGCTTTCTGCGATTCACCAGTTAACAGAGGAGCCACCAGTCCAGCCCACTGCTCCTCAGGCCACTTTTCTCTTTCAGCGGTCCTTTCAAATGTGGTCAAAAATACCTCTGGATCATCCTCTCCAGTCATTTTTGTCAATAAACGACTCACCCCAAAGGACGCGGTATTAGTGGGACGGCTTTCCTCACTGGTCTGCGGACGTTGCTGCATTACTGCTTCCATCTGTTGTTGTAGTCTCTGCTCTTGCTTCTGCAACAGGTCTATGAAGCGGGCCTCAGATTGCTGCTGGGCTTGTTGCTGAGCCTCCAGACTCTGTTGCAAAGTTGCGTTTGTCTGCTGCTGGGCTGCAAGGCTCTGTTGATGAGCTTGCTGCTGGGCTGCGAAGTTCTTTTGCAAACCTGCATTTGTCTGCTGTTGATTGGCATTTGCTAGAGCCAGCTGCTTTAGTATCTCCTCCATGCTGGCTTAAAAAAAAACTGCCACTGGTTCTCCACCAACTGTGAGGGAGTTAGCTCGGCAGCGGGTGTGTGTGACCCCCGAGATGGGCTCCCCACACAAAAACAGGCCCAGCAAACGGAGGTTGTGGTTTTCAAAATCAAAAAGGTGCGGTTTATTTTCTATTTACAGTGACAAAACACAGCAAAGAAAAAGAAACATAAACAAAATAAATCCTGGTCAACTTGACCTCTGACTAAACATACAGGTTTCCTAACTAACAACTGGGATCAGCCTAGTGCTGTCCTAGTCCCTAAGTCCCTGGTTTTAAATGTCCAAGCAAATAGCCACACAGGCTTTGTCTCACCGCACAGGGGTTCACTCTCCCTAGACAGTCCACACAGGTCTGGGTCCAGGCATGAGCTAACATCTAATGAAGCTGGGAGTTCTTATAGAGGCCTAAATGAGCTGACAAGCTTCAGCTGGTCTCATCAACTCCCTGTCTGCACGACGCCCCACACTCTCCCTAGACAGTATGAGTCATCCATGAGCCCACTAGCCTCAGCTGGGCTTATACAACTCTCCACCTAGTTGTATAAGTCGGCGTAAAGCCTGAATCTGGGCGAAATATATCTACCCCCCTGGATGCAACCAGGTGACTTTACCTTCCTGCTGTCACAATATATATATATATATATATATATAATGTAGCGGGGTCTTTAAATTTAGTTGGGGTACACCTGGGGGTAGTGTGACCCAGGTGTGTAATTGTGAAGGTTCTGGACCCCTTTTGTAATTCGTGGAGGATTGGGCGGTGTATTATTCTCCTTGGCCTGTGGGTGGCGGGGTACCTACAGGCTCAAGGTAGAATCACTGCCGCAGTGCTACCCTTTTTGTCCCTTTCCGGAGATGGTACGGCTGGGGCGGGGAACCCGCCGTGGTGTTGATGGGAGGAGATAAAAGGGGGAGACGCCCTTGCCACGTGGTCTTCGAGGATTTTCTCTTCACGCACCCAGGCACCTTAAGCCTGGGTGCGGGCGGTTCAAGGTTCCGGCTCAGGCGCCCTAGGCCTGACCGGAATGAAGTTGGGGTCCATCCCAGGCACCTTAAGCCTGGGGTGAGGTACTATATCGTAGGCCTGGGGCCCAGTAACTTCGACTGGGTCCCGCGAGGGCGAAGTGATCCGAGGGTGCCGCCTTGCGAGGGGACCCGCATCTGAGGTGAGGAGGCCGGGGAGGTCACCCGTCCGGAGATTCCGGAGCAGCATCAACCCGGTGACGGATGGGCCTCCGGTAACTCCCTTAGAGGGACATCTTCCCCTGATAGGGGCCGCAACGCAGCGAAGGTACTCCCGTCTATGTTCTATGGAGTTGCTGGTAGAGACTCACAAGTTCTATGTTCTGTGCTAAGCAAAGCTGCTATAACCCCTGGTGAAACCACAGGGGTTTAGATTGAAATCAGGATAGTGCCTCGGCCTGCTCATCCCACGGTTTGCATTGTGTTATGGGTCGCAACTAATCGGCTGTGAAAGAACTGTTTGTTGTGGAAGTATAATAAACAAGTGTTGGACCCTGCATCGGTGTATGGACTCTGGTTAATGGGAGCAAGGGAGGTTTCAGCATAGCAAGACTGAGCTTCATAACTAACACACATTGGCCCGAGGAAGATACTGGTGCTGGCCTTCACCTCACCCACAGCTATGGGGAGGACATGGGCCGTAGCGCATCTCACCCTGTCATGTGACATACCCCTAGAAAAAGGAGATGGGGTGAGGCCGCTACATATATATATATATATATATTTTTTTTTTTTTTAAACGGCCCACTGAGCCATCGACCCACCGGGAAACTCCCGGTAGTCCCAATGGCCAGTCCATCCCTGGTGGCACTAATGAGCACTGCTGGGGCTTTCCTGTAATCAGTGCCCTGGTCTCACCTGCGAGGAGATAATGCTGATCGGCTCTCCTCGCCACGCAATCTGTCAGTGTGAGGCGGGGAGAGCCGATTAACGGCACTTCTGCATTTACATGTGACCGGCTGTGACTTGACATAGCCGATCACATGATTAAAGAGCCGCGTCATTGGCTCTTTACAGAGATCGGGGCCACGATCGCCGTGCTGTGCGCCCGTTCTGGGGCACCATCATATGACGTCCACCCAGAACGAGAGCTGCACCACTCCTCCGTGATTTGACAGTAGGTGGGCGGCGGCAAGTGGTTAATTTTAAAAGCCTGCACTCAGAAGGTGGCGACGGCCATCTTGGTACATCCAGCACTGCTCAGCGCATCAGATTGTTGGACAATGCAATGCGCATATGCTAGCGGTGGAACGCATGGGCAGTACATATTTTTGGTGTGCCAGCTGATGGAACGTCACTTTCATGAGCTGATCTGAAAGAACACTGGTGGTCATTCATTGGCCGGTGTTTCGTCAGATTAGGTGACCCGTCAGATCTTGTAACGGAAGTGACGTTCCGTCTCCGCCATATTGCTACACCCCGCACTTGTCCACAGTAAGGATACAGTGAGAAGGCAGCAAGCAGACATCTTGTTACACCCACTGGAGTCTGGCATTTCACACTTATTTTTAACAGTAAACTGAGCTTATGTAGTGAAATTTTGAAATCCCTCAGAATGTTTTGATGTTTTTTTTTCAAAGCAGCGCTGTTCTTTCATATTAACAAACTTGTGAGTTCAGCAGGCTTGCCGCTGCTTTTAAAATTCAACATCTAAAAAACAGTCAGACGGATTTTTAAATACCTTATTTCACTATATAAGCTCTGTTTACTGGTAAAATAAGTGTGTAATGCATGACTCCGGTGGGTGTAACAAGATGTCCGCTTGCCGTCTTCTCATTGTATCCTTACTGTGGATGAGTCTGGGGTGTAGGGTTGCCACCTGTCCAGGATTCACCTGGACAGTTTGGGTTTTGAATCATGTGTCCGGGTTTCAAGCTGTCTGAAACCCGGACACAATATTCAGACAGGAATGTGGTTTAGAACAGGGTCTGATGGGAGAGTGAGAGGGCACTATGTGCACAGCATTACTATTCTCTTTGGAGTCACAATCCTAAAGTGCATATTAAAGAAAAAAAAAATTGCGGTGCGCCACTAAAGTGTTCGGATTTGGCTTGAAGAAAAAGTGGCAACCCTAGCGGGGTGTAGCAAGATGGTGGCGACAGAACGTCACTTCTGTTACAAATTCGGACAGGTCGCCTAATCTGACGAAACACCAGCAGTCATCCCATTAGTCGGCACCCGCTGATCAGCTTGTGCTGTGACTAATTACTGCACAAGCAGCGCACCCCTTATCCGGAAGTGCCGGATCACATACTTACACATGTCAGGTGGTTGGTAAGTGGATAACTAATCGCAGCCGCTCACATGTAATCACTTATTTAGCGATCAGCCCTGGATGCAGACTGTCTGTGTCCAGGGTTGATAATTTGCATTACCAATTAAATGCAGCTAATCCCCAGGAACCACCACTGGGGTTCTTGCATGTAATTGGTGTCAGGCCCATTTGCAGGTGTGAATGCGGTCTGATAATGCTAATTAAAATTGGGTGGCAGCCAGGACTGTGAGTCTGCAGGTCACAGCTCTGGATGGAAGGTGAGTAGTGCTGTCAAAGCAAGTTGGGTAGTAGATGAAGTAAAAAAAAAAAAAAAAAAGTTGTTTTGCTTTCTTTAACACACCATAAAGGTAAGTATAAAACTTTGTTTAACAGAATGTTGTCAGCTGAGACGTATTAGTAAAACAAAGCTTCCATTCAGCCCCCATATATAATATGCCAGGACTGCAGCTGTTGTAAAATGCAAAACTCCGGTGGGTGTAACAAGATGTCCGCTTTCCCCTTCTCCGAGTATCCTTACAATGGAGGAGTGCGGGGTGTAGCAAGATGGCGGCGACAGAACGTTACTTCCGTTATCAATTTTGACGGGTCGCCATAATTGACTAAACACAGTCTCTGAACCCAAACTCCCCGCACCAGCACCCATCAGCCACAACGACACGCCTACACTTCCGGCTGTTAAAGTCAGGTGACAGTCGCCATAACGACCTGTTGTCGCGAGTTTAACAGAACTTTATTGTTCTCTTAGCAGGTAACAGTTTGCTTTCACAGAGTGACTTTTTGTCGGCTGTACAGAAAAGAAGAAAACGGCGTGTCTGCAGCTGTATGTCTTCCTTCTGAGTCTCCAGCCAGTCACAGCGCTGAGTTTTCTCCATTGTGAGGAGCGCCAGCAGCTCCCTTCAGGCGCTGTGTGATTGGATAAGCGTCCGGAAGTGGAGCGTTACCCTGGTTACATTGTAACCGTCTGTTGTAGCTGAGGTGGATGCTCGAGGCCTGTCTGGAGCCTGAGAGGATCTCGTGTGCAATTTCTCTATAGCAGAAGGTGACTGCAAACTACGGGGGGAGATATTGGTTCTCATTGCATGGATCATGGTAAGATTCTTGTGTCTTGTTGTAATGGGCATCCCAGGACTACAGAGAGTGTCCCCCTGCTAGGATTTACTGACGGTTCTAGAAGGCCAGGGACTTTTCTATACACATTGGAGGAGATTTACCTAAACGGGTGCAGTTGTACATAGTAACCAATCAGCTTCCAGGTTCAATCGTTAAAGCTTAAATGAACAAGCTAAAGTTAGAAGCTGATTGGTTACTATGCACCAGATTCTGTGTGCTCCAGTCTTAGTAAATCTCCTCTATTGAATGAAAGGTTTTAGGGTTCTTCATTGTAAAACACTAGAACATGTGTGCCCATAGTCCTAGTGGTAAACAATTATGTGCTATTTGGCAGTGCAATACCAGGTACTTATATAGAGTCATTAATTTACACAGCTCTTTACATATACACTTTATTACACCTGTTCAATTGTTCGGTAACACAAATTGCTAATCAGCCAATCACATGGCAGAAAGTGATGGTAAAGCCCCGTACACACGATCCGATTATCGGAAGAATGATCATGGTTTTTTTTTTTTGCATGCTAACCTCACGTCGAATCTGATGAGTTTACTAAAGTCACGAAAATTCTCGTACGGCAGAATAAAAAAATCGCAAGTGATGTCATGTGTTGTAATGCATTTGTATTGCACTTTCGAACGACGGCTGTACTGCTTAAACGAAAATCATACGATCTGGCATCGTACGAATTTTTTTTCCGTGCATGTCCGATAGAATAATATCGGATGAACTGTCCTGATCAGCTCTGTACTAACGATCTGATTATCGTACGATCGATTCGAATGCAGTATTTTTCGTACGATTTTTGGATCGTGTGTACGGGGCTTAAGGCTTCGTGTTTTTTTTTTTTTTTTTTTAACAAACAAACATGTCATACTTACCTCCACTGTGCAGTTCGTTTTGCACAGAGTGACCCCCATTCTTGACTTCTGGGGTCCCCCGGCGGTGCTTGTAGCTCCTCCCCACATCGGTTACCTTGCAGGTGCGCTCCCGAGACCAGCATTTGCGTCCATAGACCATCTCTAGGGTTTACAGAGAATGGTACGAAAAAGAGAAAATATCCAGTGAGCAGCAGTTGTGTGGACGAAAATGCCTTGTTGATGTCAGAGGAGAATGGGCAGACTGGTTTGAGATGATAGAAAGGCAACAGTAACTCAAATTACCACTCGTTACAACCAAGGTATTCAGAATACCATCTCTGAATGCACAACACATCAAACCTTGAAGCAGATGGGCTACAGCAATAGAAGACCACACCGGGTGGCACTTCTGTCAGCTAAGAAGAGGAAACTGAGACTACAATTTGCACAGGCTCACCAAAATTGGACAATAAAAGATTGGGGAAAATGTTGCCTGGTCTGATGAGTCTCAATTTCAGCTGCGACATTTAGATGATGGGGTAAGAATTTGGTGTAAACATCATGAAAGCATGGATCCAACCTGCCTTGTATCAACGGTTCAGGCAGGTGGTGTAATGGTGTGGGGGATATTTTCTCTGCACACTTTGGGCTCCTTAGTATAAATTGAGCATCATTTAACCACTTTCCACCTGCGCTATAGCCGGCTACAGCGCAGGCTTTCAGTGCTGGGAGGGCGTCAATATACGTCCTCCCATAATCGCGCTGCTCGCGCGCCCTGCTTGGCTGATCACAGAGCAGGGTAAATGGCCAATCACAGCAGGCCCTGTAGCACGTGATCAGCTGTCAGCCAATGACAGCTGATCATGAAAGTAAACAAGCTGGTTATTGGGCTTTTCTCTCCTCACGATCAGCGTGAGGAGAGAAGCAGAAAGCCGGTAACCGTCTCCTGTTACAGGGACATTGGTCCCTGCCTCGGTGCCCGCCAGTGCAGCTAATTGGTGCCCATCAGTGTCATCTATCAGTGCCAATTAGTGTCATCTGTTAGTGCCACCTATCAGTCCAGCCTTATCAGTGCCACCCATAAGTACCCATCAGTGCAGCCTCATCAGCGCACATCAGCGAAGGAGAAAAAATACCTATTTTCAAAAACAAACTACAATTTTTTACTTATTTTTTTATTTTATTTCGATCGATTTAGAAAAAAATATAAAAACCCAGTAGTGATTAAATACTACCAAAAGAAAGCTCTATTTGTGTGAAAGAAATTATAAAAATGTCATAGGGGTACAGTTTTACATGACCGCTCAATTGTCATTCGAGGTGCGACAGCGCTGAAAGCTGAAAATTGGCCTTGGCAGAAAGGGAATTTAAGTGCCCAGTAAGCAAGTGGTTAAACACCACGGCCTACCTGAGTATTGTTGCTGACCATGTCCATCCCTTTATGACTACAGTGTACCCATCTTCTGATTTCTACATCCAGCAGGATAATGTACCGTGTCACAAAGCTCAAATCATCTCACCACTGGTTTCTTGAACATGATAATGAGGTGACTGTACTCCAATGGCCTCCACAGTCACCAGATCTCAATCCAAAAGAGCACCTTTGTGATGTGGAGGAATGGGAGATTCGCATAATCGATGTTCAGCCAACAAATCTGCAGCAGCTGTGTGGTGCTATCATGTCAATATGGACCAAAATCTCTGAGGGATGTTTCCAACACCTTGTTGAATCTATGCCATGAAGAATTTAAGGCAGTTCTGAAGGCAAAGGGTCCAACCCGGTACTAGCAAGGTGTACTTAATAATAAAGTGTCCGGTGAATTTACATTATACATTCACATCAGTCCCTGTCCTCAAGGAGCTTACAATCTAAGATCCCTAACTTGCATTCGTACATATATGAATGCAAATTAACCTTCCAGCATGTCTTGTGTGAGTTTGGTAGTAAATCAGAGTACCAGGAGGAAACCCACCCAGATACAGGGAGAACATGCAAAGTCCAGGCAAGTAGTGCCATGGTTGGGATTCAAACCAACAACTAGTGTTGCCAAGCAGAAGTGCTAACCATTTAGCCACTGAGCTTCCCAATATATGACCCGTCTGATTTTCTTTCTGTTCTAAAGCATTGTGAGTATCGGGGGAATAGTATGAAAATCACAAATAAAAATAAATATAGAATTTATTGCTGCCTACCAATCCTGAAATGTGTTGGCTGCATTTGTTTTATTCTTCCTCCCCCACCTCCTTTTTTTTTTTTTTATTTTTTTTTATTTTTTTTTATTGGATTATTTTTTTCCTCCTTTACTCTCACCTTACCAGGTTAGTAACACACTTCCTGTCTTATGATATCTCCACTCTAGATAACGATACCTTTGGACATCAGCATTGTCAGTCTGGGGAGAGGGCAGTGTTAGATGCACCAGGAGTCTTAGATGGATGTGACTAAAGCAGGCCATACTTGATATATTTTTTTATTTTTTATTTTATCAATTTCTGCCAGCAGGTTGAACGAAAAAAAAAAAAAAAAAAAGCTGATTCACCGATCCGCACATTCGATGTGGATAGGGGATTCCTTCCCCTGTGGTATTGTATTCTGACATCGGAGAGCCATCGGGATACAATAATCAGTGTTGACAGCTATAGCTGGCGGCGCTGATCGTTCTGTGAAAAACTGACAGGCATTACCTTAAGCATTAGGGAAAAAAAATGTTTAGGTAACGCTATCGCCCCCCCCCCCCCATATAGTTACATGAGTCCCCACTTGATTCAGCACTGTGACGTCTGTAGCGGCTCTCTCCTCTTCTCCCTGTTGTCACTGGCTTTGTTGAGGCAGCAGTAGCCATTGGCTCCCACTGCTGTTAGTCAAATCCTGTTACAAGGGAGTGGGGGGGCAGAGCGGGGCTGCACTGGCTGTGTCTATGGACACAAGCGGCATGGTTTGGAATAATGCCTGCAGGTGTGCCCCCACAGCAAGTGGCTTGCTGTGGGGGCACACAAAAAAGAGGAGGAGCCAGGAGTGCCGCCATGAGACCTGTGAAGAAGAGGACACAAGTACTGCCGCGTACATTGGTGTGCGCACAAGCCAGGTGTCCAACTATCTGGAGGGCTAGCTGTAGTTGTCTAAGAGTGTCTGTGACACTCTCACAGTGCCCAGAGCCAGTACAGTCCACCCTCCACACACACATAAGAGGTGAGAGGGCTCCATTTGCTCCTCCTCCTCCTGCCCCTACCCCTCAGTGTCTGCATGCCAACATTCCTTTCCCCAGCATTCTGTGCCTCAGAAAAGAGTTGTATGGGCAGGAAATTTGAAGCCCTACAGTTGGAGAATACATGGTGGATGAAAGGTGCCGATACCTGAGCCTCCATCCTCAGGTAAGTGAGCTCACCATCCATTGTCTGAGACTGAAGTCACCCCCCTCCCCTTCTTTCTCTCTCCTGCCTTTGAGCGAGTGAGTACACAAAGGTAAGGGGCGCTCTGCGGACTCTGATGTAAGAGGGAATGCTGGAAACTCTGATATAGTGGGGGCTTTGATGAGCAGAAATCGCCTTACTTCAGAGTCCACTCTTAAATTGCTGTACACCTCTAAATTCTTCGGATTTGGCTTGAAGAAAAGGTAGTAACTCTACTCCCTAACAGCAGAGTTTGTCCTGCACCTCTCCTGCTTTTCTTTTCTTCCTCTCTAATCTGTGTTCCCTTGGTACAGTCTGTGTCATTCCTGTTGCTTCCTCCCCACCTCAATAGCAGTAAATCTTGACCCTGTCAGCCCAACGGTCACTGTGTGACTTGCTCATTGCTCTGATTATCGCACCGTGCCGAGAATACAGGACTGAGGCTGCACACAGCAGGATAAGATCTTGCCTCACTGGATTTTAAACAGCATAGGCACTTATTTATAGTGTTTTTTTACTGTAGCTGTGAAAGGGACCAGCATCATTTGCAGACTAAAGCTCCACTTTAAAGCTGAAGCCCAGAGAACCCCTTTTTTTTTTTTTTTTAAGCAGTTAGAACAAGCTGATTTATTTTTCCTTTTGGGATAAAGGTTTTACAAATATAAATAAAATTTGATCATTGTAAGTACCCCTGTCAGTGATAAATGGTTTGTCTCGTCCCTCTAACTGCTCATTTTACTGGACAGCTTGGTCTGTTAAAGCGGACCTTTTTACTCTTTGCAAGATTTACATCAGCATGTATCGAACAATTTTTTTATTTTATTTTTATTTACACTATGTGTCCACTTCCTGGTTTCCCTGAAGGCACTGATAACGTAGTCCCGGCAGCACCAATGCCCCCTGGGAAGGCAAATTACCCAGTGCCTTTAGGGAGTTCTTGCACCTAATCTGTAATATCCCGCAGTATTCTCATACTGCACACGCGCTAGATGGAGCGCATGGTGTCATGAAGCTCCTCTCGCTCATGCCCTATACAACATTGCATTCATCTTTAAAAAAAAAGATAAAAAAAACCTTCCCCTTAGATCTTGCAAAATGTTTTATTTTGAACAATATTTGCAATATATCATTGGTCACTTTCATTTTAGAGCCGGTTCACACACAGGCGGCACGACTTTGGGGGCGATTCGGCAAGGCGATCTGAAGACGACTTCAGAGGCGACAAAATGACTTACCGTATGTATTGAAGTCAATGCAAGTCGCCCCGAGTCGCCCCCAAAGTCGTACAAGAACCCTTTTCTAAGTCGGAGCGACTTGCGTCGCTCCTATTAGAACGGTTCTATTGAGCAGAGCGGGACGCGACTTGTCAGGCGGCTGAGTCGCCTGACGAGTCGCCCCTGTGTGAACCGGGTCTTATAACATCAGCATTGTAATAGCAACACAGGCAAAAAAGTTATCTTTCACAATCCAATATAAGCTTACTTTAAAAAAATCACAATAAGCGTTTATTGATTGGTTTGCGCAAAAGTTATAGCTTCTACAAAATAGGGGATAGTTTTGTGTTGTTTTTTTTTTTGTTTTTTTTACTAGTTATGGCGGCGATCAGCGATTTTTATCATGACTGCGACATTATGGCGAACACTTTTGACACCATTTTGGGACCATGTAATTTTTACAGCGATCAGTGCTATTAAAATGCACTGATTACTGTAAAAATTACACTGGCAGTGAAGGGGTTAACCACCAGGTGGCGCTGCAGGGGTGATTCCTAGTGAGTGATTCTTGCTGTGAGGGGCGTGGCTACACGTGACACGTCACTGATGACCGTTCCCGATCACGGGGAACAGTGATCAGTGACAGTGTCACTAGGCAGAATAGGGGAATGCCTTGTTTACAAAGGCATTCCCCTGTTCTGCTCTTGCCGACCTCCAATCTGCCTGCCCATGCCATTCTGCCGACGTACATCGGCGTGCGGTGGTCGGCAAGTGGTTAATGTTGTGAGTTCTGCCTGTCTGCTGGTCATCTTTCTACGACTTCCTGCATTCCTGTATGCTTTGCAGCTTCTCCTCTGTTTACTTTCAATTTCTAAAGCCAGTAAGTGTGTGTGTGTGTGTGTGTGTGTGTGTGTGTGTGTGTGTGTGTGTGTCTCTTTCTCTCTCTTTTTTTCTTTTTCTTTTTCCATGCTCACCCTGCCCTTCCCCGCCAGAACCCACTTGTGGCATTCCTTTGGGTCTGCTTCCGAGGCACCGCCTATATGCACGCCCGTGTTTGTTCTAGTAGTATGCTCTATAGCCGGGATATGCAACTAGCAGACCGCCAGCTGTTGCAAAACTACAAGTCCCATCATGCCTCTGCCTATGGGTGTCATGCTTGTGACTGTCAGTCTTGCTATGCCTCATGGGACTTGTAGTTCTACGACAGCTGGAGGTTCGCTAATTGCATATCCCTGCTCTATAGCGTGCTTCTAGCATTGAGACTGAACTGTTATCTACAGCTCTAGTACTACTAGTCAGGAGCAGGGAGAGCTATCACGGTGATCACTCAATAAAACCAACTCCTGTACTCAGTTTCTTCTCTGAATAGGGATGAAAGTATGTAAAAAAATATATAGTGAAAAAAAAAAAAAAAAATTAAGTTGAATAAAAGATTTATTTATTGTTAAATAATTTTTTTAACATACTTTTCAACAGTGTTTCCCTGATCACTGGCACACCAGTTATATAATGATGCTGTACAGCACTGGTGACAGTATGTAAAAAATAAATTACATTTTTATTTTATATAATTTCTTAATTTTTCAAAAAAGTTTGACAAATTACAACTCCAAAAAATTCACCATGCCTCTTACTAAATACTTTGGATTGTCTACTTTCCAAAAAGGGGTAATTTGTAGGTATTTGTACTGTCCTGGCATTTTAGGGCCTCAAGAAATAGGCCGTCAGCACATCAGGATTGATTAATTTTCAAATATCAGCTTTTCGGACTTGCATTGTTCCTCTGTGTGATGTGCTAATGGTCTGTAGCAGGATTTGTTCTGATGAACTTGTACATATGTTGGTTTGTGAGTATATAAAATATTACATGACATTATCAATAAAGGATATCTGAGTATAATGCACTAGGCTGGTGCACCCTCTGTTTTATGGTTGCAATATATATATACTGTACACTATAGTTTGTGGACTAATATACATGGATTTGAGTTATTTTTACCAAAGAAATATAGCAGAATACATTTTGGCCTAAATTTATGAAGAAAGATTATTTATTTGCAAAATTTTGTAACAAACGAAGAAAAGCATGGGTTTTTAAAAAATTTCTGTATTTTTTTCATATATAATATTCAAAAAATAAAAAACCCTGTGGTGATTAAATATCACCAAATCAAAGCTCTATTTGTGTGAAAAAAGTGTTCGAAATGTAATTTTTGTGCAGTGTTGCATGCCTGTGCAATTGTCAGTTAGTGGCGCAGTGCTCTGCAAAGAAATGCTCTGGTCGTGTAGGGGTTAAAAACTTCCGGAGGTCAATTGGTAAGAAAATACATGGGGGGGGGGGGTGTCCTTAACTTCTAAGGGCACCCCCACACACTGAAAAATGGGGTAATGTTCCCTGTAGGCAGAGACGCATGCTGCCAAAGCACAACGCCATTTCCATGGCGTAAAAAGGGTGCAGGGATGTTTTTCTTGCAGGAAACGCAAATTAATTTATTCAAATGAATGGGCTGAAGGGTCCATGCAGAACCACTTAAATATGAACGTAGCCTAAGGCCCCGTTCACACCCATGCGAATTGGTTGCGGCTTAAACCGCATCCAATTCGCATAACATTTTAAAATATATTGATTTCAGTGAGGCTGGTTCACATATGTGCAATGCATTCGCACTGCGCATTGCCCAAAAAACGTGTGCGTTTTATAGGCATTGCGGTGCGAATTGCCTGCCCATTATGTTCTATGGGAACGCATCTGATTCGCAGATGTGTTGCGTTCTGAACACAGTATGTATGAATCATGAGGGGGAACTCCACGCCAAATTTGAAATAAGGTTTCCCTCCAGGAGCATACCAGGCCCTTAGGTCTGGTATGGATTTTAAGCGGAACCCTTACGCCGAAAAAACTGCGTGGGGGGGTTCCCCCAAAATCCATACCAGACCCTTATCCGAGCACGCAGACCGGCCGGTCAGGAAGGGGGGTGGGGACGAGCGAGCGCCCCCACCCCCTCCTGAACCATACCAGGCCGCATGCCCTCAACATGGGAGGGGGGGTGCTTTGGGGCAGGGGGGCGCCCTGCGGCCCCCCACCCCAAAGCACCTTTCCCCATGTTGATAAGGACAAGGGCCTCTACTCAACAACCCTGGCCGTTGGTTGTCGGGGTCTGCGGGCGGGGGGCTTATCGGAATTCGGCAGCCCCCTTTAATAAGGGGGCCCCCAGATCCCGGCCCCCCACCCTATGTGAATGAGTATGGGGTACATCGTACCCCTACCCATTCACCTGGTGGGGAAAAAAATGTCAATAAAAAAAAAAACACACTACACAGGTTTTTAAA
Organism: Rana muscosa; assembly: GCA_029206835.1. Lineage (NCBI taxonomy): Eukaryota > Metazoa > Chordata > Amphibia > Anura > Ranidae > Rana > Rana muscosa. The sequence goes on along the minus strand of CM055121.1, from coordinate 650,867,810 downwards.
GTAATTTTTTAGGCAGCTCCGGTCTTCTTCCGACTTCGGGGGTCTCTTCTTCTGCTCTCCGGTGTAGTCTCCGCGCTCTCTGGTTTTTCTCCTGCTCTCCGGTGCCTTCTTACTTCTGCCGTGCGCTTCCGCTATCTTCTTCCCGCTCTTTTGCTAGCGGCGGGCAGGTCTTCTCCGTAGTCTTCTTCCCTCTTCTCTTCTTCGATGTTGACACGACGCTGCCTCCCGCTGTAATGCCGTGTGTGCGGTGCGCAACGACTTAGGCATGGGGCGTGGTCACCGGGTGATGCCACCCGGTGCCCCCTTATGACGTCACATTCCCGACACTGACGTCATACGGGGCGGGATCACCGGGTGGCATCACCTGATGACCACGCCCCATGCCTATATAAATCGTTGCGCACAGCACACACGGCATTACAGTGGGAGGCAGCGTCGTGTCAACATCGAAGAAGAGAAGCGGGAAGAAGACTACAGAGAAGACCGGGCCGCCGCTGGAAGAAGATAGCCGAGGTGCCCGGGAGAAGAACCAGAGAGCAGAAGAGACCCCCCCAAAGTCGGAAGAAGACCCCCCGAGCTGCCCAATTACTTTAAAAACGTGTGTGTGTGTGTGTGTTTGGTTTTTTTTATTAACTTTTTTTTCCACTAGGTGAATGGGTAGGGGTATGACGTACCCCATACTCATTCACATAGGGTGGGGGACCGGGATCTGGGGGCCCCCTTTATTAAAGGGGGCTGCCGGATTCCGATAAGCCCCCCGCCCGTAGACCCCGACAACCAACGGCCAGGCTTGTTGGGTAGAGGCCCTTGTCCTCATCAACATGGAACAAGGTGCTTTGGGGTGAGGTACAATAATCTGATTGTTTAGTACACTGCTTTCGTCCGAGAATATCTGAATGGACAAACGCGCAATTTTTTTTCTCGTACGATACCAGATCGTATGATTTTCGTTTTTAATCAGTATCGGTTTCGTCCAAAAATACAATGCAAATACACTACAGTTGTATGCAAAAGTTTAGGAACCCCTGATAATTTCCATGATTGTCATTTATAAATCTTTGGATCAGCAATTTTTATTTTGATCTATCAAATAACTGAAGGACGCAGTAATATTTCAGTAGTGAAATGAGGTTTATTGGATTAACAGAAAATGCGCAGTATGCATCAAAATAAATTTGGGCACCCTTGTCATTTTGTTGATTTGAATACCTGTAACTACTTGGCACTGATTAATTGGAACACACAATTGGTTTGGTGAGCTCATTAAGTCTTGAACTTCATAGATGGGTGCATCCAATCATGAGAAAAGGTATTTAAGGTGGCCAATTGCAAGTTGTTGTTCTCTTTGACTCTCCTCTGAAGAGTGGCAACATGAGGGGCCTCAAAACAACTCTCAAATGACCTGAAAACAAAGATTGTTCTACATTATGGTTTAGGGGAAGGCTACAAAAAGTTATCACAGAGATGTAAGCTGTCAGTGTCCACTGTGAGGAACATAGTGAGGAAATGGAAGACCACAAGCACAGTTCTTGTTAAGGCCACGTAAAATATTAGAGAAGCGAAGGATGGTGAGAATGGTCAAAAACAGCCCACGGACCACCTCCAACATCAACTTGCTGCAGATGGTGTCACTGTGCATCCTTCAACAATTCAGTGCACTTTGCACAAGGAGAAGCTGTATGAGATAGTGATGCGAAAGACTCTTTCTGCACACGCCACAAACTGAGTCGCTTGAGGTATGCAAAACGCACATTTGGACAAGCCAGCTTCATTTTGGAATAAGGTGCTGTGGACTGATGAAACAAAGATTGAGTTATTTGGTCATAACAAGGGGCATTATGCATGGCGACATTCCAAGAAAAACACTTGCTACTCACAGTAAAATTTGGTGGAGGTTCCATCATGCTGTGTGGCCAGTGCCGGTACTGGGAATCTGGTTAAAGTTGAGGGTCGCATGGATTCCACTCCAATATCAGCAGATTCTTGAGAACAATGTTGAGGAATCCGTCACAAAGTTGAAGTTATGCCGGGGCTGGATATTTCAACAAGACAACGACCCAAAACACTGCTCAAAATCTACTTGGGCATTTATGCAGAGGAACAAGTACAATGTTCTGGAATGGCCATCCTAGTCCCCAGACCTGAATATCATTGAACATCTGTGGGGTGATTTGAAGCGGGCTGTCCATGCTCGGCAACCATCAAATCTAACTGAACTGGAGATGTTTTGTAAGGAGGAATGGTCCAAAATACATTCTTCCAGAATCCAGACACTCATTACAGGCTATAGGAAGCGTCTAGAGCAGGGATATGCAATTAGCGGACCTCCAGCTGTTGGCAAACTACAAGTCCCATGAGGCATAGCGAGACTCTGACAGCAGCAAGCATGACACCCAGAGGCAGAGGCATGATGGGACTTGTAGTTTTGCAACAGCTGGAGGTCCGCTACATGCATATCCCTGGTCTAGAGGCTGTTATTTCTGCTAAAGGAGGCTCTACTAAATATTGATGTGATTTTTCTGTTGGGGTGCCCAAATTTATGCCCTGGTCTAATTTCGTTTTGATGCATATTGCGCATTTTCTGTTAATCCAATAAACCTCATTTCACTACTGAAATGATACTGTGTCTTTCAGTTATTTGATGGATCAAAATGAAATTGCTGATCCAAACGCCCAAATATTTCTAAATGACAATCATGGAAATTGTCAGGGGTTCCTAAACTTTTTGCCTACAACTGTACATCACTTCCGAATTTTCATTGTGTCGTACGAGATATTTTTGTACTTTAGTAACCTATCCATTTTGGATATGGAGACTAGCATGCAAAAAGAAAGATGGACGATCATTCGTCCGATAATCTCATTGCGTTGTACTAGGCTTTAGTGAAAGCTTGGAAACGAGTCACCAATGAAGTCTAGATTATAGTAGCAAGCACTAACTTCCCCAAATCTGTATGAAACGAGGAGAACCAGAGAAGAGAACAGAAAGGGAAACAAAAAGGAAAGGGGGGGGGGGATAAAAAAAAAAAAAAAAACGAGATGAGTGAAGGATGAGGAGAATAGGGGAGGGAAGAAAAAGCTAGGGAGAGGAAAGAAAGGAAACTGAGAAAACGACCATGCATGTGCAGGCAAGGGCCTTGATCAAACATAATTACCCTCATAGTGCAGGCCAGGCTCAATATACTGAGTACGGGATGTAACCGATATTCAAAGAGAACCCTCTAGCTTCCACCCAGAGGCCCCATATCTTCTGTAATTTTATGAGGCAGTTGCAACCCATATAGATTTTATTTATTTCAGGCACTCGTATAGCGCCATTAATTTACGCAGCGCTTTACATATACATTGTACATTCACATCAGTCCCTGCCCTCAAGGAGCTTACAATCCTAAGATCCCTAACTCGCATTCATACATATACATACTAGGGACAATTTAGACAGGATCCAATTAACCTACCAGCATGTCTTTGGAGTGTGGGAGGAAACCGGAGTACCCGGAGGAAATCCATGCAGGTAGTGTCGTGGTTGGAATTCGAACCAGCGACCTTTTTGCTGCTAGGCGAAAGTGCTATCCACTACATCGATCAGTTTATACAATGGAAGTACTTGATTCACTATAGTTTCTCTATTGTTGGACCACGGGCGACTTTTATTTGAGACTTTAGTTCCACTTTAAGCCCTAGTTCACACTTATGCGATGTGGGAAACGCATCGAATCCTGTGCGTTTCCCGCACTGCAATCGCACAGTGTCCATGCGATCTGCTGCGTTAGTCAATGTTATCTTAACGACGCCCCGAAACAGATTTCAGAACGCAGCGCGATTACTAGAATCGCATCGCATGGGTTTGAATACCCATACAATGCGATTCAGGTGCAGGGGGGGGGGGGGGAGAAAGGGCTTATGCACCATTTTTGATGCGGATGCGATTTCAGGCATTCAAAATGTATGGCTGAAATCGCACCACACAGACATCGCTTGTGATGCGGTGCGAATTGCATGCGGTGTCTACACTTTTCAAGTGTGAACTCAGGCTCTTTGGTTGCCTTATACAGCTGCCCCAGATTCTGTCTGCTCTGGTTTTGATCAATTACCCCTATGTACATACAACTAGTTATTATGCTGCCCTGTCTTACAATACTGAATTTGTCATAAAGTAAAATTGGGACTAATGGTTTAGTATGATCAATGCAGTGGAGTCTGAGAACACGTTGAAATGGCCTTTTATCTATGTTATTAATGTGGAGTGCCAATTGCATAAATAAAGGATATTCATAACTTGTTGATCGCTATCAAACACCCTGGGAAAAAACTTCCATGTGATGAGAAGTGCATAAAACCTTTAGTTATAGTAAAAGCGGGCACCTTCATGAAAACATCTCCTGTATCTGCTGACCAATCTAGCACATTGGCTTGGGGGTATCTTGGCACATTCCTCCATACAGAACTATTTCACCTTGCTGATATTTTGGGCAGCTTTGAATAACCTACTCACTTTAGGTCATGGCACATCATATCAGTTCAGTTAAGGACAGGACCATGAAGGATAAATCCTGCTTTGTGCATTCATAAGCCTATTCCTACATATAGTTCCTTTCTAATCTCCGCTTATCTGACAGCTGAGACAACAAAGGAAATGTTTCTTTTTTTTTTTCTAGGTTTTTTTAATTTGGGGTCTGATAGAGGCATTGGGGTTGATTTACTAAAGGCTAATAGGCTGTTCGCTGTGCAAGGGAATTTTCTATAGGCCGGTGTCCTGCTGAGAATTGCACCCCAGCGATTGCCTCCGAAAATAGCCGAACATGTATAGCTGAGTCAGCTCTAGATGGCGCCTGCGCACACCAAATTGTGCTACACTTCTGACATCCAGGCTCTTTCTTTACCATCCCCGTGGACATGGAGGATGTTAAAAATAAAAGAGCCAGGAGGCCGAGCGAAGAGAGGACGTGAGGCCGACTGGCCACTTACAGCGAGGTCCACGCAGGCGCTGTCTAGAGCTGACTCTCAGCTCTACATGTTCGGCTATTTTCGGAAGATCATTCACGTTCGTACGGCGCAAGCGCCGCGCAGGTGGGGGCAGAATCCGCCGGGGGGACGTTTCTCGGCAGAACACCGGCCGTACACGGTTCGCATCTCGGCCAATTCAGCAGCATCTGATTTGATTGATTTCAAAGCATTAATGGGCAGGCTAAATGTAACAAGTTGATTGATCAACTTGGGTACAACCAGCCTGCCGGATTCTCTTACGATTATCGCTAGTGGCTGCTATAGCCGCCAGCGATAATCACTGTCTTCTCCCGGCAGGGATGACTTCCCCCCCCCCCCCCCTCCTGCCAGGGGCAGACAATGGCGCTGTAGGAATGATTCCCCTGTCAGCGCTGTTTGTGTTTATGGGAATCGTGCAAATTTCTTTCCTGCAACTCGTGGCTGCAGTTAAAAAAAAAATTCACAGTGCATGGGCTGCCTAAGCTTAGTGAGCGATGTGAAGCTGCTCTTACTTCCATCATCCAATCATTTGCAAGCAAAAATACTGTTTTTACACATAATTGGATATTCTTTGCAAAGTTTCTTTTTTTTTTTTATACAACATAACTAAGCAAAATAAAAATTCCCTTGCAAAGTAACCAGCCTATTTGCCTTTTAAATCAAACAAAAGCTCATCCTGCTTGGTAAGAATGGTGGTGAGCTGTTCTGCCATATCATGGACAGGATGGCTTGTGTCGAAAAATAAATTCCAATTTGCATCATGCTATTCCATAGCAGAATATGAGGGTGTCTACCTGTTATCTAAAATTCATTGGTAACAGAATGTCCAGTAAGAGATTTCTAAATTATGCAAGAGCTGAGATTCCTGCTAAACACTAAGCAGGTATTATCAGCAGCTACAGGAAACATTTGGTTGAGGGTTTTTTTTAGTAAAGAAAATTTCGCCAGATATGTAAAACGCCCAAAAAATCTCTAAAACCTTCCTAATCATTTTTATGAACTGTCTGTGCCTTTTGTTTTCCTACTTAAACTTTCCTGTTGTAAAAATTACCTATTGATCCTGCCAGTCACTAATAGTTCCTTCTTCTTGGTGGCAACGATTTTCAGGCTCATAATTATTCACCACAGTGGGCATGCCCCATTCTTCTGCTTCCCCTTTTTTTTTTTTTTTTTTTTTGCTTTTTTATTTATTTATTTTTTTGGGTTTTGTAAGTAAGCAACGTTTTTTCTTGCTTGCTTTTGCTTTATTTTCTCTCTTTGGGATTCTTCTGGCAGTCCTTATATGGAGGTGCCACTCTTTACACAGTAAACGCAGGGTGCTCTGCTGGGTCAGTGACGCCCCACATTCACAGTATGCTCTTCGTTTTCTAAGCTTGAATGACATGGGGACATTAAGCTTGAATGACATGGGGACATTCAGTCTGAAAGACTGACCACTTTATTTTGATATACATTTTGCTTGGAGTTGGGCTCTAAAATTAAATACATTTAATATCATCATGTCATAAATCTGTGCCGGTTGGCTGTTTTATATATATATATATATATATTTTTTTTACTGTTTGCAATTCATTTTTATTTAGTTATCTTTTATATGGGTTATGGTTGTCATGAATTTCTGTGCCATGTGTGGTGGTGTTGCTTTTGTTGGTGAGCAAATTCCCTTATGTACTTACAGTGCATCCGGAAAGTATTCGCATCGCTTCACTTTTTCCACATTTTATGTTACAGCCTTATTCCAAAATGGATTAAATTCATTATTTTCCTCAAAATTCTACAAACAATACTCCATAATGACATTGTAAAAGAAGTTTGTTTGAAATCTATATATATATCTATATATATATATATATATATATAATATATATATATATATAAATCATTAACCACTTCCATACTGGGCACTTATACACCTTCCTGCCCAGACCAATTTTTCAGCTTTCTGCGCTGTTGCACTTTGAATGACAATTGCGCGGTCATGCTACACTGCACCCCACAAATAAAGCTTTCTTTTTGTGGTATTTGATCACCTCTGGGATTTTTATTTTCTGCTAAAAAATAAATAAAAAAAAGACAGAAAATTTTGAAAAAAATAAGAATTTTTTTTTTGTTTTCAGTTACAAAACGTTTTAAAGAAGTAAGTAAGTTTTCTCCTTCACTGATGGGGCTGCATTGATGGGCACGGATAGGCGGCACGGATGAGCACTGATAGGCGGCACGGATGTGCATGGATGGGCACTGATAGGCGGCACTGATGTACTGTAATGGATGCCAATCGGTGCCAAACAATAATGCCTGCCAATCAGTGATGCCCATTGTGGGAACTGATTGGCATCCATTGTGGGCACTAACTGGCATCCCTGGTGGTCTAGGGTGGCATCCCTGGTGGTCCAGTGTGGGCATCCTCGGGGGGGGGGGGGGGGCTGCGCTGATAATCTATCAGCACAAACCCCCCTGTCAGAGGAGCAGCCGATCGGCTCTCCTCTACTCGCGTCTGACAGACGCGAGTGAGGAAAAGCCGATGACCGGCTTTTGCTGTTTACACTGTGATCAGCCGTGATTGGACATGGCTGATCACGTGGTAAAGAGTCTCCGTCGGAGACTCTTTACCTAGATCGGTGTTGCGGGGTGTCAGAATGACACCCCGCAGCAACGATCGTCGCGATGCACGCCCCCGGGGGCGCGCAGCGGCTCAAAATCCTGAGGATGTCATATGACGTCCAGTCAGGATTTTTAAACCACTTTGCTGCCGTCAATCCGCTATAGGGCGGGCGGCAAGTGGTTAAAAAATCCCATGTACATAAGTGTTCACAGCCTTTGCTCCATACTTTGTTGGAGCACCTTTGGCACCAAATACAGACAAGTCTTTTTGATTATGATGCTACAAGCTCGGCACACCTATTTTTGGGCAGTTTCTCCCATTCTTTTTTGCAGAACCTTTCAAGCTCCATCAGGTTGGAAGGAGAGCGTCGGTGCACAGCCATTTTCAGATCTCTCCAGAGATGTTCAATTGGGTTCAAGTCTGGGCTCTGGCTGGGCCACTAAAGGACATTTACAGAGTTGTACTGTAGCCACTCCTTTTTGTTATCTTGGCTGTGGGCTTAGGGTCGTTGTCCTGTTGGAAGATGAACCTTCGCCCCAGTCTGAGGTCCAGAGGTTTTCATCAAGGATCTCTGTACATTACTGTATTTATCTTTCCCTCAATCCTGACAAGTCTCCCAGTTCCTGCCGCTAAAAAACACCCCCACAGCATGATGCTGCCACCACCATGCTTCACTGTAGGGATGGTGTTGGCCAGGTGATAAGCGGTGCCTGGTTTCCTCCAAACATTACGCTTGCCATTCAGGCCAAAGAGTTCAATCTTTGTTTCATTAGAACAGAGAATTTTGTTTCTCATGGTCTGAGAGTCCTTCAGGTGCCTTTTGGCAGACTCCAGATGGGCTGTCATGTGCCTTTTACTGAGGAGTGGCTTCCGTATGGCCACTCTACCATACAGGCCTAATTGGTGGAGTGTTACAGAGATGGTTATTCTTCTGGAAGGTTCTCCTCTCTCCACAGCGAAACACTGAAAGCTCTGTCAGAGTGACCATTGGGTTTTCGGTCACCTCCCTGACTGAGGCCCCTGTCCCCCGATCGCTCAGTTTGGCCGAACGGCCCGCTCTAGGAAGAGTCCTGGTGGTTCCAAACTTCTCCCATTTACGGATGATGGAGGCCACTGTCCTTATTGGGACCATCAATGCTGCAGACATTTTTCTGTAACCTTCCCCAGATCTGTGCCTCAATACAATCCTGTCTACAGACAATTCCTTGGACTTCATGGCTTGGTTTGTGCTTTGACATGCACTGTTAACTGTGGGACTCAATTTTGAGTGTCATGACACAGGCTGTGATTTTTGTATAATTTTTTTATTTTTTTTTACATTTGCAAAGATTTCAAACGCACTTCTTTCACGTTGTCATTATGGGGTAGTGTTGTTTTTGTAGAATTTTGAGGAAAATAATGCATTTAATCCATTTTGGAATAAAACTGTAACATAACATGTAGAAAAAGTGAAGCGCTGTGAATACTTTCTGGATGCACTGTATCTACTTCTGTTTATTCATGTGTTTGACATTGGGTACAACATTTTAATTAAACCATTTATTTTATAATGGTTTCCGGAGGTTTGTTTGCTTTTTCTTTCTTTTTTTTTTTTTTTTTCCCCTTTCTGTACATCTAGTTCCTGGCACAAATATATTGGCTGCTAGCATGGTACATGTTTATGATTTGGTTGTTTTTAATGGTCATTGTAGTCCCAATAGCTATATAATTATATGAGAAGTGGCAGACAAAGCATAACAAAGTTACTATGAGATATAATCAAATTGTATAGTTTTGAGTCTGTATCACAAACCAACTGAACAAAACAAAGAACAGAACGCTATACAGTACAAGAAGTTCTAATCCAATAAAGCCAACTAAAGTAAACTTACACCTTTTGGGCTGTGGGGCAAGAATTCCAGAAGTAACATTATGCCTGTTTAAACACTGCCCAGGGGTAAACGCCAGTCTAGAAGTTTATGTCCTGGGGTATCTGGAAATGTCTTTTTATAAAATTTTCTCATACTAGCAGTATTCAAATTCTAGAGCTTAAAGGTAAGCACCACTCTGTTTTTAGGTGATGACAGTTGGAGAATAAAGTGTGTTTGGAGACTGTCAGCTGACCTATAGAGCAGAACATTTTCTGATGAGACCCAGACATTGCATAAAGGGAGGGTATAAGCTTTTCCACATAAGCCATGTGGCATGATTGCTATATCTAAGATAAAAAAGGTGCGCAAACATCTATTTTACTATAACCACAATTACAAAAGATTCTCATCATGTATGTATGTATGTATGTATGTATGTATGTAAAAACATATTGTTTGACAAGAAACCAATGAATAAACTACATTGTGACCAAAAATACATAAAGAATAGTGCATAAAAATTAAAGTTAAAGAAAATGTAATAAATCTAAAAAGTCCCATTCCCGCCCAAAAAGGACAATCCACTTAAAATATGAATTCTGTGTGCTATGACCTCCGCATGCAGTTGCTTAGAGATCCTGGTAATCCAGTGAGGAGGTGGCACTTCTGGTTATTTGGTGACCTTGGGAGCACTGTATGCGGAGGTCATAGCACATTCCTATTTTAAGTGGAATGTTCTTTTTGGACCGTAATTGGATAATGGGAGCAGACGTTTTATGTTTGTTTATTTCTTTCTCGTACATCACGGGACACAGAGCGGCATAGTCATTACTATGTGGGTTATATAGTTTACCTTCAGGTGCTGGCACTGGCAACTTCCAAACCGGAAGTACCCTCCCCTATATAAGCCCCTCCCATCCGGGAGCACCTCAGTTTTTTGCCAGTGTCTAAGGTGTTGGCCAAGAAGTAACATGTATTTTTCACTGAGCTTGCATACAGGTTCTTTTGGGCCTCAGTAAGCTATTCCGGATCCAACCAAAAAAGCTTCATAGCTAAACGGTCGGTACCCGGGCCTTGCAGAGAAGAGCAAGGTTTTGCCTGTAATGCTTCTCTTAGGAGAGCTGGACCCTGGGATCCAGAGCTCTGGTCATACCCACGACTAAGATGCTTTCTGTGCAGGGTGCTATACAGGTCCAGGGGAGTGGAATCCTTGGGAACCCGGTCCCTGAAGGTTTAATTACAATGCCTGCCGTGAGAGGTGAAGTTTGGGCTTCTGTGGACCAAACAGAGTCCTGCGGCGGGGAAAAGGTAAGTGGGGGCCCCCCAGGAACTTGGTTCTATTTGGGGACCCCCAAGCCTAATATGTCTTTCTGCCTGTTACCTAACGGTATTCCCGCTAAATATCTGTGCATGCCTATAACCACAAAAAAATGTAATAATTTTAATAGTGGTCAAGAAAAAAAATATATATATATAGACAGACCGCGGTACCTGTGTTAATCCACTAGAGGCCGCTGTGGAACGTTTCTTGTCATGTGGACTTTTTCTTTTCATCAGAGTCAAGTCCAGGCAGATGGTGAGTTCTCTTGTGGGAAACTGCTTCCTCTGCCATGTTGCAATGCTCGTCCATTCCCCGACCTGCGGCAAAAGGGCCCTGTCTCCTGTCCCTAGTTTCCTTTTTCAAAAAAGAGCGCCGAATGCGCACGTGCCCGCGCCTCTATATATAGAGGTGAGCTGGAAAAGGGGGCGGAGCTTGGGGGATGACGCTCTGTGCGCGCCGCAGCGCTTCTGCGCATGTGCGGGCGTCCCAGCATGTTAAAAGGCACAATTATGTGTTGTGAGCTGGCTATGGACGGCAGAGACAGAGCTGGCAACATTTAAAAAAGGGCATACAGCAAGCGGTTGATGCAGGCATCCCCATAGAAAGGCACATTAGTAGACACCAACTGTTTATATAGCGGCAATTGTGCTAGACTATTGTCAGTAAGTGGTGTATTTCGGCTGGAATACCTCAGCTTTGGGCTTAGGAATATGCCGTCTAAAAACTCCGGGACTAAAAATCCCAGGAAGCATAGGGGGTCTCCATCGGGCTCTGAGGATCTTGGGCATGCTTCGGCTGCACCAATCTCCCCTGAAGAATCAGAGGTTAGTGACCGTAGAGCACCCTCAGGAGTACCTGGTACTGTGGCTGTCCTCAGTTCACCTGCTCCTGTGTATGTAACAGAGGAGGTTTTTTCCTCAGCTCTGGGAGGGCTGGAAGAGAGATTGTCAACATTGATCGCTGCTTCCCTGTCAGAGGGAAAGCGCGCCCGATCTCCGTCTCCTCCCTCAGAGTACCTGTTAGCAGAGCAACAGTCCCATACAGGGATCGACCTACCTGAAGGGGATCAGGATGAGGTTGATTCTGTTGTAGAGGAATCAACAGTGGAAGAGCCATTCTCAGCATCACATGCTGAAAGATTATGGGTTCAGTCCCTGACTAACATGGTCCGATCAGCATTTAAAATGCCCCTTGCGGAGCCATCATCCACTTCTGTCTCCTCGTTGGGGTCGCTAAAAGCTCCCCAGACTGTTTGTTTCTTTCCAATCCATCCTTTACTGGAAGGGCTCATTTACCAGGATTGGGAACATCCTGATAAAATATTTACTCCTCCCAAGAGATTTCAGGTGGTCTATCCCATGGAGGATAAGTTCATCAAAAAAATGGAGGGTCCCTACAGTGGACGCAGCCATCTCTTGTGTGACTAAATCACTGACATGTCCAGTGGATAATGTCCAAGTGTTCAAGGACCCAATAGATAAAAAATTGGAGTCCTTATTGAAATCGGCTTTTGCTACAGCAGGCTTGGTGACACAACCAGCAGTGGCAGCTATTGGGGTCTGCCAAGCAGTGAAGGATCAGTTGAAACAGGTCTTAAGGGACTTGCCAGATCAGCAGGCCCTTGCCCTAGCTGATCTACCTAGGGCCTTATGCTTTGCGGTTGACGCTATAAAGGATTCAATCCATCAGGCCTCCCGCCTTACGCTGTCTGTAGTACATATGCGCAGGCTTCTATGGCTCAAAAACTGGTCTGCTGAAGCCCCCTGTAAAAAATTGCTGGTCAGCTTCCCATTTCATGGTGAACGCTTATTCGGGGAAGACCTGGACAAATATATCCAGAAAATTTCCAGCGGTAAAAGTACACTCTTGCCGGTTAAAAACAGAGTTAGAGGTCCCTCTTTTAAGAGGCCTGCTTCTCCAGTCCCTAGGACATCGGCTGTGAAACAGTTCCGACGGCCTCCTCGGTCAAATCCCGGGGGTAAAAATCAGGGACAATCGCAGGGTAACAAGAAGCCCTGGGTCAGGAGAGGTACAAAACCTCCCCCAAAGTCAAATGCATGAAGGGTTGCCCCCACTCAATCGGGTGGGGGGAAGACTTCAGTTGTTCGCAGAGACCTGGCGGGACACGATCAGAGACAGATGGGTGCTCGCCGCAGTAAGTCTGGGATACAAATTGGAGTTAAAAGACTCCCCTCCTTCCCATTTTATAAGGTCGAACGTGCCAAGGGATCCCCGGAAGAGAGGATCCCTCCTGTTGGCACTAGAACAATTATTGCTCCAAGCAGTAATTATGGAGGTCCCCCTAGAAGAATGGGGGTTCGGGTTTTACTCAAACCTCTTTACAGTCCCGAAGCCAAACGGGGACGTGAGGCCCATATTAAATCTAAAAGGGCTAAACAAATTCCTACATATCAGGACTTTCCGGATGGAGTCGATCCGATCGGTGGCCACTGCCCTACAAGGGGAGGAATGGTTAGCCTCGATCGACATCAAAGATGCTTATTTGCACATTCCCATCTTTCCAGTCCACCAAAAATTTCTACGCTTTGCAGTAGAAGGGCGCCATTTTCAGTTCAGAGCCTTACCCTTCGGTCTGGCCACAGCACCACGCGTGTTCACAAAAATTCTGGCCCCATTATTGGCCAATTTAAGAACACGAGGTGTAACGATAATGGCATATCTAGACGACTTGTTGCTGATAGACCACTCAGTGGAAAAACTAGAAGTGGTTGTTCACGAGACAATCGAGTATCTGGAATCTCACGGTTGGATTATCAACCGAGACAAGTCAGCCCTAAAACCAGTCAAAAGTCTGAAATACTTGGGGCTAAGGCTGGATTCAGACCAGAGAAAAATTTTCTTGCCTCAAGAAAAGGTGTCGTCTTTGAGAGATTTGATCCACCTAGTGGGTACAAAAAGACAGCCATCCATACGCCTGTGCATGAGGCTGCTGGGGAAAAATGGTGGCATCATTCGAAGCAGTACCCTACGGTCAATTCCATTCAAGGAATTTGCAAAGGGCTATACGGTCAGCCTGGAACAAAAGAGTTCAGGCCCTAGACTTACCAATGTCCTTGTCCCCTTCCGTTCGCAAGAGCCTCCGTTGGTGGTTGGTTCCCCAGAATCTGGAAAAAGGGAAATCCTTCAGTCCGATTTCTTGGAAGGTGGTCACTACAGATGCCAGCCTTATAGGCTGGGGAGCAGTACTGGAGCAATGGTCTCTCCAGGGCAAATGGTCGGATGCAGAAAAGGCCCTGCCCACCAATCTCTTAGAGATACGAGCAGCCCGGTATGCCCTAGTAGCATGGACATCCAAACTCCAAGGGTCCCCTGTCAGAATCCAATCGGACAATGCCACGGCAGTGGCATATATCAATCATCAGGGTGGCACCAGGAGTCGTGCAGCCCAGAGGGAAGTAAATTGCATCCTGAAATGGGCAGAAAGATATGTCCCAGCCATATCCGCGGTATTCATTCCAGGAGTGGAGAATTGGAAGGCGGACTTTCTAGGTCGCCAACAATTATGCCCAGGGGAATGGTCCCTTCACCCCGAGGTTTTCCGGACAATATGTCAGCAGTGGGGAACACCGGATGTAGATCTGCTAGCATCCAGATTCAACGCAAAGGTGGACAGGTTTGTCTCTTGGACAAGGGATCCCCTAGCTTGCGGCTCGGATGCCCTAGTGTTCCCTTGGGATCAGTTCAAGCTGATATATGCATTCCCACCGCCACAATTGTTACCTCGATTACTCCGCAGAATCAGGGTAGAAAAGAAACCCAGTGATTCTGGTGGCTCCAGCGTGGCCCCGAAGAGCATGGTACGCGGAGATTGTAAAAATGTCTGTGGGGAGTCCTTGGACCCTCCCACATCGTCCGGACCTGCTTTCGCAAGGACCGATATACCACCCTTCCTTACCAGCCCTAGGTTTGACGGCCTGGCTATTGAAGCCCACATTCTAAAAAAGAGAGGTCTCTCTAATCCTGTGGTATCTACCATGATCAATGCCAGGAAGCCGGTATCCAGGCAGATCTACTATAGAATCTGGAAGGCGTACATCGCCTGGTGTGAGGCCAAGAAATGGCATCCACGTAAGTACGTAATAGGTAGGATTCTGGACTTCCTACAGTGGGCTGTAGATGGGAAGCTTGCCTTGAGTACTATCAAGGGTCAGATTTCGGCCTTGTCAATATTTTTTCAGAGGCCCTTGGCTTCGCATTCACTAGTCAAAGCCTTTATACAAGGAGTGATGCGTATTAGCCCTCCGGTTAATATTCCCATATGTCCATGGGACTTAAACCTGGTTCTGTCGGTTCTACAGAAACAACCATTTGAACCATTACAGCATATTTCCCTGGTTCTTCTCATCAGGAAATAGATTTTTCTAGTAGCCATTTGTTCGGCTAAAAGAGTGTCGGAATTAGCCGCTATGTCCTGTAGGGAGCCATATCTGGTTATCCATAAGGACAGAGTAGTGTTACGTCCTCATCCAGCCTTTCTTCCTAAGGTGGTATCGAGGTTTCATTTGAACCAAGATGTGGTTCTTCCTCCTTTTTTCCCCAAACCTAGTTCAGTAGAGGAAAAATTATTACATTCTTTGGATGTAGTAAGAGCAGTTAAAGCTTATCTAAAAGCCACTGCTCAGATTCGCAGAACGGATACTTTGTTTATTCTGCCGGAAGGCCCCAGAAAGGGTCAGGCAGCGTCAAAATCTACTTTAGCCAAGTGGATTCGACAGGTCATAATGCAAGCCTATGGCTTGAGAAGGAGACCGCCTCCGTTCAAAGTTAGGGCGCACTCCACGAGAGCAGTTGGAACTTCATGGGCAGTGCATCACCACCTCCCTGGCTCAAATCTGTAAGGCCGCAACATGGTCTTCAGTACACACGTTTACTAGGTTCTACCAGGTGGACGTTAGAATTCAGGAGGATGTCGCCTTTGGGCGCAGTGTGTTGCAGGCCGCAAAAGATCCTCATGTCTGATAGCGCTCAGCTTATGTATGGTGTACCCCCCCCCCTCATTGGGCATTGCTTTAGGACATCCCACATAGTAATGACTATGCCGCTCTGTGTCCCGTGATGTACGAGAAAGAAAATAGGATTTTTATAACAGCTTACCTGTAAAATCCTTTTCTTGGAGTACATCACGGGACACAGAGCTCCCACCCCTCTTTTGGGGACACTTATTGCTTTGCTACAAAACTGAGGTGCTCCCGGATGGGAGGGGCTTATATAGGGGAGGGTACTTCCGGTTTGGAAGTTGCCAGTGCCAGCACCTGAAGGTATCTCTATAACCCACATAGTAATGACTATGCCGCTCTGTGTCCCGTGATGTACTCCAAGAAAAGGATTTTACAGGTAAGCTGTTATAAAAATCCTATTTTTTTTATTTATTTTACTTTTTTTTTTTTTATATCTTGTGTAATATTTCTTATGAATTTTTGGTCCATACTGTGTAGTTTATAAATTTTCAGGGTGGAATATCACTTTAGAAAATTGTGTATATGTGTGTATGTGTGTGTGTGTGTGTGTGTGTGTATGTATGTATATATATATATATATATTGTGTATATGTGTGTGTGTGATATATATATATATATATATATATATATATATATATATATATATATATATATATATATATATATATTAAATATAAATTTTTATCGGGGGATCAGACTCAAGGCAGAGACAACTCAGTCTCTTTGGGAAAACAGCATGTTTAATGCACAGGATATTTCCAACAGAAGAAAAAGGCCATCTTGCCGTCAAACAAACAAAATAAACTTCTGCTCTACCGAGCCTTACTGTATCCGTAGTCTGAACAGTCCTTTGGTTTGGTAATAAATGTCCTTACAGTTGCACAAACTTGAATCCAAAATCAGGGATAAGCAGCCATGCTCCAGTATGCCTCCTCACTCAGAGTCTCCCTCTCTCCCTCTCTCCCTCTCTCCCTCAGAGCTGAGACCAGCTGCCTTAATCAAGGCCTAGACGGAAACCAACAAACTGCGGCTCCACGGGCCTGGGAGCCTTTCCCACCCAGAGCTCTATCAGGCTCCCAATAAAACCAGCCCCGGAACGAACTTTACCAACAGGATAAAGAACTATGTTTCTTTATCCTAAAGTCTTTGCTGGTATTATCTTAGATTGTAAATCTAAGCATCCGTGGAGGAACATATATCCCATCAATTACTTCTCCTGTCATTTTAACTAGTTTTACAGACACCCCGCTACAATAGATATAGATATAATTGTGACGGTGGGACCCTGTGCGACCTTAAAGAGTGTTGGTTTACGCCAGATTTTGTAGAGAAAGACATGCTGATTGAACAGCTGTGTCCTGGGCTATTTAGTTCTGACCTGATTATGGTTCAGGGCCCCACCCAACAGACAGGAAGTCTGTCCCTGGGAGTCAGGTGGACTCCCATCCCTCTGATAGGAGTCAGAGGCTATCTATGCTGCATGGGTGCAGCCAGAGTATGCATGTCTGCAGGAGGCAGACGTTATTGCCGAAGTAAGCAAGGAGGTGCTGACCGGGAGTAAGCAAGGAGTGAGCTTATCTCTAGGAAACTCTGTTTGTTCTGAGGAGTAGACTTTAGGCCTAGGCTAAAGGCCTGAGACAGCCGGATCGCTAGAATGAAAGCCAGAAGGCTAAACTGTTGAGTATGCAAGATACAGTAATGGTGCTTTTAAATAAAAGTGGGCTACCATGCCCTTAAATAGAGTTCCTGACTGGCTGGAATCACGCATCTACCACGAGAGCCAACAACCCCCAATCTTAGTGTGTGTGTGTGTGTGTATCATCTTTTGTAATTGTGCGTATAGGAGTTTTTTTTTTTATGTTTTTGTTTATTTTTTTGGCAATTTTTTTTAACTTCTGCTACTGTGATATGATTTAGGCCTTTTACTGCAAAGGGGCAGCACTTACTGCCCCTTTGCAGTAATGACAGGTGGTTGGGAAGCAATGTATGCTTTAAACCTTAAAAGGCTAAACCACTGTGCCACAACCATGTGCAATGCATGCCGTTTGTGGTGTGGTCTTATTAACTTGAGTGGGTTGAATGCGCCGGAGGTATTGACCACCAAACGAGATGGGGTTTCACTTTTGCTGTGGCCGCAAAGCATTATTACTGTGGCATTTGTACAGCCCTGAGTGGCTGTGTGTCTTTGTTTGTTTTAGGTGGGGGATGGGAGGCAGTAAAATCATGGCTCAGCTGCCTGCTTTTGCTGCCATCCTGCAACATTCTCCCCCCCCCCCCTCCACAGCCACTCATGTAAACAAGCCCTCAGAGGTCAGCAATATTGACTTCTATTGCCAGTTTCTTTTTGTGGATTTGTTAGAGAAATTAGAAATTATACTTTAAATGTCAACTATGAATATGCATATTAATATGACTATATCTTCTAAAGTTAAAATGTTTGCTTTATATAACTCTATTAATACTTAAATATGCTGAATAAGCTCTAATAGCCCTAATTACTGGAATAAGTCATATGACCATATTCTATTGTGCAAAGATGTGCTGACTCTTACATCTGTCAAATATGGGCTGCGAACCATGAGATAATTTATGTATTCATTGTATGAAATTTCCTGTCATAAGGTGTTGGCTGAAAAAGGATATTTCCCTATTTCCTGCTAACGTCAGAATAAAGGTTGAAATTATACATGGTCAGGACGTTACGAGCAGGAAAAGGGAAGGTTTAAGGGTTATAAAAGCTGAATGTAAATCTATGACAGGCAGAAATGGATCTCTGAAGCAGAAGATATACATTTAACCATTTCTCTTGCATATGCAATAAAATATCTTGACTTGTAACGAGAGTCGGTCCAAAATTACTTGACATTTTTGTCCTTCGGACCGGAAGTCCAAATTCCTGGAAAGCACTAGCCAACAACCCAGTGAACCGATGTCCGTACGGCAAAAAACTGTAAGTCCTCCGTCTTAAATTTGACGTTAACAGAGGCCGGCTCACTGAACTAGTGCCTCCCGGGCAGCGACTTACCGGATCAGCACAAGAGACCGCTCTCGGGGCAAGGTAAGATATTTTCATTTATTATATTATACTTTTAGGCCTAAATGTGATTAGGGATTTAATGAATTAAGGGATTTTGTTACATACATCTAATATAGAGATTAATTGAATGTTTATCTGTTGTGTATATGTTTTGCTTTATCCAAGTTGAGGGAATATAAGTAGATACGTCCGTAGTTTAAATCCCTTTGATATAGGAGTATGGTCCCATTCCAATACCCGGGTGCAGATAAAGGAAATTTGTCGACAAAGGACCTAGGTCCTGACAGCCTTGTAAACTGCAGGAATTCCCGTGGGGGACACATAAATATTCCTACATCAAAAACATGAACCCCTGTTGATACAAAGGTATGGCCTGATAGATTTCCAGGTAACAAATAGAGGTAATTTGACGAGCCCTTGCGCTCAGCCAGCCTCGTATGTTGTGTAAAAAACCTGTACAGGCATTTATAAATACCGTTGAATCAACAAATATTAATGTTTTGATAACGTGTGGGAACAACAGTCGAGAGAAATTAAGGCTCTTTTGTAATTCTGTTCATGCTCCCTACAGTTTACTGAAATATTAATGTTTTGATCAGGGGGGGTTGACCAGTCAGGTGAATTTACGTTCGCCTTGTAATTCTGTTCATTCTCCCTATAAATGAATAAAACATTAAGTAAGAAGACAAAACACCAGTATTATAGCAGCACACAAGATCAATAATCTAGAAGTGATATGTCACGACTAGAAAGTTTGTGAGTAGCTGCAGAAGTGATAAGATACTGTGTGCAGGTATTGTGTCAGTGTGAGAAGACCTTACAAAAAAAAACTCCGTGTGCACGTTAAAATGAGTATGATCCATGGAAAGTCTGATGGTTTGAATGATGATGCAAAGTATATGTGTAGTCTAGACAAAGAGAATGTGAAACTCCTTAAGACATGAAAAACAAAGTATGATTTTGATGCATTTTTAAATAAGGATTGTTGTGTAATACTGTGTTGTGTAGAAAGCTTAAAAAATAAATAAAAATTATGCCGGCATGTATGTATGTGTATATATATGTATATATGTGTATATATATGTGTGTATATATGTGTGTATATATATGTGTATATATATATGTGTATATATATATATATATATATATATATATATATATATATATATATAAAAAGAAAAATAAGGAAACAGAATAAATTAGGTCTTCCCCAGGCAAAGAAATGGCTTGAGGAGGCTAACTGTAGGTTAAAATCATAAAAAAAAAATCATAAAAAGACTATGTTTTTAGAGAAAGAGGAGGACAATAATATGACCGTCCTCCGAAGTTTAGTGCAGCAAGTATTGACTGAACAAAATGCGACAAACCTAATGCACCCGACAGCCCCTACACACCCTTTAGAGGACTCTCCAATCCCACCGACAGAAGCTGCTCCCCCTCTGACTTCACCACCCGCTCCCAATTCCCTATTGCAGACCTGCAGTCCCCACCACCAGATGGGACAGAGGTATGCAACAAGTTACCCCGCTGACCCTCCTTACAGCAATCCCAAGGTCCACATAGCTCAATTCAGGGATGGTATCATGGGAATGGTTGCTAGCTATCATCTCAATGTGAGGGAAATAGAGCAGGTCACCAGACAGGTACTGGGACCTGACTGGCATCATGTAGTGGGAGATTGGAGTGGATTAAACAACCAGGGAGGGGTGTTGCCTCAGGATGATGCAGCACTCAAAAACAGAAGAAATGCTCTTATAGCAAAGATAGAGAGAGGATAGATGGATACGTCAAGCCGACTGGTCCATTATAAATCAGTGTATATGGGGAGAAGAGGAAACAGTGGATAATTTCATTGTTAGGATAAAGAAGAATTTTAAAAACCACTCTGGGATAGAAATCCCAGTAGATCAAGTGAACGATAGCCCATATGAACAACAGCTAAAGAATGCAATCCTGAAGGGGCTGCTAGTCCTTATATCAAGTTTTGTTAACGAACACATGATTAACCATAGGATCTGCAGACTCTAGGAGCTAATCAAGTATGTGAGGCATGCTGAGGGACACTTCCAACCAAAAAAAGAAAGTAAAGAAAAGGATGAGGGGGGAGTGTTTCCTGTATGGTAAAAGTGTGTCTGCAGAGAGAGAAGCAGAAGGATGGGAAAGAATCTGATATTTTGGATGTGTGTAATGTTGAAACTTGTTTGCATGCTGAAGCCAAGCCAGAAATAACCTGGATTGCAAAGAGTAGTTGGGTAACATTTCTCTGTGACACTGGGGCTTGTAGGACCCTGATACACCCGCTGGATATGCCACCAGGGGTAAAGGGAAAAGGTTTAGTATATGTAAAATCTGCAAATGGGTTGATGCACCAGGAGGCCGTGTCTGAAGGCCTTACTGTGGAAAATCCACAGACAGGTAAAAAGGCTCAGTGTAAAATTGTAATGTCAACTAAATGTCCTGTTAATTCGTTGGGTAGAGACATGTGGCATGCTCTTGATATTTCTGTCGTACCAGTGGAGGGGGGCCTCAAAGCCCATCGGCTGTGTGAAAAACAAATCACAGCTGTGGATAATGAGCCCTGATACTGGTACAGCTTGGATTTACAAACTGAGGGATTAAAGATGCCCAAAACCCTGACAGAAATAATTGAAGAGCCTGTGAGGAAAGGTACAAGGTCCAGACGAACCTCTATTGCACTATCTACTACAAAAGGACCACTGGGCCTGATAGGTCTTATGAGAAACAGTTAATGAGTTGCACTAACACTGAAGTGCTCTTAAGATACCTGTACTGTGATAAGAAAGGAAATAACATGGCTACTTGTCTCCTACCACAGCCTATTCTGCAAATATACAGGCAGGATACTGTACCTCATGTTTCGGTCACGCGGAACTCCGAGGTATCATGGCATGAGCTAGGAGAACTTATCACAGACTGGGTCAAATTAACAGATGAGGAACTGAAATCCAGAGGGAATCAGAGGTACAGATTAGCGTGGTTTGTTGAATGTACAACCAGAACTTGCGTGATTGAAGTTTTGACAAAAGACAACTAAATGTCCTGTTAATTCGTTGGGTAGAGACATGTGGCATGCTCTTGATATTTCTGTCGTACCAGTGGAGGGGGGCCTCAAAGCCCATCGGCTGTGTGAAAAACAAATCACAGCTGTGGATAATGAGCCCTGATACTGGTACAGCTTGGATTTACAAACTGAGGGATTAAAGATGCCCAAAACCCTGACAGAAATAATTGAAGAGCCTGTGAGGAAAGGTACAAGGTCCAGACGAACCTCTATTGCACTATCTACTACAAAAGGACCACTGGGCCTGATAGGTCTTATGAGAAACAGTTAATGAGTTGCACTAACACTGAAGTGCTCTTAAGATACCTGTACTGTGATAAGAAAGGAAATAACATGGCTACTTGTCTCCTACCACAGCCTATTCTGCAAATATACAGGCAGGATACTGTACCTCATGTTTCGGTCACGCGGAACTCCGAGGTATCATGGCATGAGCTAGGAGAACTTATCACAGACTGGGTCAAATTAACAGATGAGGAACTGAAATCCAGAGGGAATCAGAGGTACAGATTAGCGTGGTTTGTTGAATGTACAACCAGAACTTGCGTGATTGAAGTTTTGACAAAAGACAGTGACTGACACTTTTTGACCCGAGGGGAAGGGGATGCCTTAAAAGACGTCCCCGATTTCTTGTGATCAAAAGGAAAGACAGACGTAGGGCTAATTAAGACAGACAGTCAGTTCTGGTTTGCACTTATGTACAAGGGAAAACTCACAAGAAATGTTCAATGCTTTGTCTCGAGTTGTACCTCCCAGTGGGAGTCAAATTCTCTTGTATGTGGATGACATTCTGGTAGCGGCTCCTCTGGAGCGACAATGTAAAATTGACACCTTGGCTCTGATGCATTTCCTCGCAGAACAAGGTCACAAGGTTAGCAAAATAAAATACAACTTTTGAAAACCAAGGTGAAATACCAGGGTTACATTATATCTCAAAAAGGCAGACATCCAGATGAGATCCGAAAAGAGGCCATCCTTCAAGCCCCCAAACCACGTAAAAATAAAGAAATGATGTAATTTCTTGGCATGGCAAATTTCTGTAGAGCATGGATAGCTAATTATGCTACGGAGGTGGTGCCTCTTTCTGATCTCATCTATGGTACACAAATGTCTGCAAAAGGTTCCATCCAGTGGAATGTGCAAGCAGAGGATGCATTTACAAAGGTGAAGCACCTCATTGTGGGTTCTACTGTGCTTAGCCTACCCAATTACAGTAGAAACCCTTTAGCAGACTGTAGATTGTAAAGAGGGGTACATGACTTCTGCTCTCACTCAGGTTTATGAGAACGAACACAAACTAGTTGCATTTTACTTAACTAATTTGCCCCACTGTGTACAAGCTGTAGTAGCAGCCTCATTGGCCATACGGTCATCTGCATTGATAGTATTGTTCCACCCCTGGTACTTAAAGGTCTCACATGTTATTTAGGTGATCTTACTATAAGACAGAATCTCCTATTTATCTCCAGTCAGGCATTTATCATGTATGACTACACTTCTGGGACAACCACACGTTACAATCAAGAAGTGTACTACATTGAATCCTGCTACACTAATGCCAACACCTGGTGATGGGGATCCACATGATTGTGCAGCTCAAAATTGATGAACGGGTACTCCCTAGGAAGGATATCACTGATGTTCCCTTTCTAGATGCTGACATTTTTGTTGATGGGTCGTGTAGAAAAAACGATAAATCAAACGGCTTATGCTATAGTAACACATGACCAGGTCATTGAAGCTAGACCTTTTCCCAGTTCCTATTCTGCACAACAAGCTGACATTATAGCCCTGTCAAGGGCCTGCAGTCTAGGGGAAGGGAAAAATAAATAGATATTTATACTGACAGCCAATACGCTTTCTCTACACATATTTGCCCAGCAATGGAAAAAAGGGGTATGATTACGTTGCCATGGGAAACCGATCACACAGAGATCTCATTCTTGCCCTTCTAGAATATGTACAAAAACCAGCACAAGTGGCTATTTGTAAATGTGCGGCACATAGAAAGGGAACAGATCCAATTACCCTAGGGAATGCACTAGCAGACAAGACAGCAAAGGAAGCTTCTGAAGGACAGCAATGACAAACATATACAGTTTCCCAAGTAAATGATGAGGTACAGAGAGCTATTGATGAAACATGGTTATCAGAAATGCAGAAAACATCACCGGCAGGTGAAAATCAAAGTGGTTATATACAGGGTCAACACTGGTCAATGGTATATACACATGTACAGAAGGTAAACCTAACTTATCTACATCACTATTCACGTATGCTGTGTTATTGAGTCATGGGTAGGCCCATACCTCAAAAGGAGGGATGGTACTGGGTGTACACAACATATGGGTTTACAAAACTACTCTGAAAATTTTGTCTCACATATCCGATTTGTAACAGATACCATGCACAAGGTGCCCTAAGAGCCTTAAGGGGTCATTTCCCACAACCCCCTTATCCCTTTCACACAATATGCATGGATTTTATTGAATTGAACAAATGTGAGAATAAGTACTGTCTGGTTATTGTGTACAGGTTTATAAAGTGGGTGGAAACTTTTCCTATGGCGCACACGGATGGACAGTCAGTAGCCAAAGTACTAATCAAAGAGGTGATTCCACGACAAGGGATCCCCGCGCTGATTTACAGTAACAATGGCTCCAATTTTGTAAACTAAACAATACAACTAATTGGTATATGGTACAATATCTGACCTACTAGGGAGAATCACTATTTAGGTTGTAACCCCTGGTCAGAACACCCCAGCCCCCGAGCCAACTCAGTTTCAACTTAATACCTCTTTGTTTAAAACAGATTTTACTTACAAGGAACAATTAAGTATAGAAACAGGATTTGGAGACAAAAATTAGTGGATAGAATGGGTCAGATACACAACTCAATCTAAGGGGTTAAGTGATTGTATTTCTTGTGCAAACCCAAGACCACAACTAGCTACCATTCCTCTCCCTGAAGAGGAAACAGATTTAGCTTGCATAATAAGACTGTTTTCAGAAAATATTACTGGGTCTGAATGTGCAAATGAGAAAAAGAGATACCCTAAAACTAAAATGCAAAGTACACCCCCTTCAGTACAAGTATTACCAGGAAATTTTTCTAGTTTCTCTAACAAAGATAAGGATGGTACAAAGGTTGGCACTCTATCTCCTGAATACTGTGCGACCACAACATCAACTACAGACATTAAGTATCAACTAAAATGGTTTCAGGAACAGAAACGGCAACTAGCTGATGTTTGGTGGCTGTGTGGGGACAAGAAACTAAGGCTCAGACTGCCACCTAGATGGGAGGGTAGTTGTGCCCTTACCCGCCTGTTGCTTCCCTTTTATATTGTTCCTATGACTAATAAATTGATGAGACTAACAGGTAAACACTATTTTAAGAGACTTAAGTGTCCAGAATCATTTTGACAACCAGGTATATATAGACTCAATAGGTGTTCCACGAGGAGTTCCGGATGAATTTAAAGCACAGAATCAAGTAACAGCAGGACTCACCTCACTCTTCCTATGGGTACAGCCCAATAAGAATGTCGACTGGATAAACTACATTTACTACAACCAGCAGAGGTTTGTGAATTACACCAGAGATGCTATCAAAGGTATAGCAGCACAATTGGACGCCACCTCTTTGACAGCGTGGCAGAACCGTATAGCATTGGATATGTTGCTGGCAGAAAGGGGCGGGGTATGCGAAATGTTCGGCACCTTCTGCTGCACTTTTATTCCAAATAATACGGCACCTGATGGAAGTATCACCAAGGCTTTGCAAGGCCTACAAATGTTATCCCAGGAACTAACTGAGAACTCTGGTGTAGAGAACCCCTTAACAGGACTCTTTGAAAAATGGTTTGGTAAATGGGGTGATCTTGCAAAAGGTTTGCTCATCTCTGTTGTCATGGCAGCCACGGTCCTTACGCTGTGTGGATGTTGCTGCATTCCTTGTATTAGAGGAATTCTTCAAAGACTGATTGACACATCACTAACAAAGACTATGTTTTTTCAGAACAACACTGAACTATACCCGGAACCTGATGAAGATGAACTTACAGTCCTTTCAAAAGACTTATTTGTCTAAATGATAATACCTGGTAAAATAAAGAACCTGGATATTTGAATTATTGACATTATAAGTATAAAAGGGGGCAGCTGTTAGAGAAATTAGAAATTATACTTTAAATGTCAACTATGAATATGCATATTAATATGACTATATCTTCTAAAGTTAAAATGTTTGCTTTATATAACTCTATTAATACTTAAATATGCTGAATAAGCTCTAATAGCCCTAATTACTGGAATAAGTCATATGACCATATTCTATTGTGCAAAGATGTGCTGACTCTTACATCTGTCAAATATGGGCTGCGAACCATGAGATAATTTATGTATTCATTGTATGAAATTTCCTGTCATAAGGTGTTGGCTGAAAAAGGATATTTCCCTATTTCCTGCTAACGTCAGAATAAAGGTTGAAATTATACATGGTCAGGACGTTACGAGCAGGAAAAGGGAAGGTTTAAGGGTTATAAAAGCTGAATGTAAATCTATGACAGGCAGAAATGGATCTCTGAAGCAGAAGATATACATTTAACCATTTCTCTTGCATATGCAATAAAATATCTTGACTTGTAACGAGAGTCGGTCCAAAATTACTTGACAGGATTTCCCTCTGATATGAAGAAAATGATGACCTTGATTTCTATATAGTGACAGCAGTTTGCGCAGGGCTTTACAATATAAAGGGTGCATGTATTGCTACAATAAAATTCAATGCAAGAGGGTTAAGGGGCCCTGCTCTTGAGAGCTTACAATGTAAAAGGTAATAAATGTGAGGGATATGAGGGAGCCTAGATATAGTATAAGTACAGTTTTGGGCAGGACAGGCTTCCTGGAAGAAATTTTTTTTTGGGATTGCATAAATGTGGACAGAGTAGGAAAGAGGTAGAAATTCCAGAGGATGGGAGAGGCTCTGGACAAGTCCTGGAGGTGAGTATGGGAGGAGAAGATGAAGTAAGGCCCCTTCCACACAAGGCGGATCCGTTGCAGCGGAGTCCGCCAGGTCAGCAGGAGATCTCTTCGTTGATCTCCGCTGAGCTGGCAGATGACAGGTTCGTCTCTGCTCACTGAGCGGGGAGGGACCTGTCAAGCGCTGCTTATTCCTATGGAGAGATTGGGCGAAAACAGACCACATGTCCGTTTTCATCAGATCTCATCTGATCCACCAGGATGTATGGCGAACGTATCGTCATACGTCTGAATTTAGCGGATCGGATGTCAGCGGACGTGTCACCGCTGACATCCGTAGCTCCATAGACCTGCATGGAGCGTCTGTTCAAGTCTGCCTAAAAAACTGACAGGTGGACCTGAACGGTCCGCCTGTGTGAAAGGGGCCTTTAGAGAGCAGGATTAGGAAAATCCTCTGAAATGTAATTGCCAATGTTAACTGAACTGTTTGGATATATACCCTTCCTTCCTTCCCCCTTCTTTTTTTTTTTTTTTTTCTTTTTTTTTAACTATCCACTCAAAATGCTTGAATAGATGTGTTTTGTAGTATCATTTACAATCAAGAGCTTATGAAGGTATTTTTGTTTCATTTTGCAGACTTTCTTGCTATGTGGAAGGTAAGAGGAATATCATAAAATGGGTGATATTTTGGCCTATGAAGCAGATTTGCTTGGATTAGTGAAAGAGGTATGTATCATTTTTGTTTTACTTTTTGTTTTTTTATAGTTTCCCTTCCATCATATGGCTAAGGCTCGTTCCACACAGAGCAGGCTCCATTGGAGTCCACCTGCTTAGCGGGGATTCTGTCCATTGTTCCCCACTGAGCAGGCGGATGACTGGTCCATGTCCACTCCACTTATGCAGAGAGTACATTGACACAACCCCCTCTACTTTATGGGCAGTCAGAAACAGACTGCCTGTCCGTTTACACCCAACTGCCATCCGATCTGCCAGATGGATGAGGAACGAATCGCCATCCATCTGTTTTTAGTGGACAGGATCAGATTGGATTTCGGCAGGTGTCAACGGACACATGTCCGTTGACACCCGCCGCTCCATAGAGGCGACTGAAGGGTCCGATCGGGTCCACCTGAAAAACTGACTGTCTTTCATGTGAAAGGGCCCTAACTCCATAGGTGTTGGTAAGCCCTCCTATGTTGGTCACTGAATATATTTACCGCTTTTTGTCAGAAAAGAAAAAGCCACATGATCATGGTATGATGGGGAATCTATTGTGCTGCATGCTTATTTCCATTTTTATATTACTGGGAGAGCCAAGTATCAGAAACAAAGCAAAGTGAATGGAGGTGAAATGGCAGAACCGGCTAAGGGTCGATGGGGGTGTGGGGTAATTGTTTCAATATTCTTACCTGAAATAGAAAAATCTTTTCAACATCCTTTTTTACTTTTAAAATGTGGTTTTGTGAATTGAAGGTTCCAAAAAAACAGGCTGCAAATTAAGCATATAGAATATGCTTATTTCTGTTAAGTTGCATGCATGTTAACCACTTAACGACCGCCCACTGTAAATATACGTCGACAGAATGGCACCAACAGGCAGAATCATGTATATCTACGTGATCGCCTTTGTATGGTTGGGGGGTCAGATCGGACCCCCCTTCTTTACAGTGAGCGGTGGTTAAGTGTTCGGGAGCGATCCGGGATGAGGGGACGGCCGTTCGATTCCGGCCACCCCCTCGCG
This sequence comes from Rana muscosa, assembly GCA_029206835.1. Lineage (NCBI taxonomy): Eukaryota > Metazoa > Chordata > Amphibia > Anura > Ranidae > Rana > Rana muscosa. The sequence goes on along the minus strand of CM055121.1, from coordinate 650,839,227 downwards.
ATCGCTCCCGGCGAATGATATGCTTCCTCTGCCTGTGTAATGTAAACACAGGCAGAGTAAGTGATGTCATCTCTCCTGCGGCGCTCACATATACCGAGCGCCGCACAAGAGAAGATGCCAGGTTAGTGCACAAAACATTACACTGACACCAGGACACATAGGCACATAAATCGCCCCCCCCAGACACCCCCAGATCAGCCCCCAGTCACAGTGTCACTGATTGCAGTGACCATTTATTTACTGATCACTGCAATCAGTGACATTTGTGACTGTAAAAGTGTCACTAAAGTTAGTTTTAGGTCCAGTGTAGCCCCCTAACCCCCCCCCCAATAAAGGTTTAACCCCCTTGAGCGCCCCCCAGGTAACCCTTTCACCCCCTATCACCACTGTCGCTAAGCGATTGTTTTTCTGATCGCTGTCTTAGTGTCGGTGATGCTGATCGGTAGCCAGTAATTTTTTTTTTTAGGTTCCCAGTCAGGTTTTTATATCGCGTCAGGTACCCCCATAAATTACCTAATAAAGGTTTTAACCCCCTAATTGCCCCTAGTTAACCCTTTCACCAGTGATCACCATATAAGTGTGATGCCGCGTACACACGATCATTTTTCCCGTCGGGAAAAATGACATTTTTTTTTTTTCGCCGAGAAAAACGATCGTCTGTGGGCTTTATGCCGTTTTTCTCGTTGAGAAAAACGGCAGGAAAAACGACGAGAAAAATTAGAACATGTTCTAAATTTTCTCATCGTTTTTTTCCGCGGCAGTTTTCCCATAGGGAGACACTGCCGCGGAGCCCACAGACGGTCGTTTTTCTCGTCAAAGAAAAAAATGACGGGAAAAACGGTCGTGTGTGGGGGAACATGCCGTTCCCTCGTTTTTCATTTTTTTTCATGCCGTGATTCACGGCGGTGTTTTCACCGCCGTGAATCACGATCGTGTGTACGCGGCATTACGGGTGACGCTGGTTAGTTAGTTTGCTTTTTATAGTGTCAGGGCACCCGCCGTATATAATCCAATAAAGGTTTAACCCCCTGATCGCCCGGCGGGTGATATCAATTAGGTTTTAGCGTCGGAGAGGGTCTGCGTCACACCCCAGGCAGCGTCAGGTTAGTGCCAGTAGCGCTAACACCCACGCGTGAAGCATAGACCTCCCTTAGTGGTATAGTATCTGAACAGATCAATATCTGATCAGATCTATACTAGCGTCCCCAGCAGTTTAGGGTTCCCAAAAACGCAGTGTTAGCGGGATCAGCTCAGATACCTGCTAGCACCTGCGTTTTGCCTCTCCGTCCAGCCCAGGCCACCCAAGTGCAGCATCGATCGATCGCTGTCGCTTACAAAACACAACACACATAACTGCAGCGTTCGCAGAGACAGGCCTGATCCCTGCGACTCCAGTGCTGTAGGAGGTGATTTCACCACCACAGTTAAAAAAAAAAAAAAAGCATATATGCAGAAGCATTGGGGCAGCAGGAGCGGAGGAGCGATTTTGCTCCTAATGCCGCGTACATACGGTTGAAATTCCGACGGAGGCTTGCCCCTGGAAAAGTCCGACCATGTGTGTGCGGCATAACTTTTTTGCGGGAGGATGCCCCCATGCTTCGGCATATATAAATGGTGCGTGTATGCCCATCATTAGAAGTGGGTGGATGAAGGGCGGTATTCTAATGGTGGGCATACCCACCGATCAATCTCTTTTTTCGTTCAGCCAACAGGCTGCATGAAAAAAAAAGATTACAATACATGTCCAACAAGGACCAGCAACGTACTGGCATGTTGCTGGACTTTGAATGTTTATACCAGAATGATGCCTGCGGGTTTAGGTATCATCTTGGTATCATTCTTTTCAACCAGCGGCTGGCTTTCATGTAAAAGCAATCCTAGTGGCTAATTAGCCTCTGGACTGCTTTTACAAGCAGTGGGAGGGAATGTTTCCCCCCCCCCCCCGGATATAAAAAGCGCCATTGGGAAAGCATTTTATCACACCGATCTTGGTGTGGTCAGATGCTTTGAGGGCAGAGGAAAGATCTAGGGTCTAGAAGACCCCAGTTTTTTCAAAAAAAAGTACCTGTCACTACCTATTGCTATCATAGGGGATATTTACATTCCCTGAGATAACAATAAAAATGATAAAAAATAAATAAATATGGAAGGAACAGTTTAAAAATAAAATAAAAAAAGCAAAATTAATAAAAAAAAAAAAAAAAAAAAAAAGCACCCCTGTCCTGCCCTGCTCTTGCCCAATGGCGAACGCAAGCGTCGGTCTGGCGTCATATGTAAACAGCAATTGCACCATGCATGTGAGGTATCACCGCGAAGGTCAGATCGAGGGCAGTAATTTTAGCAGTAGACCTCCTCTGTAAATCTAACGGGGTAACCTGTAAAGGCTTTTAAAGGCTTTTAAAAATGTATGTAGTTTGTCGCCAATGCGCGTTTGTGCAAAATTTTAAAGCATGTCGTGTTTGGTATCTATGTACTCGGCCTAAGATCATCTTTTTTATTTCATCAAACATTTGGGCAATATAGTGTGTTTTAGTGCATTAAAATTAAAAAGTATTTTTTTTCCCCCAAAAATGCGTTTTGAAAAATCGCTGCGCAAATACTGTGTAGAAAAAAAAATGCAACACCCACCATTTTAATCTGTAGGGCCTTTGCTTTAAAAATATATATAATGTTTGGGGGTTCAACATAATTTTCTTGCAAAAAATAAATAAATGTTTTGATGTAAACAAAGTGTCAAAAAGGGCTTTGTCTTCAAGTGGTTAGAAGAGTGGATGTAAGCTTCCTAATGTTGTGTATAAAATGCCAGAACAGTTCAAAACCCCCCAAAATGACCCCATTTTGGAAAGTAGACACCCCAAGCTATATACTGAGAGGCATGTCGAGTCCATGGAATATTTTATATGTTGACACAAGTTGCGGAAAAAAAGACTATTTATTTATTTTTATTTTTTTGCACAAAGTTGTCACTAATTGATATGCCCATGGCATGTTTGAGCAATATATGTGGAATTACACCCCAAAATACATTCTGTTGCTTCTCCTGAGTACGGGGATACTACGTGTGTGAGACTTTTTGGGAGCCTAGCCGCGTACGGGACCCCAAAAACCAAGCACCGCCTTCAGGCTTTCTAAGGGTGTAAATTTTTGATTTCACTTCTCACTGCCTATCACAGTTTCGGAGGCCATGGAATGCCCAGATGGCACAACCCCCCCCCCAAATGACCCCATTTTGGAAAGTAGACACCCCAAGCTATTTGCTGAGAGGTATTGTGAGTATTTTGCAGATCTCGCTTTTTGTCACAAAGTTTTGAAAATTGAAAAAAAAAAAAAAAAAAAAAATATATATATATATATATATATATATATATATATATATATATATATATATATATTCTTTCTTTATTTTCAAAAACAAATGAGAGCTGTAAAATACTCACCATGCCTCTCAGCAAATAGCTTGGGGTGTCTACTTTCCAAAATGGGGTCATTTGGGGGGGTTTTGTGCTATTTTCGCATATTATGGCCTTCGAAACTGTGATAGGTAGTGAGGAGTGAAATCAAAAATTTGCGCCCTTAGAAATCCTGAAGGCGGTGCTTGGTTTTCGGGGCCCGTACACGGCTAGGCTCCCAAAAAGTCCCACACATGTGGTATCCCCGTACTCAGGAGAAGCAGCAAAATGTATTTTGGGGTGCAATTCCACATATAACCATGGCATGTGTGAGCAATATATCATTTAGTGACAACTTTTTGTAATTTTTTATTTTTTTTTGTCAATATTCAATCACTTGAGACAAAAAAAAATATTCAATGGGCTCAACATGCCTCTCAGCAATTTCCTTGGGATGTCTACTTTCCAAAATGGGGTCATTTGGGGGGGTTTTGTACTGCCCTGCCATTTTAGCACCTCAAGAAATGTGATAGGCAGTCATAAATTAAAAGCTGTGTAAATTCCAGAAAATGTACCCTAGCTTGTAGACGCTATAACTTTTGCGCAAACCAATAAATATACGCTTATTGACATTTTTTTACTAAAGACATGTGGCTGAATACATTTTGGCCTAACTGTATGACTAAAATTGAGTTTATTCGATTTTTCTTATAACAAAAAGTAGAAAATATCATTTTTTTTTTTTCAAAATTTTCGGTCTTTTTCCGTTTATATCGCAAAAAATAAAAATCGCAGAGGCAATCAAATACCATTAAAAGAAAGCTCTATTTGTGGGAAGAAAAGGACGCAAATTTCGTTTGGGTACAACATTGCATGTCCGCACAATTTACAGTTAAAGCAGCGCAGTGCAAAATTCTGAAAACCGCTCTGGTCCTTTAGCTACCAAATGGTCCGGGGCTTAAGTGGTTAAAAAGGTTTGGTTATTGAGGTTGAAATCCAATTTAAATTCAAACTTACTATAGCAGTATCAGTTCTTTCAGCAGTGACAAATTATCACACCAGTGGCACTAAGAATATTTTTTTTTTCTTCTGCACTAAAAATACAAAATAAATTCTCCTACATCTACATTGCATGTAATAGAAATAAAATCATTCAATAAGATGCTGATAAAATGTGTACCATTCATAATATTTTGGGCTTTTTGCCCTGAATTTTACCTCTAAACAATACTAGACTTGGCATTCTCTTCATTATTTATACACTTACTGTACCAACTAAATTTGGACCTAAATTCAAACAAATTTGTAAACTCCACTTGGAAATGCCAAAAGGCTGTAATAATTCCTACTAAATGTGACAGCGTTAAACAGTATTGTGCACATGTAGTTCCCATTCCCTTTGGTTCCTCTCCAAATGGCCATATATACATATGTGGTGATTGAAGAGGGTGCATATGAGTATGTACAACATAAATATTATTTGTTCAACGTGCAGAACCAATGTTAGTCTTCCCATGACCTGCATTGGGCCCCTCATCAAACAATCACATTGCGCTCAAGCTTCCGTTTTACAGAATGTGCCTGAAACCAGCCTACGTGGCTTTCCTCATATGCATAAATCCTAAAGCAACACTAATTGATCCCAGTTTCCTTAAGTAATTAACTTAAATACAAGCTAACCACAGTTAAAAATGACTATGTTTTGACAAAAAAAAACTGGTAACTTTATACCACCCGTACATCAAAAATAAACATATTTTTTTTAATTATTTTGATGCATTCTTTGTATAACTCTACTGAATTATGTTTTGTGTATTGTTTATCAGTTCCTAAGCTTCGGGGAGTTCAATGATACCTTGAAAAGCTTTTCAAAAGAGTGTAACGTTAAAGGAAAACCGCTCCCAAAAAGTGATGGATCTGCTACAAGAGACTCTAAGACTTTACTAATACAGGTTGGTGCATTCCCTGTCTTAATGGTTTGTCAGTCACAGTAACAAAAATATTTTGTGAGATGGTGTGTGGTTTAGACCTGTTAAGTTGGCTACTGCACATATTTTCAGCTTCATAAGAAATTACCCCAGAAGTCTGAAATTCTGGAGTGCCGTTTAAAGATAATTGCTACCGCAGTTTGCCTGGTCACCATAAAGCCCCATAACTTCCCAACTCCATCTCTTTTCTAATGGTCCTTTCAATCTATTTATCATATCCCTGGCCAGTATGAAGGTGAGGTTGGTAAGAATTGGCGAAGGCACATGGCATCCATGCAAGCAACTTCCTGTAGAGCACCCCAGGATTTCAGACACAACTGTGCTGATCTTGCAGGAACCTGAAAGAAGCTGCAGCACAGAAAAGAAGACCGCTTAACATACTTATACCACTCACAGGTTTGCTTGAAATTGGTTCTATGATCGTTTCTTTAGTATAACTTAAGGTAAAACCTTCTTTTTTTTTTTTGGCCAGAGTGGAGAGGGATTAGATCCCTTAAGAGGTTTTATTGCTGTCCATGCCAATATTAGCTCACCCTCTCTATTTGTAATGCTTACCAATATCATTGAAATTGAAGGTAAAAGAAAATCCCAAATTGGGTTGTCCCCAGAAAAGTAATAGAGGGAAAATCGTCAAACGGGGACATGATGACCTGGGGGTCCCTAAGGGCTTCCCTTAATTTTGAAGGGATGTTCTCACACGGTTTGGCTTTGAGACAGAAAGTAAAGAGAAATCTCCCCAATGGCATACAGATGGAGAAAAAAAACAAAAAAAACGGACCAGGATTTTAACCCTCCCTTGCTCTATCCAAAATGTCAAAAGATTTGCTTATAGTTCTACTTTAACCACTTCTTGCCCAGCTTATAGCAAAATGATGGCCGGGTGGTGGTTTAATTGTTCTGAATAGACGTCATATGATGTCCTTCAGAACAAGTTGCTCGTGTGTGCCCCCAGGGGGCGTGCAGTGTGGCGATCAGTGGCGCTTGGAAACACTGAATCTCTGATCACAGTAAAGAGCCTATGACATTGGCTCTTTACCATGTGATCAGCTGTGTCCAATTACAGCTGATCACAGTGTAAATAGGAAGTGCGAGTTATTGGCATTCTTCTACTCACGCTGACCGTGCATGAGTAGAGGAGAGCTGATAAGTGTGTTTTTGTTTTGTTTTGTTTTGTTTTGTTTTTTTCCTCACAGTGCGGGATTTGCACTGATAATCGGTGCAATGATTATCAGCACAGCCCCATCAGTGATACCCACCAGTGATGCCTGTCAGTTCCTCCTCATCAGTGATGCCTGTCGGTGCCTCTTCATCAGTGCTACATATCAATGCTGCATATTTGGTGCCTCCTCATCAGTGCCCCCTGTCAGTTTAGCCACATCAGCGCATATCAGTGAAGGAGAAAAATTACTTATTGAAGTTGTCAAAGTACTGACTTTTCAGATATTTTTTTATTTTATTTTTTCTCCTTTTATGCCTAAGCTTATGATTTATTTACGTTTATGCTGTGTTTATTTCCTGCACATACACAATTATGCATTTTACTGAAAACAAAAGTTAAAGTGAAACTCCAGGCAAAAATAAAACTTCTGATTTGCAAGGTGACCCTATAACTACTGCCCAATCAAAGTATGTTCTTTTTGTATAGCCTTTGTTTTAATAACAAGATTGCCTTAGTTTCTCCCTTCTGTCATGATTTTCACCTTTTATCCTGACACCATTGTACAGCCACAATACAAATGGCATCTCCCTGCATCGTTGTCTGAACCTGGAAGGGCACCGTGTCATTCTCTGTGCAAAATAATTTTCTTTCTCGTACATCACGGGACACAGAGCGACATAGTCATTACTATGTGGGTTATATAGATACCTTCAGGTGCTGGCACTGGCAACTTCCAAAACCGGAAGTACCCTCCCCTATATAAGCCCCTCCCATCCGGGAGTACCTCAGTTTTTTGCCAGTGTCTAAGGTGTTGGCCAAGAAGTAACATGTGTTTTTACTGAGCTTGCGTACAGGTTCTTTTGGGCCTCAGTAAGCTATTCCGGATCCGACCAAAAAAGCTTCATAGCTAAACGGTCGGTACCCGGGCCTTGCAAGAGAAGAGCAAGGTTTTGCCTGTAATGCCTCTCTTAGGAGGGCTGGACCCTGGGATCCAGAGCTCTGGTCATACCCACGACCAAGATGTTTTCTGTGCAGGGTGCTATACAGGTCCAGGGGAGTGGAATCCTTGGGAACCCGGTCCCTGAAGGTTTGATTACAATGCCTGCCGTGATAGGTGAAGTTTGGGCTTCTGTGGACCAAACAGAGTCCTGCGGCGAGGAAAAGGTAAGTGGGGGCCCTCAGGAACTTGGTTCTATTGGGGGACCCCCAAGCCTATTTTGTCTTTCTGCCTGTTACCTAAGGTATTCCCGCTAAATATTCTGTGCATGCCTGTTACTACTGAGAAAATGTAAATTTTTTTATAGTAGGCAAGAAAAAAAAGAAAAATTTTGTAAGACCGCGGTACCTGTGTTAAAACACTAGAGGCCGCTATGGTTCTTTTTTTCTTGTAATGTGGATTTTTTTCTTCCGAAGTCAAATCCAGGCAGTTGGTAAGTTCTCTGCTGGGAAGCTGTCTCCTCTGCCCTGTTGCTGCGCTCATCCATCCCCGGGCCCTGCGGCAGGGACCCTGGCTCCCATCTAGTTCCTTGTTTTTTCAAAAAAGGCGCCGAAGGCGCACGTGCCCGCGCGCGTGCGCGTGCACGCGCCTCTCTATATAGAGGCGATCTGGAAAAAGGGGCGGAGCGGGTGGATGACGCTCGGTGTGCGCCGTGGCGCTACTGCGCATGTGCGGGCGTCCAGCATGGTTAAAGGCAATCAAGCTGGCTATTGAAGTGCACAAACAGAGCTAGCAACAGTAAAAAGGCACACAGAGGCGGTTGATGCAGGCATCCCCTAGAAAGGCACTTTAGTAGACACCAACTGATATATAGCAGCAATTGTGCTAGACTATTCTCAGTAAAAAGGGCGTATTACGGCTGGAATACCTCAGCTTTGGGCTTAGGAATATGCCGTCCAGAAGCTCCGGAACTAAATCTTCCAGGAAGCGAAAGGGGTCGCCATCAGGCTCTGAGGATCTTGGGCATGCTTCTGCTGCACCAGTCTCCCCTGAAAATTCAGAGGTTAGTGACCGTAGAGACCCTGCAGGAGTACCTGGTACTGTGGCTGTCCTCAGTTCACCTGCTCCTGTGTATGTAACAGAGGAGGTTTTTTCCTCAGCTCTGGGAGGATTAGAAGAGAGATTGTCAACATTAATCGCTGCCTCCCTGTCACAGGGAAAGCATGCCCGATCTCCGTCTCCTCCTTCAGAGTACCTGTTAGCAGAGCAACAGTCCCATACAGGGATCGACCTGCCTGAAGGGGATCAGGAGGAGGTTGATTCTGTTATAGAGGAATCAACTGTGGAGGAACCTTTCTCAGCATCTCAAGCTGAAAGATTATGGGTTCAGTCTTTGACTAACATGGTCCGATCAGCATTTAAAATGCACCTTGCGGAACCATCAACCACTACTGTCTCCTCGCTGGGGTCGCTAAAAGCTCCCCAGACTGTCTGTTCTTTTCCACTTCACCCTTTATTGGAAGGGCTCATGTACCAGGATTGGGAACATCCTGATAAAATATTTACTCCCCCCAAGAGATTTCCGGTGGTCTATCCCATGGAGGATAAGTTCAACAAAAAATGGAGGGTCCCTACAGTGGACGCAGCCATCTCTTGTGTGAATAAATCACTGACATGTCCAGTGGATAATGTCCAAATGTTCAAGGACCCAATAGATAAAAAATTGGAGTCCTTATTAAAATCTGCTTTTTCTACAGCAGGCTTGGTGACACAACCAGCAGTGGCAGCTATTGGGGTCTGCCAAGCAGTGAAGGATCAGTTGAAACAAGTCTTAAGGGACTTACCAGATCAGCAGGCCCTTGCCCTAGCTGATCTACCTAGAGCCTTATGCTTTGCGGTTGATGCCATAAAGGATTCAATCCATCAGGCCTCCCGCCTTACGCTGTCTGTAGTACATATGCGCAGGCTTCTATGGCTCAAAAACTGGTCTGCTGAAGCTCCCTGTAAAAAATTGCTGGTTAGCTTCCCATTTCATGGTGAACGCTTATTTGGGGAAGACCTGGACAAATATATCCAGAAAATTTCCATCGGTAAAAGTACACTCTTGCCGGTTAAAAACCGAGTTAGAGATCCCTCTTTTAAGAGGCCTGCTTCTCCAGTCCCTGGGGCATCGGCTGTGAAACAGTTCCGACGGCCTCCTCGGTCAAATCCCGGGGGGTAAAAATCGGGGACAATCGCAGGGTAATAAAAAACCCTGGGTCAGGAGAGGTACAAAACCTCCCCCAAAGTCAAATGCATGAAGGGTTGCCCCCACTCAATCGGGTGGGGGGAAGACTCCAGTTGTTCGCAGAGACCTGGCGGGACACGATCAGAGACAGATGGGTGCTCTCCGCAGTAAGTCTGGGATACCGATTGGAGTTAAAAGACTCTCCTCCTTCCCATTTTATGAGGTCAAACGTGCCAAGGGATCCCCGGAAGAGAGAGTCCCTCCTGTTGGCACTAGAACAACTATTGCTCCAAGGAGTAATTATGGAGGTTCCCCTGGAAGAATGGGGGTTCGGGTTTTACTCAAACCTCTTTACAGTCCCGAAGCCAAACGGGGACATGAGGCCCATATTAAATCTAAAAGGGCTAAACAAATTCCTGCATATCAGGACTTTCCGGATGGAGTTGATCCGATCGGTGGCCACTGCCCTACAAGGGGAGGAATGGTTAGCCTCGATCGATATCAAAGATGCTTATTTGCACATTCCCATCTTTCCAGTCCACCAAAAATGTCTACGCTTTGCAGTAGAAGGGCGCCATTTTCAGTTCAGAGCCTTACCCTTCGGTCTGGCCACAGCACCACGAGTGTTCACAAAAATTCTGGCCCCATTATTGGCCAATCTAAGAACGCAAGGTGTAACGATAATGGCATATCTAGACGACTTGTTGCTGATAGACCACTCAGTGAAAAAACTAGAAGTGGTCGTTCACAAGACAATCAAGTATCTGGAATCTCACGGTTGGATTATCAACCGAGACAAGTCGGCCCTAAAACCAGTCAAAAGTCTGGAATACTTGGGGCTAAGGCTAGATTCAGGCCAGAAGAAAATATTCTTGCCTCGAAAAAAGGTGTTGTCTTTGAGAGATTTGATCCACTTAGTGGGTACAAAAAGACAGCCGTCCATACGCCTGTGCATGAGGCTGCTGGGAAAAATGGTGGCATCATTCGAAGCAGTACCCTACGGTCAATTCCATTCAAGGAATTTGCAAAGGGCCATACTGTCAGCCTGGAACAAGAAAGTTCAGGCCCTAGACTTACCAATGTCCTTGTCCCCTTCTGTTCGCAAGAGCCTCCGTTGGTGGTTGGTTCCCCAGAATCTGGAAAAAGGGAAATCCTTCAGTCCGATTTCTTGGAAGGTGGTCACTACAGATGCCAGCCTTATAGGCTGGGGAGCAGTACTGGAGCAATGGTCTCTCCAGGGCAGATGGTCGGATGCGGAAAAGGCCCTGCCCATCAATCTCTTAGAGATACGAGCAGCCCGGTATGCCCTAGTAGCATGGACATCCAAACTCCAAGGGTCCCCTGTCAGAATTCAATCAGACAATGCCACGGCAGTGGCATATATCAATCATCAGGGTGGCACCAGGAGTCGTGCAGCCCAGAGGGAAGTAAATTGCATCCTGAAATGGGCAGAAAGATATGTCCCAGCCATATCCGCGGTATTCATTCCAGGAGTGGAGAATTGGAAGGCGGACTTTCTAAGTCGCCAACAATTATGCCCAGGGGAATGGTCCCTTCACCCCGAGGTTTTTCGGACAATATGTCAGTGGTGGGGAACACCGGATGTAGATCTGCTAGCATCCAGATTCAACGCAAAGGTGGACAGGTTTGTCTCTTGGACAAGGGATCCCCTAGCTTGCGGCTCGGATGCCCTAGTGTTCCCTTGGGATCAGTTCAAGCTGATATATGCATTCCCACCGCCACAATTGTTACCTCGATTACTCCGCAGAATCAGGGTAGAAAAGAAACCAGTGATTCTGGTGGCTCCAGCGTGGCCCCGAAGAGCATGGTACACGGAGATTGTAAAAATGTCAGTGGGGAGTCCTTGGACTCTCCCACATCGTCCGGACCTGCTTTCGCAAGGACCGATATACCACCCTTCCTTACCAGCCCTAGGTTTGACGGCCTGGCTATTGAAGCCCACATTCTAAAAAAGAAAGGGCTCTCTAATCCTGTGGTATCTACCATGATCAATGCCAGGAAGCCGGTATCCAGGCAGATCTACTATAGAATCTGGAAGGCGTACATCGCCTGGTGTGAGGCCAAGAAATGGCATCCACGTAAGTACGTAATAGGTAGGATTCTGGACTTCCTACAGTGGGCTGTAGATAGGCAGCTTGCCTTAAGTACTATCAAGGGTCAGATTTCGACCTTGTCAATATTTTTTCAGAGGCCCTTGGCTTCGCATTCACTAGTCAAAGCCTTTATACAAGGAGTGATGCGTATTAGCCCTCCGGTTAATATTCCCATATGTCCATGGGATCTAAACCTGGTTCTGTCGGTTCTACAGAAACAACCATTTGAACCATTACAGCATATTTCCCTGGTTCTTCTCACCAGGAAATTGGTTTTTCTAGTAGCCATTTGTTCGGCTAAAAGAGTGTCGGAATTAGCCGCTATGTCCTGTAAGGAGCCATATCTGGTTATCCATAAGGACAAAGTAGTGTTACGTCCTCATCCAGCCTTTCTTCCTAAGGTGGTATTGAGGTTTCATTTGAACCAAGATGTGGTTCTTCCTTCGTTTTTTCCCAAACCTAGTTCGGTAGAGGAAAAGTTATTACATTCTTTGGATGTAGTAAGAGCAGTTAAAGCTTATCTAAAAGCCACTGCTCAGATTCGCAGAACGGATACTTTGTTTATTCTGCCGGAAGGCCCCAGAAAGGGTCAGGCAGCGTCAAAATCTACTTTAGCCAAGTGGATTCGACAGGTCATAATGCAAGCCTATGGCTTGAGAAGGAGACCGCCTCCGTTCAAAGTTAGAGCGCACTCCACGAGAGCAGTTGGAACTTCATGGGCAGTGCATCACCAGGCCTCCCTGGCTCAAATCTGTAAGGCCGCAACATGGTCTTCAGTACACACGTTTACTAGGTTCTACCAGGTGGACGTTAGAAGTCAGGAGGATGTCGCCTTTGGGCGCAGTGTGTTGCAGGCCGCAAAAGATCCTCATGTCTGATAGCGCTCAGCTTATGTATGGTGTATCCCCCCCCCCCCTCATTGGGCATTGCTTTAGGACATCCCACATAGTAATGACTATGTCGCTCTGTGTCCCGTGCTGTACGAGAAAGAAAATAGGATTTTTATAACAGCTTACCTGTAAAATCCTTTTCTTGGAGTACATCACGGGACACAGAGCTCCCACCCCTCTTTTGGGGACACTTATTGCTTTGCTACAAAACTGAGGTACTCCCGGATGGGAGGGGCTTATATAGGGGAGGGTACTTCCGGTTTTGGAAGTTGCCAGTGTCAGCACCTGAAGGTATCTATATAACCCACATAGTAATGACTATGTCGCTCTGTGTCCCGTGATGTACTCCAAGAAAAGGATTTTACAGGTAAGCTGTTATAAAAATCCTATTTTTTTTATTTGGTGATTCCTTCATAGACTGCATGTGCTGACAACATCAAACTGAACAGCATTTAATTTTGGTTTTGACGTCACTGCTGGAGCAAGACTCCACCCGCCATTCTCTTCATTAATTGACTGCAGTAATGGGTGGTAGTCATGTAGCCACAGAAAAAAAACAGCAAATACTGTATTTATAGCAAGCATTTTAGCAATTACTAATAGCAGGAGCTCTAAGTTGTTCTAATGCCTTTGCAACTACTTTAAAGTCCTTCTTCTAAAAACGCCTGTGTAACAATTTAAATAGGACACGGATCTAGTAACTTTGTGATAAACAAGCCCTATAAAGTGAGCCAAAGCAACCTCCATTTGTGCCTGGCATGCTCCCACTCTCAGACACTGCAGCTCACAGTGGGAGGATTTCAGCAGCATAGGCAGTGCTGTTAATCCAGAAAGCAGTGGGCAAGCCTGGATAACGCAAGCTACAGGCTTGAATCAGGTGAATGTATTGGCCATTTAGCTAGCCACAGGCCCTGCAATATCTTCCTATCCCACTGTAGAGCAAGCAGGTGCCGCTTACATGAGGGTAACTGCTCTGAATTCAAGAGCAAAAGCAGCAGTGTTACACCAGGATGAAGCTGCAATAGGTATTTACTAATTTAGCGTTTTTGAGCTTTGAGCTACAAGCTAAAAAACGCTCAAGTGTGAATGGGGGGGCCTAAGTGAAAATTCACTTTGAATTCTACACACCATTTATCTCACTTAATGAGATGCCGTTGTTTAGGGCAAGATTATTTTGTCTTGGTATAACTGGCTCAAAATGTATTCTTATGCCACATATTCTGTAGTTTGTGGATCACCAGTAAGACTGTACATTAGGGAATGGCAAATATGTATGTTTACTGAGCCTTTAAGACGTTAACAGTCTCCCCTGAGGGGCTGTAAGCAACTAGGAACGACAATACATATGTGGTGGGAATGCCCAATAATAGTGGAGTACTGGACAGGAATCCTGGACTATATAGAGGCAGTAACTGGAGAAAGAATTCCACAAAACGCCTGGACATGTTTGTTCCATGGTACAAATAAAACAAAGAAACAATATAGAAAAACACTAGTTCCACCCCTGCTTAACGCGGCAAATGGGTTAATCCCAAAAAACTGGCTATCAACAAAACAAGCGACCATAAAAGAATGGATACAACGGGTGGATTACATTTCTGAGATGGAATATCTGAGCCAGGGAGAGCAGGGAAGGGGGGAAAGCTATGGAGCAACATGGGGAAAAATGGAGAGTTTTTAAACTATCAGATAAATATGTGCAAGGAATGACTGAAAAAGAAAAGGAATAAATCAGATCGAGTAAGAAAGCTGACAGATCAGGGTGGGGGGGGGGAGTGGGTAAGGGAATAGGGAGGAGGGTGGGATATGGGTAAAAGGGGAAGATAGGAAATAAGTGTGTTTTTTTTTTTGTACTAAGTTTTTGTTCTTGTATACACCAACGTGGGTGTGTGTTGTATTTCTCTATTTATCTCCAATAAAGAATGAATTATAAAACAGTCTCCCCTGAGAATATCACTGGATATTTATTGTAGTTTGAAATTAAAGCTGTTGTGAATAATTATCCTGGAGCAGATATACTTGCAATGTGTGGAATGTTAACACTGGGGGATGCTGTTCTGCTAACATGCAACACCCTGTCTGAGCTGATCGTCGCCTTTTGGTGGGAGCTTCCACAGACAGGGCGGTGAATGCTAGGAAATGTCTTGTCTGTCAGAATATATTGCTTAATTTCTCTCCATTTAGCCCAGAGAGGGTAAATTTAGGATAAGGTCATCCATCCTGTGGTGGAGGTGAGTGGATTGGTACTGGTGTGTGTGTGTGTGTCGGTGCAGTTACAGGATATGATAATAGCACATTGCATCTAATTTTACTGTGACTAATGAGGAATCACTTAACCCTTTTATACGTTTTGGAAGTGTACTTGACCTTGATCTAATTTTCCTGTACTTTTACACAATGGACATGTTGAGTATTAATGACCACATTAAATGTTATGTTTTCCCAACTTTCCATTTTAATATGAGTTTTGACATGTCATTCTTATTTCATTAGGGCCCCTGTTCCTGCATTGTCCCGTAATCTGCAAGACTGTAGAACTGTGGGATTCAAATCCAATACAAATATAGGGGGGGCTACCATTGCCCCTTGTGGAAGTTCTAGTTGACTGGCTGTAATCCAGGCTCAGTAGCTTTAATACTTTGTGGAAAAACTTGTAATAAGTATGCAGGTCAAAAATGATGGCAAAGTGACAATTCCTTTTCTGCACAGGTATTATACGATTTTATTTACGAAAACTGGAGAGTGCAAAATCAAGCTCACTTCTGCATAGAAACGAATTCGCTTCTAACTTCAGCTTATTCAATTATACTTTGCCAATAGAACCTGGAAGCTGATTGGTTTCTATGCAAAAGTGAGCCTGAATTTACAGTCTCCAGCTTTAGTAAATAAACCCCTGTGAGTTTCTAAGTCTAATTTAGGCTGGGTTCACACCACAGCATGGAGCGGCTCACAGCAGGGGTCCGGTGTGTCCCCGTTCACCGTTTCAGCCTGAATTTTTGGCTGAATTCGAACCTGCATGGGCCAGAAGACGCACAGGACTCCTATGCAATTCGCACCAGAGCTGCTGCAGAGATGTGTGAACCGGCTCCATAGAGAGTCGGTCACAATCTCTTGACATGTGAATTGGATGCGGAGAAAAACCACATCCAATTCACAATAGTGTGAATCCAGCCTCAGGCTGGGTTCACAATAGTGTGAATCCAGCCTCAGGCTGGGTTCACAATAGTGTGAATCCAGCCTCAGGCTGGGTTCACACTACTGCGCATTAGATGAGGGTTTCCCCCGCATCCAATTTGCATAGCAGGAGATTGTGACCTGCTCTCTATGGAGCCGGTTCACACATCTCCGCAGCGGCTCGGTGCGATTTGCACACGAGCCCCGTGTGTCTCTTTGGTCCATTTCAGGTCCAAATTCAGCCCAACATTCAGGCTGAAATCGGACCTGAAACAGTGAATAGAGACGCACACCAGACTCCTGCTGTGAGACGCTGCTTGTTCTAGTGTGAACCCAGCCTAAAAGTATTATAACAAGAGGGTCCAAATGACATTCAGAAAACTAGCATTTTCCAAAGGATCGACCAGATAACCTGACACTTCAGACACATCTACAGTGTAAGAGGCAGCCCTTGGTTGACAAACATGATGGACACTGAACATGACAAGGCCTTGATTCATTACAACAAATCATTTTAGACCTAAGCAAACAAGGTTAACAGTTATTAGAAACAGGATTTGCAATATAGTGACCAACACTAAAATGCACAATGTGTTGCCGGGTTTTATGGTATAAAATGGTGTATGGCCAAACAAGGGTCCTCTGCTGTTATGGTAAACCGTCAAAAGTATTTGTAGTGGGTCAAGGAACATCAACATTGGACTGAAAAAGTATTGTCAAGTCTGACATTCCAGTTCCTGCTGCATTGCCATAAAGGTAAGTTCTGAGTGTGGCATAATGTACATCTATTCTAGGGAGCCTACCCTCATCAGCCATGGGCAGTTGCATTAAGTGATGTCTTTATGGTTGGCTTAAACAGAACCTGTGTGGTGCCACTTCTGGGATAGGTGGCAGCTATAACTAGGGCCAAAGTTGGTCCAATGCAGTGCTAAATAGTTATTTTTATTTCTTTTGGTCATGGAGTATACTGTAAATTTTCAGTCTCCTTAAAACTGTGGATGCTATGTTTGTGCATGAATGAACAAGGTGTTGATCCATGATGTGATGTCTGGAATCTAAAATTACCTTTTTATTCACCAGACCTGATTTATTTTCACATCTTGCAGAAAGATCTCCTCAGTGCTTTTGAAGATGGAGACAGGAAAACATTTTTTGATAAGTGGGAAGAGCATGTACCTACAGAAACTCGCAGCAATGACCCCTTGGCTCAGAAGCTAGAATTCTATTTGCACATCTACTTTGCCATTTTCCCACTAAAGAACAACAGCGGACGAATTGTATGTGTCTTTTTATAATAATAATTATAATAGTGATGATGATAATAACATTCAAAGAGGAACTGATCTCATGAAGGACTGACTGTTCATCGGTATTGTCTGTAGTTTCCCTCTACCGACTTGCCAAACTGCATTCTGCAGTGAGCCCCTGTGTGAAGGAGGCCATCTGAAAGCATCACAGTAGTGACATTACAAAATCTCACTGAAAGTCTCCTGAGACTACCAGTCAGAGGCAGCAGTGCCTTATATCACAACTCTGTAGATTTACAACTATCAAGCAATAGGCAAAGGAGTGCCGCTGCCCCCTTGCATACCAGGAAGGGCTCTGCTATTTTCCCAGGTGAATTTTGAGACAAAAAGTAAATTTTCAGAGCACAGCCTGGGCAAGGTTAAAGAATAACTAACATTTTTAGATTTTGATGAAATCTCCCTGATCACATCCTGACAAAAATGACAGCGGTTTTAACAATCTTCTACTATGTTCAGTATATGGCTTTGGATATACTTTAAATGTTCAAAACAAAAAAAAGTGTAGCGCTAAAACTAAATATGAACTGCACTGAAAGTGCAGTAATCAACAATGCATATTCAAATTATACAAACATCTTAAAGAACACCGTGACAAAATGAAAATTAATCCAAAAAAAATCCTCAGTGATGTTTGTATAATTTGAATATGCATTGTTGATTACTGCACTTTCAGTGCAGTTCATATTTAGTTTTAGCGCTACACTTTTTTTTGTTTTGTTTGTTTTTCACCATTTCTCAATTGGTTGTGTGAGCGGCTTCACCATAAGGCAGCGCGGAATTTTTTGTATCCATTTATACTTTAAATGTTCCCAATAACATGGGAAATCTTGCCTTTTTGAGTTCAGTTCTGCTTTAACATGTTGTATTGTGCATTTAGATAAGTACTGTGCTTATAGCGTAAGTTATGAGATGTCATCACAAGAACTTGCCGGTGGGTCTCGGCATGGTTCTGATGCTTCAAATGCCTGATAAGGGAATTATGCAGATGCGTTCAATGAGTTTTAAGCCTTGTGATAGGGTAAGTTCTGGAATTGAGGGTTAGGGTTCAAGCTCATTTAAACGCAAGAAAAAAAACTTTAATATATTGCAGCTTACCATTTCATAGATGTTCCTGGCTGATATTATCAGTAACAGTTTCCTAAGGTGCTAGGGGAGCCTTTCTCAGCTGTTTTAATACAGAGGAACTCTTGAAATAACATTCTGGTCTCAGGGGAACCCCTGCTAAAATGCTACATCTACAGCTCACAATACAATACATTAGTGCGATGGTCAAACCTCCACCTCTCCTCCTTGTCACAAAATAGGGGGAGGTGTTCTCAACTTCAAAAAAGAAACCTGGGAGGAGGAGGGGGGGCAGTCGCCCCCCCCCCGGGCTGATCTGATGCCCCGGCAGAGCCATCTTTAACATGAGGCTGTGGGGCCTAAAGCAGCTGTGTGTAGGGTGGAGGGAGACTGACAGCGGGAAGCTCAGTGGCAGGTATCCAATGCTTCACACAGTGCCCAACTGAATAGGAGGGGGACGGGATTGTTGACTAATCTAATACACTACGTGGCTGCAACAGTGACGGTTGCTCCGCCTCTCAGCCAAGGCACTATACTGTAACCTGCCCCCCCTTCCCCAGCCCACCACATATGAGAAGAGACGGCCAGAGTGGGGTGAATCGGAACTGACGGGAGTCAAGACTGTTTCCTGTGCTTTATTGTTTATCAGTAAGTAGCTAAAGCACCTTTTTGTGTTTGCTTTTTAGAAGCTGTGCATTGCTGAATGGTAGAATTTTAAAATTGGCTACTAGTTGTTCCTGGGAGATGATTGTATATGCCAGAATGGTTTACATACAAGGGAAAGTTTCACGATATGGGGATGAAGGTTCCTTCCGATTGTTGATATCGTATATATTCGATCATCTGCTGTAGTATGTCAGCAGTCTCTGACCATCTGCTGTAGTATGTCAGCAGTCTCTGATCATCTGCTGTACTATGTCAGCAGTCTCTGCACATCTGCTGTAGTATGTCTGCAGTCTCTAATTTTCTCCTGTAGTACATCTGCAGTCTCTGATCATCTCCTGTGATGCATCTGCAGTCTCTGATCATCTCATCTCTCGTTCATTCACACTATATTGCCAAAAAGTATTTTGGACAATTTCATGCTTCCAACTTTGTGGGAACAGTTTGAGGATCGCCCCTTCCTGTTCCAAAATGACTGCACACCAGTGCACAAAGCAAGGTCCATAAAGACATGGATGAGTGAGTTTGGGGTGGAGGAACTTGACTAGCCTACACAGAGTCCTGACCTCAACCCAATAGAACACCTTTGGGATGAATTGGAGCAGAGAATTGAGCCATGCCTTCTCATTCAACATCGGTGTCTGACCTCACAAATGGGCTTCTGAAAGAATGGTCAAACATTCCTATAGACACACTCCTAAACCCTGTGGACAGCCTTCCCAGAAGCGTTGAAGCTGTTATAGTGGCAAAGGGTGGGCCAACTCAATACTGAACCCTATGGACTAAGACTTGGAATGCCATTAATGTTCATGTGCATGTAAAGGCAGGTGTCCAATACTTTTGACAATATAGTGTATGTTTCAGTTACTATGCATAGCTGCACCAGATTCTATGTGCACCAGTTTTAGTAAATAGCTGTATTACAGCTATGCCGTTTTCCAATTTTTTTCTGTATCTTGTTAAAAATTTGAAAAAAAAACAACAAAGCTTATATTAAATAAAGCTATCCAAATTTTTAAATCCAGGGTTTGAATTACCCAAAATGGAGGAATAGAGTGAAGAAACCAACCCTCCTATCTATCGTTGGGCAAGATTTACATCTGCACTCGAATGCCATCAGTGTCAAAGATTTTGACTTTGGATTTTAAGCAAAGATTCTGCGGCAGACTAGTAAAAAGCAGAATAATTTTGGCTTTGGGAATATCATGCGAATCTTTAAGTTGTTGACATGTGCAAACCCTGCATCTAGTACTAAGTGTATCTTGGTGATGCCTCATGTACTCCACCAACAATACCTATAGGTGACAGTTGAAAATCTGTAGTAAAGGGAGCTGTGGGGAGATCAGGCCGCTAAATATTTAATGAGTCCCATATTGATAGGAGTATGAGTTAACATCAGGTTGAGGGGTTTGGGGCGATGTAAAGGAGGAATACAAATAAGTGAAGAGAGAGGAGTGGGGTCAACATCTAGTACGCTGCGTAAACTGTTGGCGCTATATGAATTGTGTATAATAATAATAATGTCCATAAAGGCACATGAGTTCCTGACTGTAAGTGGACCAAGGGGGCAATTTGAGGCTCTTTATAATACACAGATATTAGAGTAGGTGCCTGTTTAGTGTAGGTCTAGTGAACCCCCAGGGGAATTTTTAAGTGGCATTGCAGACAAATTCTAACCAAGCCTAAACATACTCCCACCCCCATTCGAAGACTATTCTGTCTACCCTGTAAAAAGGATGTCTGTTCTGAGGCCACTCCAGTTTGGTCATGTGATTTGGTCCCAGCACCAGCTTCAGTGTAGAAGAGGGACATTTGACAACGAATGCCCCATAGTGGGGGATTTTATTAATCCAGACATAGACTGGGTGGAAGCAACTGCGCATTCATCTAAGGCTTGCCAGTTCCTAAATGTTTTGCAGGACAATTTCATGGGTCAGATGGTAAATGCACCAACTAGAAACAAATTGTTACTAGACCTACAGATTACCAACAATACAAACCTGATCACGGATGTGGAAATGCGGGGCAATTTGGGAAACGGCGATCACAGGTCTATTAGTTTCACTATAAATCACACAAATAGGAAATATAAGGGGAATACAAAGACACTGAATTTCAAAACTTCCCTAAACTACAATCCTTGCTAGAAGATACTAAATGGGATAAAATCTTAGGAACAAAGAACACGTAGGAAAAAGCGGTATTAGCCAGTGCATCCCAATAGGAAGAAAATTTTAAAAGAGCCAATAAAAGTCCTCGGTGGCTTAACTTCAGCGTAAGAATGCATATAAAAGCAAAGGAGAAGGCCTTCAAAAAAAAATACAAGGCATAGGGATCATCATCGGCATTCCAACTTTACAAAGAATGCAACAAGAAATGTAAGGGTACAATCAGGACGGCTAAGATAACACGAAAAGCACATAGCGGAGGACAGTGAAAAAAATCCCAAGAAATAATTTAAGTACATAAATAGTAAGAAAGGGAGTTCAGATCATATTGGTCCCATAAAGAATGATGAAGGGAATCTGGTTACTTAAGGATGGAGAGCTGGCAAAGGTATTAAATATATTCTTCTCCTCAGTCTTCACGAGGGAATCGGGGGCGGGGGGCTTCAGGAACCAAAACTGCAATGTTTATCCTCATGACACATCACAGGAAGCACCCTCATGGCTAACGGAGGACCGAATTAGAAATAGACTTGAAAAACGTAACATTAATAAGTCACCGGGACCAGATGCCTTGCACCCGAGGGTCTTTAAGGAACTCGGTCAACTAATTGCCAGACCATTGTTTCTAATTTTTACGAACAGTCTACTGACTGGAATGGTACCAGCTGATTTAGCACCAATATTTAAAAAAGGGCCAAGATACATCCCTGGGAATTACAGACCAGTTAGCCTAACATCCATTGTATGCAAGCTCTTGGTATGATAAGGGACTATATACAAGAGTTTAGTAATGACAAAAGTATCATTAGCAGTAATCAGCATGGATTCATGAAGAATCGTTCTTGCCAAACCAATCTAATAACCTTCTATGAGGTGGGGAGCTGCCATCTAGATAAAGGAAGGCCCATAGACGTGGTGTATCTGGATTTTGCAAAAGCATTTGATACCGTTCCCCATAAATGTTTATTGTACAAAGTAAGGTCCGTTGGCATGGACCATAGGGTGAGTACATGGATTGAAAACTGGCTACAGGGGCGAATTCAGAGGGTAGTGATTATATAGGGAGTACTCGGAATGGTCCGGGTTGGAAAGTGAGGTCCCCCAGGGTTCTGTCCTGGTACTAATCCTATTTAATTTTATTCATAAACGACCTGGAGGATGGGCAAAACGGCTCAATCTCTGTATTTGCGGATGATACTAAGCTAAGCAGGGCAATAACTTCTCCGCAGGATGTGGAAACCTTGCAAGAAGATCTAAACAAATGAATGGGGTGGGCAACTACATGGCAAATGAGGTTTAATGTAGAAAAATTTTAAATAATGCATTTGGGTGGCAAAAATATGAATGCATTGCAATCTACTCCACTGGGGGGAGAACCTCTGTGGGAATTTAGGATGGAAAAGGACCTGGGGGTCCTAGTAGATGACGGGCTCAGCAATGGCATGCAATGCCAAGCTGCTGCAAGCCTTGCAAACAGAATATTGGCATGCAGTAAAAAGGGGGTTAACTCCAGAGCTAAAACGATAATTCTCCCACTCTACAAGACTCTGGTCTGGCCACACCTGGAGTATGTCTTCCAGCTCTGGGCACCAGTCCTCAGGGAGGATGTGCTGGAACTGGAGAGAGTCCAGAGAAGGGCAACAAAACGAATAAAGGGACTGGAGGACATTACTTATGAGGAAAGGTTACGAGCACTGAACTTTATTCTCTCTGGAGAAGACGTTTGAGAGGGGATATGATTTCAATGTACAAATGCCATACTGGTGACCCCACAATAGGGATACAACTTTTCCATGAAAGGGATTTTAATTCAATCTTATTTTATTATTATATTATATGCAAGAGAAAGACAGAAAAAGACATACTTCGTCTTAAACATTACAAACAGTGATAGGATACACCATTGACAGGCATCATGTATGGCAAAACAAAGCAGGGTTAAGTTACACATATAAGGATTGAGCACCTGTGTAGGAGGACCTCCGTGGGATTTTTGTAATATCAGTCCCTGTACAAAAATAAATGAGGTAAGGAAACCTTTATCTGTATTTCTGCGAAGGGGATCCTAGTTCCCCCGTATGCAACTTATCAGATGAGATTATACACAAATCTGTTTGGAGAATATGACGTAGGGTCACTCATTGGGTTATTGGCATTAAGTAGATCGAAGCCCTGGTACGTTGTCTCACTGTATTCCTAGAGGTGTAATTAGATATAGAGAAAAGAAAAAAAGAATCAGGGTCAGGGGCAGATAGAAGGGGACAATTAGGTAGGGGACAGGAATCAGAATCCCAATCACTCCATCACGGTCCCACGGCGGACCCGTCCAGGTCACGTCCCGCCCAGGA
The DNA here is from genome assembly GCA_029206835.1 of Rana muscosa. Taxonomy (NCBI): domain Eukaryota; kingdom Metazoa; phylum Chordata; class Amphibia; order Anura; family Ranidae; genus Rana; species Rana muscosa. Next base: position 650,815,801 of record CM055121.1, on the reverse strand, counting down.
CACAAACTCAGAGGAGTATCGGAACACGGACCACGAAGTCCATGTGAGAGAGAACTGTTCACTTTTACCGCTTTCCTCCGCCAGCAAGCGTTCCAGGTCTCTAATGTGGTCCACCTCAACAGCCCAATCTCCCAGGGAAGGCATGGTTGTCGATCTCCAATGACGGGGAATCACTATTCTGGCCGCCGCCAAGAAGTGTCGCAATACATCATTTCTGATGGATTTAAATGACCCCGGGATTATAGACAGGAGGGCCACCTCAGGTGAAGTATGGATAGAGGTCGCCATCAGTTTGCAGTAAAGTGTGAAAATTCGCTGCCAGAACCTCCGCACCGGAGGGCACTCCCACCAGATGTGGAGCGTGGTTCCCCGGGAGTCGAGACACCGCCAGCAGGCATCCGACACTTCCGGATTGAAGTGATGAATAGATGATGGACATCTGTACCATCTCGTTATTAGTTTAAACCCCTTCTCCTGGGTCTTAGTGGCTAGGGATAATTTGTGTGTGAGGATGAAACATTTTTGCCAGTCAATAGGGGAGATAGGGTGATGCAGATCTGTCTCCCAGGCCACCGTGTACGGTGGAAGGTCAGGGGAGTGGATATCGAGCAGAATGGAGTACAGTTGAGATACAACATGTGTTGGAGGCTCCACCTGCATGAGCAGTTCCTCGAATCTCGTCAGTTCAGCAAGAATGTCTGTAATAGACGGGAAAGTCCGGATGTAGGAGATAGTCTGTTGCCTCTGAAGCCACTGCATGGGGTGACGGGGGGTCGGACCGGCAGGGGTATCTGACCGTAAAGTGGGGTCTGCACGAAGGACCTGGGCAAGTCGTCTATGATCCTCCTTTCGCCATGGTCCGAATCTTGTTACAGACATAGCTGGTGGAAAGGCCGGTGTCCCAAAGAAGGGAGTCATAGGCCCCATGTGGTTTGATAAGCCCCTTCTGGACAACATGCGGTCCCAGATCCGAATCGTTTGACGGGTAAGGTCATTGAGAGGGCCTGAACCCCCCCGGACCGTGGGCAAGGTCCACGGGAGAGTGGAGAGTTCAATTGGGTTCATGTGGCCTTCTAATTGGACCCAAAGTTTGGTGGAAGAGTGGTGAAACCAGTCTAGTATGCGGGTAAGCACCGCTGCTTTATGGTATAGGGAGGCAATTGGGGCTCCAGCCCCCCCCCCGAGCCTTTGGGAGAGACAGTGTTTCATACCGTATCCTTGGACGGGCCGCATTCCAAATAAATTTGGAAAACAGCTGGCGTATTTTCTTGAAGTACGAGTTGGGTATGTGAATAGGGATGGTCTGAAACAAATATAAGAACCTAGGGAGAACGTCCATTTTCAGGGCATTCACTCTACCCAGCCAAGAGAGCTGTTTGGACGCATAGTTGGTTAAATCTGCTTGGGTCCTAAGGAGTAGGGGGGCAAAATTCAGGGAAAAAAGTTGGGAAGCATCCGCCGGTATTTGAATTCCGAGATACCTTATGGAGGGGGACCCAGTTTTGAAGGAGAAAGTAGACGCTAGTCGTCGTAGGGCCGATGTGGGCAGAGATATGTTAAGGATTTCCGATTTATTGTAGTTAACCTTGAAGTTGCTAACTTCTCCAAATTTCTGAAACTCCTGCAATACCGAGGGCAAAGATGTGTGTGGATGTGTCACGAACAAGAGCAGATCATCTGCAAAAAGAGCGAGTTTCGTATGTGTGGGCCCGACTGTTATGCCTTGGATAGAGGGATTGTTACGTAGAGCAGTAGCCAAATGTTCCATAGTGAGAACATACAGGAGGGGGGATAGTGGGCATCCCTGTCGTGTCCCGTTGGATACAGAAAAGGCTGGAGAAAGCGAGCCATTCAGTCTAATCCTAGCATACGGAGAGGAGTAAAGGGACATTATTCTCGCCATCATATTAGTTCCCACGCCTATTTGTTGCAGGGATAATCGAAGGAACTGCCAGTCGACTCGGTCGAATGCCTTCTCGGCATCGACTGTTAAGAGGCATAGTGGGATATCGTGGGACCGGGCATAGTTGGTTAGAAGAAGGGTCTTCAGGGTGTTATCTCTAGCCTCACGGCCACTCACAAAGCCGACCTGGTCTAAGTGTATTATCCCAGGCAACAACGGTTGTATTCTATTGGCTAGAATTTTAGCAAAGACTTTCAGATCGACCCCAATCAAAGAGATCGGCCTGTAGCTTGCACATAGAGTAGGGTCTTTGCCTGGCTTTGGGATGAGGGATATGTGGGCCTCAAGTGTTTGTGAGGGGAACAAGGAGCCCTCCGACAAAGAGTTGAACATCTTAGTTAGAAAAGGTGTGAGGAGGGCGGCAAAAAGTTTGTAAAACTTAGGAGTGAAGCCGTCTGGGCCCGGGCTCTTTCCACTCGGCGTACCCGCTATGGCTTTGGCAACCTCCTCTTCTGTGATTGAGACTTCCAGATCAGCGATGATGTCATCATCTAATGTGGGGAGCGTGGTTTCTGAGATATATGACACCTGGTCTTCCACCCTGGAAGAAGGGGAACCAGTCCCTTGAGTCTTAGATATATTGTACAGGGACTGGTAGAAGTCCCTGAATTCCTCTGCCATCTTAGTGGGTGAGGAGACCAATTCTCCCTGCGCCCCCCGAATATGAGGCACAAAGGTGGAAGTCGCTTTTGGGTGCAGGGCGCGAGCCAATGGCCTACCACATTTATCTCGAAACTTATATTGATGGAAAGCGAGCTTATCTGCATATGTGCGTGCAGAGGCTTCATAAAGCTCTCTGAGTTGTGATCGCGCCTTAGAAACGTCCGCCAGTGTTGTCACTGTCGGGGATCGTTTGTGTTCAGTTTCTAAGTTCCTAAGCTTTTGGTTTGCTGCCTCAATGGCGGCTGAGCGCTCCTTTTTAAGACTCGTACCCATTTGGATAAAGGCACCTCGTAGAACCGCCTTCAGTGCCTCCCACTGAAAGGGCAACGATGTCGTATCTGAAGCGTGGTCCGCAAAAAAGTTAGATATTGTATCCGAAACCCTTTTCACACATTCTGGATTCGTAAGCAACGAATCGTTCAAGCGCCATGACCACTCCCTATTCGGAGTGGAGGGGAGCGAGAACGTCATATGTATAGGAGAGTGGTCAGACCAGACCATTGGGTCTATGGTGCAGTCCGGGGACCAGTCTAGACAGCTATGGTCACTCATTAGGTAGTCTATGCGACTATAGGTTTGATGGACATGGGAGAAGTGGGTATAGTTGCGGGCCGTGGGGTGCAACACCCTCCAAACATCCACTAGACGCAAATCGTAAAATGCCCGTTTTAGAGCCCTCAGTTTGGGGAAGGAGATACACGATCGCGAGGTGGAGGAATCTAAAAGTGGTTCAAGAGGGGTGTTAAAATCTCCCCCCAGTACGAGCTTACCCTCCATGAATCCCGACAGAACCCTCAAGTATTGTAACGCGGCCGATACTTGGTTAATATTAGGGAGGTAAATGTTGGCTACCGTAAATTTGGTACCCCATAACATGAATTTCACAAAAAACATACCTCCCCTGTGGGTCCGAGAGATGATCAAGTACCTCTATAGGGAGCGTCTTATGAAAAGCCACAGACACTCCCCTGGCTTTCTGGGTTGGGCTAGTGCTGTGGAACCACCTGTTGAAATATCTGCTGGAGCAGGAAGGGGTGGAGGCAGAGTGAAAATGTGTCTCCTGGAGAAGAAGCACATTGACCTGGCGTTTGTGCATTTGATACAGGATTTGTCCTCTTTTGGTGGCAATATTAAGCCCATTGACATTGTAGGAACAGAATTGTAGCCTAGGGCGAGAGATCACCGTGTGAGCCATGACGGAGCGACAGGGGGGGAGGGTGAGGGGAGGTGAGAGAGAAATAAGGAAAGAAACAGAAAAGGGGGAAAACACAGCAGGGGAGGAAGAGAGGAGGTAGAGCGATGTGGGGAAGAGATTGAACAGAGAGCACCTGGGGAAGGTGGCTCAAAAATACTAAAGTGTGCGCAAAAACGTAACACTTCGTGAAATATCACGTAGTAGGCACGAACTGTGCCAATCCTATTTAGGGGGAGAGAACGGGGTTAGAACAGCTGAGTTGTGTTCCCGACAACCTAGCAGGCATAAATAACATAACTGTAAAGTAACACACCCAATGACCGTGGTATTTAAAGCTCACCTGTCTAGTCACTAAAGAGCAATGTCAGATTAAACACCATTGGTACGCTTGAGTACAATAAACAATCAAAAATGACATAAAAAAGAAAAAAGAATATCAGTGAAGAACAAGGTGTATACAAACTGGTGGCAAGATAAAGGCACAGGTATTCCCGCGTAATCATGCGGGGGTAGGAAACATCAATTGCTACATTTATAGCAGCATTAACTATGATTGTCATCACGGCTCAGCTCAGATATCTGTGTAAACGCACAGAAGGTGTCAGTGCCAAGGTCAGCCAGTTTCAAGCCCCAAGGACATAAATGCCCAGAGCCCAAGGGAAGACCCGGAGGTCCCCGGACAAGCCAAAGGGCTATGTCCGGGAAACCCCAAGCCAACCCGCAGAGCCAGAGCCGTGAGAGAACACATCAACATCACTGGCCGCTTTTCCAGAACCCCATCAAGTACAACCGCACCAGCCGAGGGCAGCGAACTGCTTTTCGAGCCATGTGAGACAACTAAACTGTCAGCAGCATTTAAATAACAACGTTAGCAAGAGTCAGTGGGCTGAGAGTGCAAGTACACTGTGAAGACATAACAAAACAGGGAAAACAGAAGGTGGACCTGGCCGGAGTCTCATAAAAGAGCTGTATCCACCTAGTAGGTAAAAGGACATAGCAGAAAGAACCATTTCAGGTCACAGACGACAGAGTCCGGATCAGTCCTCTGGTGACGTGGCTCGCCGCTCTCTAGGACCAGAAGGTACCGATCTAGACTGAGGGCGTCCTCGACGTTGCAGAGGAGGGCCCGGTAGCCGCTGACGGTCATCTGGGGGGTCCAACCAGTTCGGGACGACAACAGGGTCCGGCCCAGGAACAGGAAGAAGGCAGGAAGCTGGTCCGGGTCTGAGAGGACAAATTTGTGGTTATCTTCCCGGGTCACTTTGATGCTGAATGGGTGACCCCAAGTGTACGTGGCGCCTACTTGGCGAAGCAAGTCCAGCAGAGGGCGGACCATTCGCCGCATGTACAGCGTGTTGCGGGAAAGGTCCGGATAGAGGTGTATAGATGATCCGTGAAAGTCTAGTGGCCCCAGGCGCCAGGCCTTGCGCAAAATCTCCTCCTTTAGGGTATAGTAGTGCACCCGGCAGAGGACGTCACGAGGGCGGTCCCTGCGATCCCCTCCTATGCCTCCCACTCTATGTACTCTGTCCAATTCAATGGGAGATGTAACTTCCCTGCCCAGGACCTGGTTAAGGATAGCAATGACAGTGGGTTTGAGATCAGTACCTGAGGTCGCCTCCGGGACCCCCTGCAGCCGGATGTTGTTCCTGCGACTCCGGTTCTCACTATCTTCTATCCGGAGCTGGTGTTGCCTTAGATGGGAGAGATGAGCCGTAGATGCATTTTCAAGCGCTGTTATGCGGGCTGAGTGGTCTTCTTGGGTGGTGACCATAGCAGAAACCGTGACCTCAGACGCGGAGACCCGTTGTTTGAGGGCATTTAGTTCAACATGGAGAGAAGTTTCCATTTTGGAAGCCCAGGAATCAAAGTCAGCTCGGAAGGCAGACAGTATGGCAGTGGATGTGGCGCCTGGGGAAAGCGTCTCCGCTGAGACAGTGCCCTCGCCAAGGGCAGTGGGATCCATCAGAGGAGCCGGGTGTGTACCGAGGAAGCTGCTGCAGTCGGGGGAGGAGGTTGTGATCTGCCTGAGGCTCAGGTTGACGAGGGTTTATCCTTCCCTGTACGGGAGTCCTGCGATGTTGTGCGTAGCAGGTACCGTTGAATAGTACCTTGTTGCAGTTCAGCGGAGTCAGCAGAGGTAGAGCTGGAAGCCGCCATCAGCCGGTTGGGCGTGATTGGTTGGGAACGTAGCCTGCGGTCGTCGGGAGAGCACAGAACTCAGCGGTGCATGTCTTCAGCCCTCCATCCTCAGCCACGCATCATCAAAGGTGGAACGGATGAGCAGAGGATGCGACCCGTGTTGCAAATGGGGGTCAGTGCTTACTGTGATGTTACTGTCCTTTTTGGAGTGCCTGTGCATGTGCTGCAGCACAGCGACACGGCAGTTTAGGCAGTACCGGTGGCCGAGGAGGGAGTGGATGGAGGTCAGTGGTAAGAGTTAGCACTGAGTCCGGGTGGAGCAAGATGGCCGCTACACTCCTTGTCAGTGTGTGACTGGAGGAGTGCGGGGAGGGCGAGATGGATGAGGTATAGGCTCAGCTGCCCCGTAGGCCAGAATAGCCAGGATTTGATGTATAGGGTGAAGCAGGTTCAAGTGGGCAGGGGGGGGACCCAGCAGCACTATGGTCAGGTGTAGCAAGATGGCCGCCCCTTAAGCCTATGGGATCAGGGCTCCCACCAGGTACTCCCGTCTGCCAGCCAGGGGGGGATTAGCCTAGGTCTAATGTCCTGTATTTCACCCCTGCCCCGCTTACCCTGTGTGGGATGGTACTTCTTGCTGGATGCTGCGTTGGGTGTAGTGGGAGCAGCAAGATGGCCGCCGACTTCCAGAGGTAGGCCGGAGCCGCGGACTTTCCTAAGGCTGGCCGCCGCGGGTGTGTGAGGCCGAACGTTCCGGGATCTCTCAGGCAGCTAGCTCCATCCAGTGCAGGCACAGGTGTGGCCGAGCCTCTCGCCGTAAACCCCGCCGACCGCAGCACTCCAGGCCGGAGGATGCAAATGTTATTGTAGGCCGCAAGATGGCTGTCAGGCTCCGGAGCCGACCACGGGCCAGGAAGAAGACCGAGGGGGCTCCTTACTGTATAGACACCCCCATCCAAGCCTGGATGGAGACGCAGGGTGTCCTGTGGGTATCCGTAGACCCCCTGGGAGGTGTTGGAGGCTTTGTGGGCCCCAAGATGGCGTTGGGCCCGAGCTGCATGAAACTGGCCTGGCAAGTTCTGGACGGCCGGCCCAAAGTCAAAAATGTACACCGGATTGCAGGTAGGAGACCCTCAGGAGCAATGGGGGTAGATTTGGAGTATCATCCAAGTAATAAGTAGCGAGGATGGCTATGGATGTAAGGTATGGTTGCAGAGCTCAATGTCTGCACGTCTTCCTCAGTCGGCTCCCGGACACGCCCCCCATGAAAGGGATTTTAATAAGATGCGGCCATTCACTAAAATCAGAAGAAAAGCAGTTTAACCTTAAACTGCGTATAAGCTTCTTTACTGTAAGGATGTGGAATTCTCTTCCACAGGCAGTGGTTTCAGCGGGGAGCATCGATTAATTTAAAAAAACTATTAGATAAGCACCTGAACGACCACAACATACAGGTACATACAATGTAATGAACAAAACAGTGTAAAATCAAAAAGACCCCACACAGCGGCGCTAAAGAGCAGTATCCCCCCCCCCCCTATGTCCGTATTCAATGGACCGAGGGAAAAAATTACTGTCCAAAAAATTATGTATTTTATATATATATATATATATATATATATACACCCTGTGACATAAGTGAATAATGTGCACAAGTAAAATAAAGTCCACACAAATTCAATCCAAATGCGTGAGAAAAAATCTTCTTCCAATCCTCCACCACACACAGTGTTCAGTGTTTCGTGATCCCTCTCCCATCAGATGGACACTCACCAAAGCAAGTTGCCTCACACTCTCGTGTTTGGCATAAAAACGTGTACAGAAATCTCACAAAGCTGTGCAAACGATCCTCCAGACTCAAATCAGGTGTTTTAAGGGATTATTCCATATGCAAATATAAGAAAAAGCTCCAAATAGTGTAGTAACGTAAAATCAGTTTAATTACACACCAAAACACACACTCCAAATATTGCAATTACCTAAAACAAAACTTAAATAGGCATATTAAAACCACTGCAAATCCAAAGCACAATGCACCGAAAAGCGAGTGTATAGGTCGCGGCGGACCCTCAGTAATCACAGTGAGATCTCACCAACTTCCTGCTACCACTCACTGATCCTTCGCTACTCAGTTCGATCCTGTGACGTCGAATAATCCGTCAGACGGTTACCGCATAGCCACGCCCCGACATGTTTCGTCGAATAGACTTATTCATGGGATTGGCCGTGCGGTATACCAGCTCCTCCTTTTATCTCTCCTTGTTATGGGCGTGAGAGATTTATCACAAAGAGAGACTAAATGGATATTTCTTTTAAAAAGTCTTTATCCTAGAGGCCTCAACATTGAACTGGATTTGAACTGTTTTATTAACTTTTAAATGATTTTAAAGAATTTTAAATAATTTTAGTTATTTTTAATATATTTGATTAATAATTTTAATGATTAAGATATTTGGGTGTCCATTACATTTATTTTTTAGCTTTCCAGTACGGTCTAGGTCTGATAGTACATTTAATCAGTGAATGTATATTACAGACATAATGTTTTCCAGTAACGGTTTCCTGTAATTTATACACAGGTGCATCAGTTTATTAAGATGCATATACATACTATGTGTGATATAGGATAACGTTTTTATGAGTCATGATATTTGCAGTGTGTATATATGTGATATATATATATATATATATATATATATATATATATATATATATATATATATATATATATATATATATATTAATAATTTTTTCTCTATATAAATTTTTTATATTTACTATATATTTTTTGTTTAGAATACTTGGTGTCTTTGATCCCATAACTGAGTATATCTGAATCGTAGAAAATAAAGAGTAGTAATGATAATAGGTAGATTAATATTAAGATCTCATGGTGCTTTTTGTGTTTTAAATTATGTAATTTACATTATTATTAATGTTTTTTATATTGAATAACACTGAACCACATCCCTAAGTATATGTGCGCCACACTATTGTTATTATGGTGTAAGATATTTGAGTCTAAGTGTAGATTAATACCAACAGCGAGTGTATGTGGGCAGCGGGGACACTCGTTTTTGTCAGTGGGAGTTATATCCGACTTCCGCCCACGGCGCGAATATCGGATGGCAAATTTCCGCCCTCAAATGGGCTGGGAAGGTGGGTGGTATGATAAAGTCATATGGGAATGACGCATATCCGCCCAAAGCGGATGGATGAGAGATCGAACTTCCGCCCATAACAAGGAGAGATAAAAGGAGGAGCTGGTATACCGCACGGCCAATCCCATGACTAAGTCTATTCGACGAAACATGTCGGGGCGTGGCTATGCGGTAACCGTCTGACGGATTATTCGACGTCACAGGATCGAACTGAGTAGCGAAGGATCAGTGAGTGGTAGCAGGAAGTTGGTGAGATCTCACTGTGATTACTGAGGGTCCGCCGCGACCTATACACTCGCTTTTCGGTGCATTGTGCTTTGGATTTGCAGTGGTTTTAATATGCCTATTTAAGTTTTGTTTTAGGTAATTGCAATATTTGGAGTGTGTGTTTTGGTGTGTAATTAAACTGATTTTACGTTACTACACTATTTGGAGCTTTTTCTTATATTTGCATATGGAATAATCCCTTTAAAACACCTGATTTGAGTCTGGAGGATCGTTTGCACAGCTTTGTGAGATTTCTGTACACGTTTTTATGCCAAACACGAGAGTGTGAGGCAACTTGCTTTGGTGAGTGTCCATCTGATGGGAGAGGGATCACGAAACACTGAACACTGTGTGTGGTGGAGGATTGGAAGAAGATATTTTTTCTCACGCATTTGGATTGAATTTGTGTGGACTTTATTTTACTTGTGCACATTATTCACTTATGTCACAGGGTGTATATATATATATATATATATATATATATATATATATATATATATATATATATATATATATATATATATATATATATATATATAATATATAATTTTTTGAACAGTAATTTTTTCCCTCGGTCCATTGAATACGGACATAGGGGGGGAGGATACTGCTCTTTAGCGCTGCTGTGTGGGGTCTTTTTGATTTTACACTGTTTTGTTCATATTTATTTATTTAAAGTGGCTGCTTTATATTTAGTATAGGTTTATTTAACCCATAAGCGCAGTGGTGGTATATATGGGAAGGGCACAATTTATTTATACCATTTTTCACATACAATGTAATACTGACATAAACTCACACACACAGGATGGATTTGTGTCTTTTTTCAACCTCGCCAACTATGTATAGTAAGCCTATGGATAAAGTCCTCACACAGGCTGTGCTGCTGTTGTCACTGCCTCTCCTTTACTCTGAAGCTGGTGTTGGGACCCAATTTATGTGACTGGAGCGAAGCAGCTTCAAAATAGGCAAGTATAGACATCCATCCTCCTTTCTTTATTCTATCCATCCTGAAACAAAAAAAAAAAAAGAAAAAAAGTCTAACATGAGGGGTGCAAGTAGGGTTAGGCTTAGTTAGAATTTGACTGGAATTAAAAGGTTTACATTGTGGAGAGCGCATGATATGTGGTGGTATTAGAATGGGTAAAACTCTAATGGGCTATAGTAGTTTAGGGTGACATTTTAACGGCATGTGTGCAGCTGAGTCGTAAGATTCAGGTTTTATCCCCGGATTCCAGAAGGTGCTTAAGAGATTTAATAAGTGGGGGCAGGTTAGCTTTAAACCAAATGGTAAGATGCTGCAAGTGTAATACCCAGGTACAGAATGGTGTGTTCCCTTTGAAAAGGGAATTGGGAATGTAGGGAGCGCTGTCCAGTGTCAAGTAAGGCCACATTTAATACATATGATTTGGTTTGGTTGACGTGGAGGTCCGAAATCGATGCAACCCCCTTGGGGAGAGCAGGTTTTAGTGGGGAAGTATTAGGGGAGGTAATGTAAAGCAGGATATTGTTAACAAAAGCGATTTTTTTTTTTTTTTGTTATAAATTCCGGAGAGGTCATCCTCTATTGTTCATGTTGGCTCTACTATAGGCGACCCAGGGGTTCAAGCGCTAGAATTACAAGTTTAAATGAAAAAGGGTACCCCTGGTGCATACCCTGGGATATAGAAAACAGGATGGACTCGAATCCAAAATATTTAACCCTCGTTGATGGAGAGCTATAGGGTGCATCAACCCATTTCAAAAAGAAGTGGCCTAGTCCTCTCACGGGCTAAACCAGAATGCAGATAGGACCATGATGAGGGCGTGTCAAATGCCTTACACATGTCTAATGAGAGCAGCATCATCTATTGTGAGAAACTTTTCATTTTTATTCATGGTAAGTATCAGGGAAGGCAGTGGCCAGACTATAAAATTTTATCATTTTTTTTTGTAATTTCAATTTTCGCTTTTAAGGTTACCATTCGGGGAGTATTTTAGTGTAAAGTTTTTTAGGATTCAGTCCTTGTGGTGGCAGTGAAGTTAAAGTGCAACTTCACCCAAAAGGGGAAGTTCCACTCTTCTTCCGCCCACCTTTTTTGGAATACATTTTCATTTGGCGGGGGGAGGGGGCTAGTTTTTACAGGTACCTGCTCCCGCTTCAGTTCACTGCAGCAGATCCGCCGGAAGTTCTCTCCCCTCTCTGCCCACAGCCTTATGGGACACATCACAGGTCCCAAAAGGCTGCAAGACCATTTACAATATGCAACGCAGCTAGCACATTCACAGCAAGCAGCTGGCTGTGAAGCCACAAGGAGTCATAAGTCACAGTTGGCAGCCCACAGTTAACATGCCAGCTGAGGACCCGAAGACCGGAGAAGAACTGGCTTGGGTGAGGACAGCGCTGGATCGTTGGGCAGGTGAGTGTTTATAAAAAGCCAGCAGCTACAGTTTTTTTTCAGAACTTGAGCTCCTCTTTAAATAGGGGGGGGGATGTAAATAAAAATAATAAAAAATCACCCCACCTCCACATGCTCACATTTAAAAGCGCACGTGCAGTAGGTCCGGCACACAAATGTAAACGGTGATTGCACCACACATTTGAAGTATCGCTGCAATAATTATAACGCCAGAGCTCATGTTCAACTCTGAACTTCTAAAGCGTGGCCTATGGACAAGTACCATAGTTTGTTGCCACTTCACAGGCCTGTGCAGTTTTAAAATTTGACATGTTTTGGAATCCATTTTTTATTTTTAATTCTTTTTTATTTTGCAAGAATGTACAAAATACAAAACAGTGACTGTATAAATTTTGTAGAACAAAGTCATGCAGTCATATAAAAAATAAAATAAAAAAAAACCTATACAAAAAAATACAGTACAACATTGCCTGTGGTAAGTACAGTAGATATTATCTATTTGACATAACATCATATTTTATGTTTTACTAAAAAATTGTGTATTATATTGTGTTTGTGTGCACTAAAATCAGAGTGGGAGCAATAATTCTAGCACAAGAACTCATGTTTAACTCTAAACTGATAACCATACACTTAGGCCTGTGTACAATTTTCTAATTTTGACGCTTGGTATCTATTTGATGTAAAATCATATTTTTATATTTTACCCCAAAAAATGGGTAGGTATACTATTGTGTTTTTTGTAAGCACTAAAATTCATTTAGGTGTTTTTTTTTTCTTTCTTGAAAATGTGCATTTTTGTAAACCACTAGGAGAATATTGTGTGAAATAAAACATTGCAACAGTCTCCTTTTTGTTTTCCAGGGCCTCTACTATCAGAAAATATATAATGTTTGGGGGTTCTAAGTAATTTTTTTACATTAACGTGTATGTAAAAAAAACATTTGTTATTGTTTTATGCCTGGTCAGGTTTAATTTTATAGAATAGTATCTGATCATAAAATAGAAATAATGTCCAAATAATATGAGCTGCTGGTGTAAATAACACTTACTTTCTTTCTGGAGGCATATACTGGTATCCCTATACGCATACAGTAGATGAGTTGGCAAGTCGGCGGGTGTTGACTAAGCATTATTGGCCTTCTCTAGTGTCAGCACAATATATAGTTACTGATACATTAATTAAACTAAAATAAGTAAATGTTATCACAGCTTCAGGAGTGGTTTGCTTTTCTTGGCCCACTAGAGATAACTACTCACATCCTTGTCTTGACCACATGTAATGATTTATTAATGGTCTATTGTGTGTGATTATTGATGCCCTAGCCTCCCATTTGTGATCTTATTATTCTCCTTTCCCTGAAGCTTCCTGTCACGTTTTCAAGCTTAATAATTTCTGCTCAAACGATATACAAGATGCGTGATTAAAGTTGCGGTTGAAAATGAGTTAAAGTTCAAATTACCAATAATAATTGCTCATTCACACTGGATCCTGGAAACTCCCCTTTTTCTGTTTTTTTTTTTTAAATGTCCTTTTTACATATATATATATATATATATATATATATATATATATATATATATATATATATTCACCAGCCTTGTGCTTATATTGGGTTAAATTGTTTGGTCACCATGTCTCTGGATCAGCACGAAGAGCTGCTATGTCTGTATTCACTAACAAATGTGGTGAATTTTATTTATATTATTTCCTGGAGATTCTATGCTGTATAATGTTTCAAAAGTGAGGTTCTTCCACTCTAAACTTCTGATGTTTGTGGTCATTGAACTTTGCTCAGGCATCCCAGAGCTCTGAGTACTAGGCCGTTCTCTTTAGCAATGCCAAAAAACCAGCAACATACCAATGATAGTGATAACAGGATTTTTTCTTCTATTAATGTCCTAGTTTGATCTAGTGAAATTGCAGAGGTCTGAGAGTACAGCCACTAGTCATCACTGAAAGTGGAAACTCCATTTGTTATACAGTGGGTCAAAAAAGTATTTTAGTCAGCCACCAATTGTGCAAGTTTCTTCCACTTAAAAAGATGAGAGAGGCCTGTAATTGTCATCATAGGTATACCTCAACTATGAGAGACAAAATGTGGCAACAAATCCAGACAATCACATTGTCTGATATGGAAAAAATGTATTTGCATATTATGGTGGAAAATAAGTATTTGGTCAATATCAAAAGTTCATCTCAATACTTTGTTATATATCCTTTGGCAATGACAGAGGTCAAACGTTTTCTGTAAGTCTTCACTAGGTTGTCACACACTGTTGCTGGTATGTTGGCCCATTCCTCCATGCAGATCTCCTCTAGAGCAGTGATGTTTTGGGGCTGTCGCTGGGCAACACGGACTTTCAACTCCCTCCAAAGGTTTTCTATGGGGTTGAAATCTGGAGACTGGCTAGGCCACTCCAGAACCTTGAAATGCTTCTTAAGAAGCCACTCCTTTGTTGCCTGGATGGTCTGTTTGGGATCATTGTCATGCTGAAAGACCCAGACACGTTTCATCTTCAATGCCCTTGCTGATGGGAGGAGGTTTGCACTCAAAATCTCACAATACATGGGCCCCATTCATTCTTTTATGTACACGGATCAGTTGTCCTGTTCCCTTTTGCAGAGAAACGGCCCCAAAGCATGATGTTGCCACCCCCATGCTTCACAGTAGGTATGGTGTTCTTTGGTTGCAACTCGGCATTCTCTCTCCTTCAAACACGACGAGTTGTGTTTCTACCAAACGGTTCTACTTTGGTTTTATCTGACCATATGACATTCTCCCAATCCTCTTCTGGATCATCCAAATGCTCTCTAGCAAACCTCAGACGGGCCCGGACATGTACTGGCTTAAGCAGGGGGACACGTCTGGCACTGCAGGATCTGAGTCCCTGGCGGCGTAGTGTGTTACTGATGGTAGCCTTTGTTACATTGGTCCCAGCTCTCTGAAGGTCATTCACGAGGTCCCCCCGTGTGGTTCTGGGATTTTTGCTCACCGTTCTTGTGATCATTTTGACCCCACGGGGTGAGATCTTGCGTGGAGCCCCAGATCGAGGGAGATTATCAGTGGTCTTGTATGTCTTCCATTTTCTAATTATTGCTCCCACAGTTGATTTCTTCACACCAAGCTGCTTGCCTATTGCAGATTCAGTCTTCCCAGCCTGGTGCAGGTCTACAATTTTGTTTCTGGTGTCCTCCGACAGCTCTTTGGTCTTCACCATAGTGGAGTTGGGAGTGTGATTGTTTGAGGTTGTGGACAGGTGTCTTTTATACTGATAACAAGTTCAAACAGGTGCCATTAATACAGGTAATGAGTGGAGGACAGAGGAGCCTCTTAAAGAAGAAGATACAGATCTGTGAGAGCCAGAAATCTTGCTTGTTTGTAGGTGACCAAATACTTATTTTCCACCATAATTTTCAAAAAAAATTCTTTCCAAATCAGACAATGTGATTGTCTGGATTTGTTTCCACATTTTGTCTCTCATAGTTGAGGTATACCTATGATGACAATTACAGGCCTCTCATCTTTTTAAATGGGAGAACTTTTTGGTGGCTGACTAAATACTTTTTTGTCCCACTGTATGTACACTGGTTCCTGGTTTATCAAAGTGTTTTACACTAAAACTGTTCCTGCGGTAACCAGTCAGTTTCAGACCTGAAAAATGAAAGGAGTCCGTCACACTGGCTAAATGGGTCAACATTTTTGCCTTGCAGCAATCGTATCCTGGGTTCATTTCCTAGGAGTGGTCTGCATCACATTTGCCTTGTATGGGATTTCTTTGGATCTCACTGAATTCTTTATCGGATTAGACAATCTTGCTGTGCTGGAACTCCATGTTTCAAAAGCATGCACTTGGCCAACAGGCTGGTTTTACCCAAGCCTTCTCACAGCCGAAATTGCTTGTTTTTGGCAGCTAGGGGAAGGACTGCACTGCATAATTATTTCTTCTTGGGGGGGAAGACACCAGGTTAATTGCTGGTATGGAGGTCCAACATTCAATTTTAACCACATTAGTAAGCTTATGATCTCAGATCAAGGCAACCTACTGCCAATAATTCCTATTGAAACTGTAAATGGTAGATTGCCCTGATCGTTTTTTTTTTCAAGTTTTTGTGAGGAAGAGCTAGTTGAAATTCCATGAGACCTGTCGTGTATGGCTAATATCAGACAAGTCATCAGACCACAAATAATAAAAAACAAGCTTTACAGTTATATTTTTTTTTTTTGTTCAGACCGCTGGGTTAATCGAAAAACTTCTAGTATGTACCAGACATTTGTTCAGGTTTCCTGTAAGATTGTCATATTTCATGTATTGTGCAGTATATAAAAAAAAACACTTAATGGCAATGCATTCCCTTTTAATGTTTAATGTTTTTGCTATTTATTTTTAGGATCGGGCAGACTGCGAAGAGCGAATTTCTCACCTTAGAACATACCTGGAGACCAGTGGTGCTGCTTTAAGTCAGACTACAGAATTCCTTCCATTTTATGCCCTCCCATTTGTTCCTAACCCAGCTGTTCACCCATCCTTTAAAGAGCTTTTCCAGGTATTTATTTTCTTTTTTTTATTTAAAAAATGTATTTGTCTGCATAATGAGATTACAAAAGCACTGGTGACAGGACTCATTTGTGAGATTGGGCTAATTTGGCTAAGATGGATGAGTTAACTTAAATCCTTTCATTGCTATAGCTCATGATCATTTCAGTTCCCACTCAAGATTATTTCTTAGATGGGATCCCCATTTTTTCATATGTATGGATGTTTAATTGCTAAATGCCTTCTTTCTTTGTCATCAATTGGGGGACATAGGACTGTGGTAAGTATTGGATATGTGGGTTATACTGCTGCTTATCAGAGGGCCTCCAACTGTAATGCCTTTGTTTTTTAGATGTTGGGTGCCTGTTTCCTCAGCTCTGCTGTGGAAAATTGAAAAATTTTTTTTTTTTTTACTATGTTTTATTTATTTTTTTCTGCCATCAACACCATAAACCTTTTTTCTTGAATAAATTCAAGCAAGAATTCAAATAAGTGGAAGGCTGGCCGCAGGCTAGCCTGTGTTTTTGTAGGAGTAGTCTGAGGGCTATTTATCCCTCCTCCTCTCTCGTCTCTGCGTCGGCTGGGTTGTCACAGCCGACGCACGTCATTTCCGGTTTTCCCTGCAGAGCGGCTGTTCCTCTCCCGGGCTCACGCCGGACACCATCGGGGGATCGCCGCCCATCCACTTCTATGCTCATCCAGCATCCAGGGGGCCACACGCTTCTCCCGGTACTCGCGTACACCCACCCTCCCTCTCCACCGACGCTCCCGGTTTCTCACGCCTGCTTCAACGACCCGCATCGGATGCCACTCATCTCACTCACAGGGGGGAGTCGCAGCTGGAGTGTCAGCCCAATCCCGGGGGGGCGGTGTCAGCCCGTTTGCGGGGGGAGGGTGCCAGCCATCCATCCACACTCATCCGACAGCTTCAGGGGGGGGTGGCCCGCGGCCCTCCCGCTCCTCCTCCTGGCCTCACGCTCCTTGCAGGGCCGCCTGCTCGGCTATTCAGGTGAGTAAATTAATAGGCTTTGTCACGGTTGTTCTGACGAGTTCCCTTATTTACCACACTGCTGTTTCTGATGGTTAGAGTCACACGCACAGTACCTCTCTCCACCTCATGTTCTTCCCCCCCCCCTTTAGTTCCTTTGCCATGGGTGGGGGTGTTTTAGTCAGGGGACTGCAGTGCTGGCGATGTGCAACTTTCCTGGGGCATCAGAGTAAGGGGGGGGCACTTCATATTGGTTCCGGTTCCTGGTTTGGACTGTCATGGGTCATCACCTTCAGGCACTTGGTGGGGAGTTCAAGTTCCCAGGTCCACCTTCACGGCACTTGCTACTTTCTGTTTTCTGATGGGCTTGATATGTACTGCGGATGCGCATACCGTTTCTCAATTCTCAACGCCAGAAGTGTGTGTGTGTGTGTGTGTGTGTGTGTGTGTGTGTGTATTTCAGAGGGGTGGTGTCGGTAGTGGGTTCCTGTTCATAGCACTTTCTGTCATGACAGCTCGGTCATCAGCGTGTTTTGCTGTCAGCGGTTCTGTCAGCAGCATATTCTGTCATAGCGTGTTTCTGTCACAACAGCTCAGCCATTGGCGTGTTCTGGCATGTGCATGTTTCTGTCCCAGCAGCTCAGTCATTGGCTTGTGCAGTCACAGCGTGTTTCCGTCACTGCGTGTCGGTGCCATGCAGGTATACACCGGTAGCCGTTTTATTTTCGTTTGTTTCCTGTCTCATTGTTCCTTTTGCTCAGGTTCTTTTCTTACCTGGTTTCAGTTAGCAAGGGCGCTCATCTTAGGATCTGTCTCCCTCTACAGATCCATACAGGCTGAGGTTCGTTTTTGATGGTTGTCAACCACAAGCTTCTCGCCCGTTTACCTTACATCATACGATGCACATTCATTTCATTTCACTTGTTCTACCCACCACGGTCTGTGGGTACATCAGCCCTGAGTTTCAGTTTTCTACCATCCGTCTTTGCGCTGCAGATTACTTGGGCTTGTTCACTTCTGCACCAGGGTGTGGGTCATCATCTGGTTCATTTTCACACCACGGTCCCATCATCACTGCTCATGGCCTCACACTTGGGTAGGCACTGAGGGATGGTGGTCCAGTCTTAGCGGGGTCCAGTCTTAGCGATTTTCTGTCGTAGTGATCATTTCAGTTCCCACTCAAGATTATTGCTTAGATGAGATCCCCATTTTTTCATATGTATGGATGTTTAATTGCTAAATGCCTTATTTCTTTGTCATCGATTGGGGGAAATAGGACTGTGGTAAGTATTGGATATGTGGGTTATACTGCTGCTTATCGGAGGGCTTCCAACTGTAATGCCTTTGTTTTTTAGATGTTGGGTGCCCGTTTCCTCAGCTCTGCTGTGGGAAAAAAATATTTTTTTTATTGTGATTATTTATTTATTTTTTCTGCCATCAACACCATAAACATTTTTCTTGAATAAATTCAAGCAAGAATTCAAATATCCGGATCGACCTATCCTCAGCGAAAACTTTTGGAGACTGCACGCGGACCTAGCTGAATCCAGAGCAATGGCACAGCCACTGGTGTGATCCAGTGTCTGTTGCCTCACTTTGTGAATAAAAGGGCACGTTACTGGGGGTTTTGGAGGGCACGATACTGGGGGGGGGGCTGGAGGGCACACTACAGTGGCATCAGATGGGCACAGAAGCGGTTTCCTGATGCAGAGTGGCGCAGGGAAGCCGCTGTGGCAGATCTACACGTTGTGGTGCGCCGACGACACTCCTTTTCCTTCCTGAATGCTGTCAGAGCCAACAGCGAATCTTAGGCGGCAGAGATTTTCCCCGCCCCGCAGCACTTCCCTTGCATACGTGCGGCTGTGGGGTGGGGAATGCCTCTGCTGCCTAGGATTGGCTTTGATAGCTTCCTGATTGGAGAGCTCAGTTGACAAAGCACTTGAGAGTCGGCAAGGCAGGGAAGCGAATGCAATCTACCCATCGCTTGTCCGCAGTCGACAGGTAGATCACAATCGATGGATTGCTAACCCCCGCTCCTATCTTTTTTTTATTGCTGTATGCACAATTAATGCAAAAAACCTAGGAAGGGTTCTAAGCACACTCTAGTGCATTCTATCACTGAACCCCCTTTTGTACCTCCACCCCCAAGTAATCCTATAATTTATTCCATTATCTCTGTTTTTAGAATCAGATCCTTCACTGCCTTCTCTGGAGGAGCCTGTTTCTGAGCAAGTCCCATGTGACTCGGCTTTACAAGAACTTATTGATTCTCTGATGCAGTGCGTTCTACCATTCAATTAGGGGATTAGCTTGGGGTTTCAGGCATTTGGTCCTGCAGAGCTGTGGTTACAAAGACCTTTCTTTTCCATCCCATTTGAAAAACTGTCCTTTACAAGGACTGGAAGCAAGTTGTGGCTCCTCGCTGACATTGTGGAAGAGTTTTCGCTTTTCCGGGAAACGATCTGTGCCCTTTGGTGGTATGAAAGGAACGTCCACAAACAGATTCACACTGTTCTTACCTTTTTAGGGATTTCAGACATTCACTTGGATGCTATAATAGGGTGTCTGTTATCTGTTACCTTTATAACGTGTAGCTTTTAGAACAAATGACTCGGATGTCGTGTTACAGCTGTGATAGTCTATTTTAAGCAATTCAAGTCGTTGTAAAGGCTCAAGGTTTTTTACCCTTATGCACTCTATGCATAAAGGTAAAAAAAAACACCTCTGTGCCGGCAGCCCCCCACTAATACTCACCTGAGCCCCATCGCGATCCAGCGATGTGCACAAGAGCTTTGCCTCTCCATGGATCCTCATTGGCTGAGAGAGCATTGTGAGCCATTAATTCCCGCTGCGGTCAATCACAGCCTGTGAGCCAATGAGGAGAGGGAGGGGGGAAAGGGCCGAGCCACGGCTCTGTGTGTGAATTTGACACACAGAGCAGCAGTTTGGCAGGAGGGAGAGGCCAGGAGTGTCAACGGGGAACCCGAGAAGAGGAGGATCAGGGCTGCTCTGTGCAAATTCAGGTAAGTATAACATGTTTGTTTAACCACTTCAGCCCCGGACCATTATGCAGCTAAAGGACCAGGCCACTTTTTGCGATTCGGCACTGCGTTGCTTTAACTGACAATTGCGCGGTCATGCGACGTGGCTCCCAAACAAAATTGACGTCCTTTTTTTCCCACAAATAGAGCTTTCTTTTTGGTGGTATTTGATTACCTCTGCGGTTTTTATTTTTTGCGCTATAAACAAAAATAGAGCGACAATTTTGAAAAAAATTCAATATTTTTTTAACTTTTTTTGCAATAATAAATATCCCCCCCCCCCAAAAAAAAAAAAAAAATATTTATATATTTAAAAAAAAAAAATTCCACAGTTTAGTCCGATTACGTATTCTTCTACATATTTTTGGTAAAAAAAAATCGCAATAGGCGTTTATTGATTGGTTTGCGCAAAAGTTATAACTTCTACAAAATAGGGGACTGTTTTATGGCATTTTTAATAATATATTTTTTTTTTACTAGTTATGGCGGTAATCAGCGATTTTTATTTTTTTTTATTTTTTTTATCGTGACTGCGACATTATGGCGGACACATCGGACACCTTTGACACCATTTTGGGGCCATTGTCATTTTTACTGCGATCTGTGCTATAAAAATGCACTGATTACTGTGAAAATAACACTGGCAGTGAAGGGTTTAACCTCTAGGTGGCGCTGTAGGGGTTAAGTGTTCCCTAGGAAGTGGTTCTTACTGTAGGGGGGCGTGGCTACACGTCACTGATCGTCTGTTCCGATGACTGGGAACAGACGATCACTGACCTGCCACGAAGAACAACGGGGAAAGGTTTGTTTACACTCGCCTCTCCCCGTTCTCCAGCTCTGTGACCCGATCGCGGGACGCCGGTGGCACGCGCGCGACCCACGGCTGGGCTCTTAAAGGGCAATGTACCTGCATGTGCCCAGCCGTGCCATTCTGCCGACGTATATCAGTGTGAGGCGGTCCTTAAGTGGTTAAAAAAAAAAAAGCCTTTAACCACTTCAGCCCCGGAAGATTTGGCTGCCCAATGACGGGCCATTTTTTGCGATTCGGCACTGCGTTGTTTTAACTGACAATTGCGCGGTCGTGCGACGCTGTACCCAAACAAAATTGACGTATTTTTTGTACTTTTTGCTATAATAAATATCCCCAATTTTTTTTTAAAAAGATAATTTTTTTTCTCAGTTTTAGGCCGATTTATGTATTCTTTTACATATTTTTGGTAATAAAAATCACAATAAGCGTATATTGATTGGTTTGCGCAAAAGTTATAGCGTCTACAAAATAGGGGATAGATTTATAGCATTTTTATTATAATATATAATATATATATATTACTAGTAATGGCGGCGATCTGCGATTTTTATCGGGACTGCGACATTATGGTGGACACATCGGACACTTTTAACACATTTTTGGGACCATTGTCATTTATACAGGCGATCAGTGCTATAAATAGCCACTGATTACTGTATAAATGACACTGGCAGGGAAGGGGTTAACACTAGGGGGCGATCGAGGGGTTAATTGTGTTCCCTAATGTGTGTTCTAACTGAAGGGGGATGGGACTGACCTAGAGGAAACGATAGATCATGGTTTCTAGCTATTAGGAACTCACGATCTGCATTTCCTCAGCTCACAGAACAGGGGTGTGTGTGTGTGTGTGTGTGTGTGTGTGTGTGTGTGTGTGTGTGTGTGTGTGTGTACACACACGTGTACACACACACTTGTCCCTGTTCTGCCTCTCGTGCCCGGAGATCGCTCGCGGCCGGCGGTCATCGTGACCGCTAGTCACGAGCATCAGCACTCCCACGATACAGCAGCCTGTATAACCTGCGGCGGCTGGTCCGCAAGCGGTTAATATCACTTTAAGATTGTCTCTTGCATGGGGTTAATGGTTAACATGAGTAGGCCTCTTTTGGCTTTGTGCCTGGAATTCAGAGAATACCCTCAAAGTGGATGTAAACCCGATTCATGAAATTTGAGCTGGGCACATATATCTGCAGTGTTTTCTTATCTCTCTTCAAAGCACTAAATCCCATAGCTGTCTCCTGCTCTGTTCTGTTATCGCATGATAACTTCTGACAACAAGCTCTCTGACAACTGTGATAAAACGAGGCTGAATTTTGTGTCCGGGTGGGTGCTATAAGTAGAATAGCAGAGTGCTGGTCTATTCACAGCACAGCTCTGCAAGTCCCTGCCTATGTGGAGGGGGGTGTGTACCTTTTCTCCAATCAGCTGTCTCACAGTGTATGGCAGGAATCCACACCCACAGGTAAATCGGGAAGAGAAAATTCTAACAGGACATGAACTTTCTAAACAGTATATAAAGCTGAAGACAGCAGATATAAATGTAACACTTATGTAGGAGAATTTGTTTAATCTCTGTGTATCATCTGAGCATTTCATTTACTCAGTGTTTAAGGGTAGATACAGAAGGTTTGTAGGTGAAGTGTACAGCCGTGGCAAAAAGAGAATGACACAAACATTAATTTTCACAAAGTCTGCTGCCTATGTTTTTTTTTTTTCAGGGCAATTTGCATATACTCCAGAATGTTAAGAAGAGCAATCAGATGAATTGCATTTAATTGCAAAGTCCCTCTTTGCCATAAAATGAACTTAATCCCATAAAAAACATTTACACTGCATTTGTGAAGAAGGCTTCAGGGCAACCAAGAAAGTCCAGCAAGCGCCAGGACTGATTTCTACAGTTGATTCAGCTGTGGGATTGGGGCACCACCAGTGCAGAGCTTTCTCAGGAATGGTTAGCAGGCAGGTGTGATTACATCTGAATTCACAGTGAGGCAAAGACTTTTGGAGGATGGCCTGGTGTCAAGAAGGGCAGCAAAAAAAAAACACTTCTATCCAGGAAAAACATCAGGGAAAGACTGATATTCTGCAAAAGGTACAGGGATTAGACTGCTGAGGACTGGAGTAAAGTCATTTTCTCTGATGAATCCCCTTTCCGATTTGTTTGGGGCATCCGGAAAAGAAAAGGCGAACGCTACCATCAGTTTTGTGTCATGCTAACGGTAAAGCATCCTGAGACCATTCATGTGTGGGGTTGCTTCTCAGCCAAGGGAGTGGGCTCACTTACAATTTTGTGAAAAATATAGTCAACACACTAAAATAGAATGACAAACTATAAGTGGCGCTAAGTGAATATAACAATTATATTGGTATAAACTGTGAAAAAAGTAATAGTGAAATATACTTAAATCTTAAAAATGAACAAAAGGCATAAAGAAAAATTCCAAAAAATGTGTATAGAGTGACAGCACAAATAAAGTCCATATAAGTGTATAGTGATAGTGTTCAAAATTAGATGATAATCTTCTTCTCTTCCACCACACCACAGTGTTCAAGTGAGTCAAACCCCCTTCAGATAGGACATTCACCGCAATGCAATGCCTCACACTCTCGTGTTTTGGCAAATGAGCAGACAGCACCTCTCAACTAGGTGGATTGGTTCCACATCCGATGCAGTGATCCTCAAACAGGCTCCACATAAATGCAAAAATAAATGCAAAGGATAGTGTAATACTGCAAAGTCAGTTTTATTGGTACTACAAAATCTTCAAATATTGCACTCGCATGATAACCAGTAAAAGTAAGCCAAAATCACACTGCAACCGAATCCACAGCATTAACTTCACACTGTCACAACCAACGAATGATGGTCACGGCGGACCCAGGATCAGCGCAGGTCACAAAATAGTATATAAACCACTCTCTACCTGTCCTCTCCACTTGCGAACGCCGTTTCCAAAGGTGGCTGATAATAAAGTCTGTAACACACGGCACTCCACACACGCTTGATCAGATTGTCAATAGCCTGCCGTGTAGCCACACCCCGACATGTTTCGTAATTGATACTTAATCATCTGATGAGAGGTGCTGTCTGCTCATTTGCCAAAACACAAGAGTGTGAGGCATTGCATTGCGGTGAGTGTCCTATCTGAAGGGGGTTTGACTCACTTGAACACTGTGGTGTGGTGGAAGAGAAGAAGATTATCATCTAATTTTGAACACTATCACTATACACTTATATGGACTTTATTTGTGCTGTCACTCTATACACATTTTTTGGAATTTTTCTTTATGCCTTTTGTTCATTTTTAAGATTTAAGTATATTTCACTATTACTTTTTTCACAGTTTATACCAATATAATTGTTATATTCACTTAGCGCGACTTATAGTTTGTCATTCTATTTTAGTGTGTTGACTATATTTTTCACAGGGTTATATATATTTAAAGTGGCTGCTGCTAGTATTTGATGCACTGTATTCTTCTGTTAAAACAGCGCGGTGGGGTAATCACTAGGGCGGCTTGTATTGATTACCATTTTTTTTTTTTTTTTATCACTTACAATTTTGCCTAAGAACACAGCCATGAAAAAAATGGATACAAAAACATCCTCTAAGAGCAACTTCTCCCAACCATCCAAGAAGAGTTTGGTGAGGAAAAATCATTTTCCAGCATGATGGAGAACCTTGCCATAAGGCAAAAGTGATAACTAAGTGGCTTGGGGAACAAAACATGGACATTTTGGGTTCATGGCCAGGAAATTGCCCAGCCCTTAATCCCATTGAGAACTTGTAGTCAATCCTCAAACTCCAAGCATTGATTAGGCAAAAATGGGCTGCTGTCCAGTCAGTATGTGACCCAGAAGTTGACAGCATGCCAATGTGAATTGCTGAGGTCTTGAAAAAGAAGGGTCAACACTGCAAATATTGACTCTTTGCATAAACTTCATGTAATTGTCAATAAAAGCCTTTGACATGTATGAAATGCTTGTAATTATAACTGAAGTAAACCTTGGTAACATCTGACAAAAAGATCTAAAAAAACTGAAGCAGCAGACTTTGTGAAACGTAATATTTGTGTCATTCTCAAAACTTTTGGCCACGGTTGTGACAACCCTCTTCTACTACAGCGATACCTTTGTAGGTATTTGCAGTCTCAAAATCTGCCACTTGAATGGGATGAAGATCACAAATACGTGCTTTAATTTGCTCAATCCTCTGCATAAAGTATACACTCACTTCCATGTGGGAGGCTGTCTATTTCTCTGCTAGATAATGTAATTGTGTATCTATCTTTTTATTCTTTGATGCTCAGGTTTTTCCCTGTAGCTGTAATCTAAAATTTAAGATCAAGCATTGTTCTTTCTTTACCTTCCTCTTTTTACAGTCTTGCATATGATTTGTGGTTTTTTTCAGCAGTAACTGGGTATTTTTCTATACCCTGAGATATGAGATTTCTACCCTATTAGAAACACTTCCTTATGTGCGATACCCTGTCTACTCCCACATTCCGCTCTGTTTTGGAGTTTGCTTTTAAATATTAGATTTTGATCCTTCCATGTTTGACCCTCTTCAACCCCTATCCAGCGCTGTAGGAATTTGATGCCTACCTACATGGGTAGGAAACTCGTTCCTACACAGCTGACACCAGGTTCTTCAGCATACAATAATTATCTTTACTTCTACCAATGGCAATCTTCCCTGGTGACTGCTATTCCTTGCTCCTATCAGTGGCATGCCTTCACAGTGCCTTTTTCAGTGAAAAAACAGATCGTCTCACAAACTCACATCCCCTGCAAAAGAAGGTTTTATACTTTTTTTTTTTTTTTTTTTCCTTTTGGATATATCAGATTGCTTAGGATTGCTCTTCTTCTTCCAGGGATAGTCTGGGAAATCTACTATAATTTCCTCTAATTATTGAGATTCCAGTACTGTATTGCAATTATACACGTGTCTGCTGTTTTTACTTAGACCTCTTGCTAATTTTGCTGATATCAGCTCAAAATGGGGACTGTACAGTATCTTCCTTAACCATTTTTATTTCTATTGCTTATGAGGGGATTCCTTTCCCCAGATTCCTCTGTGGTGAATTCTGGCCAAAATGTACTGATTCCTCAAATTGTAATTGCTTATTCTGTCGGACTAGGTCAGATTCAGATTACCATATCGGTTCTTATTCTGGTCTTCATTTTTTTTTAGTCATAGATACAGACGATTGTTATGCTGATTGTATTTTGATCCTTCATTTTGCAAATCTACCTGGCATGTAGAAACCGCTTTTCCTTCACTACATGGAATTACAAAAGAAAATAAAAATGTTTGCTGGATGTCAAAGTGTTACCATAATAAACACAGAGAAATCACATTGCAAAGTTTATCCTTCCCATTGATTGAGTCATCAAATCCCTTTTTTACGATCTGAGAGCTCACAGATACAGCTTAACTGGGGGAGGACTTTGTGACGGGGTAAATGAATTCTAAGCATATAATATCCTACTGCTTGTCACTGTCTGAGAATGTTCATGTGGTCCTATATAATTCCCTTTGCATCAGCATGGTTGACATTACACTGTATGATGCGATTTTACAAGCGTGATGTGATTAAAATGTGTACACTGTTACATTGTCAGGATTCCTGGGCTCCTGAGCTGAAATCACGATTGGAGAAGTTCTTGTCGGTGACCGTCAAAGCTGGAACTGCGCCTCGGCTCCTTACATTATATGTATCTTTTAATTGTTTGTGTAAGCTGTGTGATGGGGTGATTCCATTTTCAGTTTTACACACTATACAATTTTCTTTAGGTTTTTTCCTTAAGATTTACCAAAACCATATAATATGAGGTCAAACCTAAACACTTTTAATTTGTATGCAATCAGGCAGGCCCTTGCACTACATCATGGGTGCTCTACCTGAGGCCATCCAGCTGTTGCGGAACTACAAGTCCCATGAGGCATTGCAAGGCTGTACAGTTACAAGCATGAGTCCCAAAGGCAGAGGCATGATGGGACTTGTAGTTCTGCAACAGCTGGAGGGCCACAGGTTGAGCACCCATACACTACATAGTTGAAGGTAAATCTGAAGGAAATCGAACAGCAAAAGTTGTATAGTGTGTATCCAGCTTAAAGTGTTACTAAACCCACAACAGTAAAATCAGTCTGTATATGCAGCATAGCATGCTTGTTATACTTACTGTGGAACTTAAGGGGTTAATCTTCTGCTTTGTGTAAAAAGGCTGTTTTATCCTTTTATGCATAGATCCTACCCTCCTACACTGTCTATCTGGGAAAGCCAGCTAACACAGCCAGGGTAGCCAACCTGCACATGCTCAGTTGTGTCTTTTATGCTGTGTAGAGCATATTTCCTCATTGAGCTGAACTAGCCAGGTCACATGATATTGACATCACACATGTGGGCGTGTATACAGGCTGCAGTGGAAATCTCCACCTTCCTGAACTCTCAGCACTTGAGAAACTGTGCAGTTTATCACTGACCGTGGTATACAGATCAGCCAAAAGGGTATATAGTGGCAATATTTTAATGTAAAAAGATTTATAAGCTGTGGGCACTGTGGGGGTGCAGATGAACTTTTTTTCATATTACTGGGTTTAGTAATGCTGAATCTTTAAGACCAAACTACGGCCTGTTTCGCAGAGGCTTTAGCTTTGACAAAGCATTTGTAGAGCTTTATGCAAGCTTTGTTGAAGCTTTTAAAGTATCATTCTGCTCCAGTTTGTAAATGTTGAACACAGATCCTAATGTTGGTGTTGATTGCCACCTTAAACAAGCTGCTAGCCGACTTCAGCAGACTTTCAGCATATTACACATGCACCCTAAATACAGTTGTAACAGGTTAACTTATCGGTCAAACCATTTATTATGCATGTTATTTGCCTGTAAATTCCTCCATGTTTAGACATCCAAAAGGCCTACGATCTTGGTTGTGATCTCATTAGCCCCAGCAGACTCAAGTTTAGCCGGCCATAGATGAATTGAAATTCGAACTGGCCAAATTTCGATCCATCTATGGGCAGGCTGATTGTACTGAAGCTTAGTACAACCAGCCTGTCTATTTTTAGTTCCATACAATTACTGCCGCCGTCAGAATACAAAAGTGCAATTTGAGGGATTCTCCCATCAACATTGACTGTGGGAATTGAGTGATTTTTCTTTCCTTCAGCTCATGGTTGAAGGAAAGAAAATTGCATAATGTATGGCCAGCTTTACTCTTTTGCGTTCTCCTTTACTTCTTCCCAAAGAAAAGGTTATGTAGGAATGTGAGGGGAATGGTAAAGAAACTGAGCCGGCACAGACAATAATTAGACACCCCAAGAAGAGGTTGGAGCTATGACATCCAAAGCGGAAGGGAAACTGTACTGGGGAATTGACTCTTCCTGGAGTCGTTAAAGCTGATCCACAGGTTTTCTATCACTTTAAATAGTTACTTTGGACCAAGTTGATCCAAATGAACTATTTCCATCATGAAGTGCCTGCACTTGGTCTAAGCACTTTATGTCGCTTCAGCGACATACAGTACAGGGTTGTGGCTGTGAGACAGACTCTCATCTCTCATCTGGAACAAAACAGAGTCGGTCTGAATGGCACTCTACCATTCATAGGCAGCTTTGTATTCTGTGAATGAATACAAAGCTTCTTCTAAATGGCTAATTTGGAGAATCTAATGTCATCAGCCTGCCTCTCCATCTCAACTAATCAGAGGAAGCTTTGTATTTATTCACAGAATACAAAGCTGCCTATGAATGGCTGTGCACCGCTCATGCGACTCTGATTTGTTCCGGATGTAAGGTGGGAAGTCTGTCTCACAGCTGGAACCCAGCACTTGTATGTAGCTGAAGCTACATACAGTTCATATAGTGCTTAGAGTAAGTGCAACACTTAAGCCTCGTACACATGATCCAACTTTATGGCCATAATTGTCTGACGGACGTGTTGTCGGAGCATACACAAGGTCGGATTATCCATCAGACAATTGTTGGCTGAATTAACGACAAAAGTTGGCTGTTCATGCTCACCAATTGTTGGGCAATAAATCTGTTACGTCGGTTTATCTGTCCAACTAAAATCCAAAGTACAAACACGCATGCTCGGAACCAATGCTAAACATCAGACAACAATAGCAGAAGTTGCCCAAAGGGTGGTGGTAAAGAGCTGAAAAACCACGTGGTTTGGTGAATGTTGGCTGAAAATGTTGTGCCGTGTGTATGCAGAATAAGTTCACGGCCAACGCCCTTCCGACCAAAATCCACAGAAAAGTTGGATGGAAGTCTGATCGTGTGTACGAGGCTTTAGAGAAGGAAATGTTTAAAGTCTCGCAGAAAACCTGGAGATCAGCTTTGAACTTTGCACATTGCAAATTACCTTAAAGTGGAAGTAAACCCTCTATCATGTTCAGCCAAGGAAGCTGCCATCTTGGCCTCTGTTTAATCTTCAACTGCCATGATGCTGCACATGTGATCAGTTATGACACCAACCATTGGATGGTGTGACAGTTTGGTTGAGAGCACAGCCAATGTGAATGTTAGCATTTCCGGCATGCCGGGAATGTAACTGTTTTTTGAAACTATTAAATCATTGGGTTTACTTCCGCTTTAAACATCAACGGAAAACAAATGCAGTGTTTAATATACTTGATTTTTCTATGCTTTCAACTGCAATTAGGTTTTTGGCAGGGTATTTTTATAAGCACACTTGGATGGGATTTAAAAATATCACATTCTAGGTATGATTTATTTAAAACTTCTATTCATCATGTAACTGCTGTGATGCTTTTGTCTTTTTATCCTAAAATATACCATATGTAGTAATGAAAGAATTACATCCACTCTTTTTGGCTCAACTTGTGAGATGTTAACAAAGATTAAAAATCATGTTCTGGTCCAATATATACACAGAACTCCCAGAGCATGTTTAATACAGAGAAGCGACGTGAAGATAAGTAACCTGAATTATATAGTTTGCCTTAACACAATTTTAATTCAGAAAGAGAGTAACCAGTACAACAGAGGTAATTTTGAATGCATTGTCATTTATTCACGCATTGTCCTTTTTGATTATGCGAACATATGTATTATCATCAAGTGTGTTTATGGCTTCATTTCCACAACATTTAAAAATGATTGACTTTAAATGTAAGAATTAATAAAGGGTGCTTCTTCTTTTGAAAATGAAGAGCAGAGTGAGTTAATTTGACATTTTGTTTTGTGAAGGAGGTTTGTTGGAAGTGGACCAAAGTTTGAGCAAAACACATTTTTGGAACATTGAAAAAATAGCTATTGGACAGTGTTGGAAAAGAAGTATATTATGGTTAAATGGAATATTTTGACCTGTACTTTTCTTGCACCTTCGTCACAACTGTGTTGTAAGAATTAAAACTTGGGTTATTAAAGCTGGACATAGATGGATTGAATTTCATCTGGCTCAGCAGGGACCGTTCAAATTTTGAGCTGTCTGTAGCCATACCTGTTGGACCCCTTTCACACTGGGGCATTTTTCAGGTGCTTTAGCGTTTAAAAAAAAGCGCCTGAAAGAAGCTGCATCTGCAATCCCAATGTGAAAGCCAGAGTGCCTTCACACTGACGTGCTGCGCTGGCAGGACATCAAAAAAAGTCCTGCAAGCAACTTCTTTGCAGCGCTTTAGAAGCGTTGACTACACCGCTCCTAAAGCGCCCCTTCCCATTGAGGCGCTTTTTTTTTTTTTTTAACGCCAAAGCACCTGAAAAACGCCCCAGTGTGAAAGGGGTCTTAGCGGAGCTTTACCAGAGTTTTTCTGGCGCTGGCAGTGTGAAAGGACTCTGAAAGCACTCAGGCTTTCACATTGGGATTGCCGACGAGGCTCCTTTCAGGCGCTTTACAGGTGCATGTTTAACACCAAAGCGCCTGAAAAATGCCCCAGTGTGAAAGGGGGCTTAAACAATCGGTAGTTAGATCGATGTGGTATGTGAATTTTAAGTGAAAAAATAGTAGCGCTCTGTTTATGCAAAAACAGTCCTAACAAGTGATATACAAATCAAAAATACTATAATGTGTGTATATAAATAATATTCCACCAAGTGAAAGTGGACAAATGATAAATATAGTAGTCCTATGTATCCAAAACCTATAATCAAGCAACAAAAGTAATGAAATATATGTGCAGTGAATCATAAATAAAAGTCCATAAAACAATATTCATGAATAAAAAGTCCATAAAGCAAAGTACAAGTGATAAAGAAATCCAGGTGATGAAAACTCGAGTGCTTCCAACAAATATGCTTAATCTTGAAAATGTAATTATGCTCCTTCACCACACCACTTGTGTCTGTGAATCCACTCCCAAAGGAAAAAAACTCACCAGATAGATATGCCTCACACTCTCATGTTCGGCAAAAAAGCTTGATACCCCACCGGAGTTAATAGAAAAATCCATCGGAATTTTTACAAGAGAATCCACTGCACATGTAAAAAATGAATAAGTGCTTCCAATGGTGAAGTAAGTAAAAACAATTTATTTTAAAATTGCACACACATCTTCAACTATCATACTCACATTGTTCAAAATTCAAACAGGCACTTCAAATAAAAAGCAACAGAAATGAATGAAGGAGGCTTGCAATGGCATACTAGGAATTGCGGTCACGGCGGACCCAGAATAACCAGCAGATCTCACCCTCCAATTGCTCGCTCTCCTTCCCGGCCAGAGTCGTATTGGCCTCGGTGGTGGTGTCTACGTTCAGAGTTCGCAAAAAGTTACCGTGCAGGCCACGCCCAGACCGTGCAGGCCAGACCGTGGCCTGCACGGTAACTTTTTGTGAACTCTGAACGTAGACACCACCACCGAGGCTGATACGACTCTGGCCGGGAAGGGGAGCGAGAAATTGGAGGGTGAGATCTGCTGGTTATTCTGGGTCCGCCGTGACCACAATTCCTAGTACGCCATTGCAAGCCTCCTTCATTCATTTCTGTTGCTTTTTATTTGAAGTGCCTGTTTGAATTTTGAACAATGTGAGTATGATGGTTGAAGATGTGTGTGCAATTTTAAAATAAATTGTTTTTACTTACTTCACCATTGGAAGCACTTATTCATTTTTTACATGTGGAGTGGATTCTCTTGTAAAAATTCCGATGGATTTGTCTATTAACCCCGGTGGGGTATCAAGCCTTTATGCCGAACATGAGAGTGTGAGGCATATCTATCTGGTGAGTTTTTTTCCTTTGGGAGTGGATTCACAGACACAAGTGGTGTGGTGAAGGAGCATAATTACATTTTCAAGATTAAGCATATTTGTTGGAAGCACTCGAGTTTTCATCACCTGGATTTCTTTATCACTTGTACTTTGCTTTATGGACTTTTTATTCATGAATATTGTTTTATGGACTTTTATTTATGATTCACTGCACATATATTTCATTACTGTTGTTGCTTGATTATACGTTTTGGATACATAGGACTACTATATTTATCATTTGTCCACTTTCACTTGGTGGAATATTTATATACACATTATTGTATTTTTGATTTGTATATCACTTGTTAGGACTGTTTTTGCATAAACAGAGCGCTACTATTTTTTCACTTAAAATTCACATACCACATTGTTTCAATTTTTAAGTAGCAGCTTCAGGATTATTTGTTCTAATTCCATCTGGGCGCAGTGGTGGTTTGGGGAGTTAATTAGGGGGCGTGTTTAGCCCTCCTTACCAGCTTTTACACAGTAGTTAGATTGACAAAAGTTTCCCCAACATGTTTGTTCAATCATTGGCTGCAGCCGCAATGTCCCCGTGGGGGGATTCCTTTTATTCCACTCATTTGTAAGGATGAAGGCGTCCACTGGCTGTATGAATAAACTACCCATTTATGTCCAGTTTGTCTTGTGGATATGGCCATTTATAATATTATTGTTGCCACAGGCATTTGTGAAACATAAACCCTAATGTAAGGACTTTGAAGTACAGTATCTCCTGCCTTATGAGTTTTGTGTGGGCTTATTCGTTTAGCTCCTATATGCTATAATGCACTTTTTATGATGTTTCTGTTTCAGGAACAAAACATTGCTTAACTGTTGTCTTTTTCGTACAGATGTGCAATTGCAGCAGCATTTAATGGAAGCTGAGCACAGGGCTATCACCTACATGAAACGTTTTAATAAGATGCAGTCTGACTACCATAATCTGATTGGGGTCACAGCTGAGCTTGTTGACTCATTGGAGGCAACCATCAATGGAAAGCTGGTAAGAAATGGTAGTTTGTAACATTGTGTGGATTACTGCACTGGAGTAGCAAATGTGAAGTGTGACACTTACCACAAGGGAAGGAGAGTGTAGGATGAGGTGGATTCATGCATTCATAGACGTGGGAAGGTGGTTAGAAAATCGGACCCTTTGCATAATAATTTTGTGGAAAAATTGTGACACAAGCATACATAATTGCATTGGCTTAATATGCAAGTGTATGTCCTGTTAGACCGCCAACATCCGCCTAATCTCTAACACTAGTAACTGACTGGGAAAATCCAACTTCATCAGTTCTGCCTTTCCCTTTTGGTCAGCCTTAGGATATCAGGTGGGGGATTGACATAAATACAGGACTGCTGCTCATAGTCAGTTTAATTAAATTGCTTATGAAGAATCTGAACATCAAAACATTATTATTTCACCTAACGTATATGTCTATTGTTTTGTCTTATATGAGGACTATAGACGTGAAGGGGATCCTGGGTACTATGAGGCCTATAGGTGTAAATATCTGGGTATTTTGTCTGTTACCGTTTTTGTTTCAGGCTTGGCTCACATCTCTGCGGCTGTGTATTGCATGTAGGCTGCCCATTCATTTTAGTAGGCTATCCTATTTACAGATACGCAGAAGGCCTCAACCATTTTTTTTTAAAAAGCATGGTACCACAGCACCATGCGGTTTGGTGGACGAAAACGCACAACGTTTGCAGATTTTGTTGGAGTGCCATTCATTTCCTGATGGCACCCCCACATGTCTGCTAAACTGTAGCCCGTTATGTGTCGGGAACACTTGAATTTGCCCACATTTCTGACACACAGTTAATGTCAACCTAGCATTAGGATTTAATCAAATCTAAGTTGTTCTAATTGTTACATCTGTGTAGAGGCATTTTCTTTACAGTCAAACCATAACCAAGGTTCTAAAAGCTCAAGGTTTTTTTTTGTACTGTTTGTTTTTAAACCGCTTAACGACCGCTCACGGCATATATATATATATATATATATATATATATACACACACGAGTTGTCCCAGCCCATTGGGGCCTGTCTGGGTCCCACTTCCATGCCGGCAGCAATTGGCAGCCTGGTGAGTATCATCTAGGACCCTGTTTTCATCTATGGTCCCATGTATGTCTGATGCCCTGGTTCAAGCCCAAGATATTATTTGTGTCATTACAGAAAGAAAATGCATGCTTGCTCCTGATGAGTCGTGAAACGCGTAGAGCTACCAATTCATGCTTCTTAAATGCATCAGTACCATATACAATATTGTAGAACATTTTTTGTATGTCTGTATATTTGGGTCCTCAGTTTATATGTTTCCCTTTTTAAACTCAGTCTGTGTGATGTATATGCACATCAATTTAAACTTCACTAATGCAATTTACAGTCATGGACGGTGCATTAGGTGAAAGAAATAATTAAACTTTTTTTATGATACCAGATACTCCAGACTTGTTGCTATCCTTTGTTAACCCGAACCCTCTCCCGCACATGCTTCATTTAAAGTCCCGCTCTCTTTTGTTTTTTTCTTTCAATATATATGTGTGTGTGTGTGTGTGTGTGTGTGTGTGTGTATATATGTGTATATATAAATAATTACACACACGTCGGTAGAATGGCTCGTACAGGCACAATCACGTACCTGTACGTGGCCCTTTAACTGCCTGCCGTGTGGTCGCCGGCGCACTCGCGACCCTGCAGTCATCCCCATGAGTCGGACGGCGGACTCTATCGCCACGGGGATCCCCGCGATCGTCTCAGGGAGGGATGGAGCGGGGAGATGTTAGTGTACACAACATCTCCCCGCTCGCCTACTGACACTGTCACCGATCTCTGCTCTGTGTAATCAGAGCAGAGATCGGTGACGTGTCACTCGTAGCCACGCCCCCCTCAGTTAGAATCACGCCCTTAGGCACATTTAACCCCTTCAGCGCCCCTAGTGGTTAACCCCTTCACTGCCAGTGTCATTTTTACAGTAACCAGTGCATTTTTATTGCACTGATCGCTGTAAAAATGACAATGGTTCCAAAAATGTGTCAAGTGTCCGCCATATTGTCGCAGTCACAAAAAAAAACGCTGATCGCCGCCATTACTAGTAAAAAAATATTTTTTTATAAAAATGCCATAAAACTACTCCCTATTTTGTAAACGCTATAACTTTTGCGCAAACCAATCGATAAATGGCGATTGCGTTTTTTTTTTTTTTACAAAAAATATATAGAAGAATACATATTGGCCTAAACTGAGGAAAAAAAATGTTACTCTTTCGTTCATGGACCGACACAGCTTCTCTATTGACAAAGTGGGTATTATCTGTTATTTAGGAGTGACTAGGCAGAAAAAACTTGTAAAAAGTGTTGCATCACACCTTCTACAGTACCGCCCAGGGGGCGGACACCCCGGGTATATCCCCTCTGCATCTCGCAGATCAGATTTTTTCTGTCTAGCAAGGAGTAGGACATAGCTCCCTTCGGGCCCATTTTTTTTTTTATATAATTTTTTTTTTTTTTTTTTGGTTCCTGCGATATTTGATCAATTGCCGACTGGGTGACAGGCTGGGTCCTCGATCCTTGTAGTCCCCCCAGTTTTGGCCATTGAGCGTGTGCTGACCCTATGTCAGGGTCACCTGTGGCCAGGTGACAGATGCACACCGTAGGGGGACAGGAGTGCACCGCGAGGTAGTGAACCCTATGGCTGGCTTCTGTGGATAGGAAACTGGGTGGTTGTGGAAAGCGGGACCAGAGGAGCACAACCGGGATCCCAACGGAAGCGAGAGCCAAGATTCCCCAGGGCGCGGAGTCTAAGACCCAGCTGGTCTTCTCCAGGGCCTCTAGTGGTGAGGATGTTACGCTGCAGGCTGGGACCAGGTCGCGGCCCCTGGAGTTTCCTAGCTCACGCCCCGTAGGATAAGGGGAAGCAGCAGCACACGATAGAGAGAACCGAATAACAAGCCGAAGGTCAGGGGCCACAAGCAGACAAGGATAACGAAGAACGAGCCGAAGGTCAAGGGTCACGAGCAGACAGGGATGGTCGGGGACAAGCCAATAACGTAACAGAGAGACAGACGTAGCACACGGCAGGCAGGAACCCAAACACACAATGCCTAACAAACACGTTGATCAGCAAAGCAGGCTTGCAGTGCACAGGTTAATATAGTGTTCAGTGATAGGGCC
Organism: Rana muscosa; assembly: GCA_029206835.1. NCBI lineage: Eukaryota > Metazoa > Chordata > Amphibia > Anura > Ranidae > Rana > Rana muscosa. The sequence goes on along the minus strand of CM055121.1, from coordinate 650,779,234 downwards.
TGGGGTGGAGTCAGGCTGGGAGGAGATTATAAAGGAAGCCAGGTGAAGGAGGTCTGGTCTCTAGATGAACACATGAGGAGGAAGGTAAGATGGCAGACAGACATTAATGCATATCCATGACAGTACCCTCCCTCTTACGAGGCCTCCCCCTTCCCCGCCTGGGCCCAGGTTTAGAGGGAAACTTCAGATGAAACTCCTTTAACAGACGAGGTGCAAAGACCTCAGATGCAGTGATCCAAGACCTCTCCTCAGGACCAAACCCTTTCCAATGAACGAGGTACTGAAGAACGCCTTTACAGAGTCGGGAGTCCAGAATTTGACTGATCTCGTACTCCTGATTATCCTCAGAGACAGGCGCCACGGTAGGAAGAGGACGAGAGAATTTGAGGACTAAAGGCTTTAGAAGAGCAACATGAAAGGAGTTAGTGATTTTAAGGCTCTTAGGAATCTGGAGTTTGAAACAAACCGGATTCAGTTTAGCAGTTACCGTGTATGGACCGATGAATCGTGGAGCAAACTTCAGAGAAGGAACTCGGAGCTTGATGTTCCTGGTAGAGAGCCAGACTTTGTCCCCTGGCTGAAGAGAAGGCGGTTTACGCCTGCGGCGGTCGGCAAAGCCTTTGAATTTTTCAGCAGCTGCCCGGAGGGAATCATGAACGTGACCCCAAACGGAATTGAGAGACTCCTGAAGCGAAGCCAAAGCTGGAATGTCTGGAGAACAGATCATAGGAAGAGGAAGTTGAGGGTGTTTTCCATAAACTGTGAAAAAGGGTGTCTTCTGCGAACTGGTATTCACATGATTGTTATGGGAGAATTCTGCCCACGGGAGTAGAGAGGACCAATCGTCATGGTGAGAAGACACAAAGGTGCGAAGAAAGACCTCTAACTCCTGATTAACCCTCTCAGTCTGTCCATTGGATTGGGGATGGTAAGAAGAAGAAAAATCCAAGACAATATTGAGGGATTTGCAAAAGGCTCTCCAAAAACGAGACGTGAATTGGACTCCCCTGTCGGAAACAATATGAGAAGGGACCCCATGTAGGCGGAGAATTTCTCGAATGAAAATGGGAACCAAGGCAGGGGCAGAAGGAAGACCAGGAAGAGGAACAAAATGAGCCATCTTGGAGAATCGATCGATTACCACCCAAATGACTGTATTATTCTCAGACAGTGGGAGATCGGTGATAAAATCCATGGCAATATGGGCCCAGGGTTCCTTAGGAATAGGCAAGGGCATGAGGAGACCAGCAGGAGCTTGTGTGGAGGATTTGGACTGAGCACAGACATGACAAGCTTTAACGTAGTCTTTGACGTCTGAGCGGAGATTAGGCCACCAGTAGTGACGACTGATGAGTAGGAAGGATCGGAGGAATCCAGAATGCCCTGCCACCTTGGAATCATGTCCCCAACGAAGGATCTTAGCTCTTAGCCCAGTGGGGACAAAGGTCTTACCAGGCGGAATTTTAGACTTCAGGGTGGTAGAGTGGGCAACAATGCATGAGGTGGGAATGATCGGCTCAGGTTCAGGGGCGGACTCCTCGTCCAAAGTGTCAAATGACCTAGAGAGCGCATCAGCCCGACCGTTGCAGGAACCAGGTTTGTAGGTAATCGTGAAATTAAAACGGGCAAAGAAGAGACTCCACCTGGCCTGTCTAGGATTCAGACGTTTAGCATTCTGTAGATACTGTAAATTCTTGTGATCGGTAAAGATCGTTATGGAGTGAGGGGAACCCTCCAAGAGATGACGCCACTCCTCTAACGCCAATTTAATTGCGAGAAGTTCCCGATCACCGATGGCATAATTCCTCTCTGCCTGAGAAATTTTTTTGGAGAAGAACGCACATGGTTGGCGTCTCTTCTCAAAGATTTGAAGAAGCACAGCTCCCACCCCCATTGAGGAAGCGTCCACTTCAATAAAAAATGCATTCCCAGGATTTGGTCTCCTCAAGAGGGGGCCAGAAACAAAGGCCTGTTTCAGGTTGTGAAATGCAGAGACAGCTTCGGGAGGCCAGTCTCTGGCATTCACACCCTTCTTGGTCAAAGCGATAATAGGCGCGGCAATGGAAGAGTAATTCCTTATGAACTGCCTATAATAATTAGTGAAGCCAAGAAAGCGCTGTGTGGCCTTGAGGCTAGCAGGAAGAGGCCAGTTGGTGATAGCCAAGACCTTCCCAGGGTCCATACGAAGCCCCGAACATGAGACAAAGCACCCCAAAAACAGGACCTCAGAACATTCAAAGGAACATTTCTCCAGCTTGGCATAGAGATTGTTCTCTCTAAGACGTTGAAGTACAGTGCGGACATGGTTTCTGTGGACGAGCAGATTTTCAGAAAAGATCAGAATGTCATCCAGATAGATGACAACAAACTGGTACAGCAGATCTCTGAAGATTTCATTGACAAAGTTTTGAAACACGGCTGGAGCATTACACAGACCAAAAGGCATCACCAGATATTCGTAATGCCCGTCTCTAGTGTTAAATGCAGTCTTCCATTCGTCACCCTCCCGTATTCGAATGAGATTGTACGCGCCTCTGAGATCCAACTTGGTGAAAATGGAGGCACCCTTCAACCTATCGAATAGCTCAGATATTAAGGGTAAGGGGTATCGATTTTTAATAGTAACCGCATTTAAACCCCGATAATCGATGCAGGGTCTTAAGGTACCATCCTTTTTGGCAACAAAAAAGAACCCTGCCCCTGCAGGCGATGAGGATTTCCGGATGAACCCTCTCTCCAGATTCTCTGCTACATACTCCGACATGGCCTGGGTCTCTGGGATGGACAGAGGGTAGGTACGACCCCTGGGTAGAGTTGCTCCGGGGACAAGATCAATAGCACAGTCAAAAGACCTGTGGGGAGGAAGCACCTCAGCTGATTTTTTACAGAACACATCCCGGTAATCGCTGTATGCGGCGGGAAGATCAGAAGAAACAGAAGTGGCAGCAACCGGAAGACTCTCCTTGGGGGTCACCTTGAGAAGACACGACGAGAAACATGAGGAACCCCAGGCCAGGATCTGCCCAGAGACCCAGTCCACATGTGGAGAGTGGAGCTGTAGCCAAGGGAGGCCCAATACAACTGGGGTAGAGGCCTTGGGTAGAATAAGAAAGGATATCCACTCCTGGTGGAGAATCCCTACCGACATCCTAATGGGTAGCGTCTGGAAGCGAATAGGGCCCCCTGGGAGAACAGTGCCATCAATTGCCGAGACTACCAATGGGGTAGTGAGAGGTGAAAGGGTAAGCTTCATAGAAGAAGCAGTTCTCCAATCCATGAAATTGCCGGCAGCCCCGGAATCCAGGTATGCAAGGGTTGACTGAGGAGAAGTGCCTACATGAAGGGACACCGGCAAGAGCAGGCGAGAAGGTGATGTTTCTGGGTCCAATACTCCACCTTCCAAATGTATTAGACCCGAGCGTTTCCCGGACGAAGCGAGCAGGAGTCACGAAAATGACCCTTGCCCCCACAATAGAGGCACAAGCCCAGAGTTCTGCGCCTAGCACGTTCTTCGGGGGTTAGTTTGGTCCGGCCCAGCTGCATAGGTTCTTCAGCAGGTAGAGGATGCTCCACGGAATGAAGGGAGGGGAGCTCAGACTGGCTAGGACCCAGAGAGTGCTGGCGTCTTTTTTCTAAGGACCTCTCTTGAAAACGAATGTCGATCTGGTTGCATAATGAAATTACATCGTCCAGACCGACGGGAATGGCTCTTCCCGCTAATTCGTCTTTCACTCGGTCAGAGAGGCCATGTAAAAAGGTAGCGACCAGGGCCTCATTATTCCAGCTCAATTCAGCTGTGTGGATACGGAACTGAAGAGCATATTGCCCCACTGAACTAGATTCTTGGCGAAGACGTAAGACAGCACTAGCCGCTGAAGAAGCCCGAGGCGGCTCTTCGAAGATATTACGAAAGAGCTTCAAGAATTCGGACAGACTGGAAACCACCGGATCGTTCCTCTCCCACAGGGGGGCAGCCCAGGCCAAAGCTTCACCGGAGAGGAGGGAAATGATATAGGCTACCTTAGCCCGGTCAGATAGGAAGCTTTGAGGCTGAAGCTCAAAATGAATAGTGCATTGGCTGAGAAACCCCCTGCAGGCCTTGGAGTCCCCAGAGAAACGGAACGGAGCTGGCAATCTTAGTGAGTGTGAGGCTGCGACTGGTGCGATAGGTACAGCCGCTGGTTGTACTTGGGGTTGCGGATTCGGGGTTCCCAAGGAGACCTGAAGCTGCTCGAATCGAGAAGCCAGATCCTGGAGGAATCGCATCACCTGGGTCTGATTTGATTCCTGGGTCTCAAGTCTGCGAACTATGCCCTGCAATGGATCATCCGCGGGAAGCGGGATGTCAGCCGGGTTCATGGCTGATCAAACTGTCAGGGTCACCTGTGGCCAGGTGACAGATGCACACCGTAGGGGGACAGGAGTGCACCGCGAGGTAGTGAACCCTATGGCTGGCTTCTGTGGATAGGAAACTGGGTGGTTGTGGAAAGCGGGACCAGAGGAGCACAACCGGGATCCCAACGGAAGCGAGAGCCAAGATTCCCCAGGGCGCGGAGTCTAAGACCCAGCTGGTCTTCTCCAGGGCCTCTAGTGGTGAGGATGTTACGCTGCAGGCTGGGACCAGGTCGCGGCCCCTGGAGTTTCCTAGCTCACGCCCCGTAGGATAAGGGGAAGCAGCAGCACACGATAGAGAGAACCGAATAACAAGCCGAAGGTCAGGGGCCACAAGCAGACAAGGATAACGAAGAACGAGCCGAAGGTCAAGGGTCACGAGCAGACAGGGATGGTCGGGGACAAGCCAATAACGTAACAGAGACAGACGTAGCACACGGCAGGCAGGAACCCAAACACACAATGCCTAACAAACACGTTGATCAGCAAAGCAGGCTTGCAGTGCACAGGTTAATATAGTGTTCAGTGATAGGGCCTGGGGTGGAGTCAGGCTGGGAGGAGATTATAAAGGAAGCCAGGTGAAGGAGGTCTGGTCTCTAGATGAACACATGAGGAGGAAGGTAAGATGGCAGACAGACATTAATGCATATCCATGACACCCTAGCTACGCGCTGGGTTTTCCACGACATACCCGTCGCTCTACGGGTGGCCAGTGAGCCTACGCTCCCAGGGCCTGCATTGGCCCGCTCAGCTTCGGCTGACCTTACAGCTGAATCGCAGTAGCCTGTCTGGTGAGCTTACGCTCCTAGGCTTGCATCGACCGCTCAGCTTTGACTGACCTTACAGCCGAGTCGCAGCAGCCTGTCCGGTGAGCTAATGCTCCAGGGCATGCATATGATCGTTCCCTAGGGTCCAATCACAGCATGTCTGGCCGACAGTCCCCTCCGTGCGCGGATGATGATCTGTCCGGAATGTCTTCCAGCATGAGACACGCAGGAAGGGTAAGTAGCTCCCCTGCTTCGGCAGGGTGACATTGGCTGGACATTCCCGGAGAGATCAAGTAAGTGGTTATGACCCCTTTCCTTCCTCTCTCCCTGCCTTCCCTCCTCCCTGGGCTCTGAGCTAAGGTTGCTGGGTGCTGGTCACCATGGGGGGGGGGCTCTATCTGGAGCGGGGCTGCGCTGTGTTTGGTATTTAACATGTCATTTTGTGTGTGTGTGTGTGTGTGTGTGTGTGTGTGTGTGTGTGTGTGTGTGTGTGTGTGTGTGTGTGTGTTTCTCCCTCGGGCCATTTTGCGATGGTCCATGCCTGTTTCGGCCTCTAGTGGATGTCCGGCAGCCATTTTCTTGTAGTTTCGCGCCAATAGCTTTAAATCGCCGCCCAGCGGCCATTTTCTTGTAGTCTGCGCCCGCTTTGGCCTCTACCGACTGTTCAGCGGCCATGTTTCTTAGGATTCTAGCCTGTATGTATATACTGCCGCTCGGCGGCCATTTTGTTGTGGTCCACAGCCGCTTTTTGCCTCTATATTCAGGCTCGGCTGCCATTTTTTCTTAGAGCCCACATGGTTATATACAGCCGATTTGCGGCCATTTTGCGGTAGTCTTCGGCCTCTAGGGTGCATTTCTCGGGCGCAAATTTTCACAGAAGACGCTGATAAGAATCAGACTGACAGAGAGCGGTGGGATAGCATTACAGGCGCAGCACATGGAAGCATAGCAGTACCGTTCCAAGGGTAGTGAGTCCTCCGGGAGACTCTGTATCAGCTAGGAGGGTGGCCTATTGATACCCTGCCTGGAGCCCTGTGGGTGTCAGCGCGTGGGTCAGCATGGCATCTGAAGCAGACGTTTCTTCCCCTAAAACACCTGAATTGGTGGCTGGTGCCCCTGATGTTCCTATGGACGCTATGTCTGCAATCCTAGAGGCTTTTGCTGCCAGGGTGGAAGCAGCACACGGGAACATGGGGGGTAGTAAACGCTCCCGTCCCCTGCAGTCTTCCGGGGATAATTCTGATGCAGAACCAGGCCCAGCTATGGCTCATGTCCCGGATTCTGATGCATCAGAGACTGCAGACCGTGACCAAGTGGACAGTGAGAATGACTCCATGTCCAGGTCAGTACGCAAAAAGGCTTTGGTATCTGACCTTTTATTACTGCAGTGCGGGATACGCTAAAGTTGGAGAATACTACAGAAGCAGCAGAGACTCCGATCGCCTTTTTGGGTTCCGTAAACCTACCCACACTACTAAGGTGTTTCCTTGTGTGTCTTATTTTGATAAGCTCTTATACAAGGAGTGGGAGAACCCATCAAGGGTTTTTACGCCCCCAAGGAATCTTGCGGTACGGTACCCCTTTGAGGAGAGTTTTCTGAAGAAATGGACCTCTCCCCCGATAGTGGACCCTTCGGTGTCCAGACTTAATAAAGCTACCACAATTCCAGTGGAAGGGGCTCCTGTTTTCAAGGACCCCGTGGATAAGAAAGCTGAAGCACTCACTCGCTACCTATACACAGTAGTAGGCTCAGCGGTGCGCCCGGCATTGGCTGGGGCCTTAGTGTCTCGGACACTTACTGAGTGGGCAAAATTACTGCTCCAGGGGTTAAAGGAGCGAGATGCTCCTCCTAAGGATAAAACTTTGGCCGACCAGTTAGTACAAGGCCTTAAGTTTGTCTGCGAGTCAGACATGGACACTATCCCCTTGCTGTCCAAAGCTTCGGTTTATGCGGTAGCTATATGCCGCCTGATCTGGCTAAAGGGCTGGTCTGCGGACCAGGCTTCCAAGAAGGCCCTGTTGTTGGATCTGCCCTTTAAGGGCGACAAACTTTTTGGAGCCTCTCTTGATGACATCATCAAGGATGCCACAGGAGGTAAAAGCACGTTGCTTCCTCAAACCATAAAGGGTAAGGGACCAGGGCAAGGGCCCTCCTTTACTGCACGCAAGCGTTTTTTCGTCCGCCTAGGGCGACAGAAAAAAGACCCCAGGCCGACAAAGCGCCTGCACAAGGACACAGACGTTCTTGGTCCCGCAAGCCCAACAAGCCTGCGGACAAATCTGCGTCTGCATGAAGGTCCGCCCCCACCCAGTTCTCGGGTGGGGGGGACGTCTTCGCAAAAATGCGACTCAATGGACATCTCTGATCTCCGACCAGTGGGTTTGCGAAGTGATCTCCTCAGGCTACAAGACAGTTACAGAGCTCGACCCATGTCTGCCCCTTCTAAGACAGAGGGGCATCGCTATCATGGGCTACTAGGACGACCTTCTTCTGAAGGCCCCTTCAAGCTCAGAATTAGAGGTAAGCGTGTCCATAACCTATCAAACTTTCCGAGACTGTGGTTGGGTATAAAACTCGCAAAGGTCAGTAGTGGTGCCTAGTGTAGCTGGGGTTGATTCTGGATTCCTCAGAGGTAGCCTCCTTTGAGACGGTCCCATATGCTCAAGATCACACTTGAGTGTTAGTCAGGTTCTGTCCATCTCTGGATTATCTAATCCGGGTCTGCCACCTAGTCAGGAGATCACTGATAGGGTGGCCAACCTCACCGGCTATTGGCCGGGAGGTCATTCCTTCCTGTTCATTGGATCGTGATCACGACGGACGCCAGCCTTACAGGAGCCTGCCTGCTGATCAAGGTCCTGGAACTCCGGACGATCAGGCGGCGCCTCTTCAGATGGTTTCAGAGGCTGCAAGGACGTCCAGTCAGGATCCAGTCAGACAATGCCACAGCGGTGGCAGATGTCAATCATCAGGGAAGAACAAGAAGCTCAGCTGCAGCATCGGAGGTGGCTTGCAGCCTGAGGTGAGCAGAAGGGAGCGTACCGGCACTGTTGACCGTGTACATTCCGGGTGTGAAGTATTGGAAGGCGAACTACCTAAGTCGCCAAATGCTGGACCAGGGAGAAGGGTCCTTGCACCCGGGTGGGTTCCAGCTCCTCTGCTAAAGAAGTGACACGCCACACATAAATCTTTTGGCGTCCCGACTCAATCGGGAGGTATTTCTGCTTTGCAGAACAGAGGCAGCGAGAATTCCAAGGATTCTAATCGCCCCAGATTGGCCTCAGCGTCCTTGGTACACTGACCTAGTATGTCCTGGTAGCAAACGTCCCCTGGCATCTACCTCTACGGAAGGACCTGCTATCACAAGGTCCCATACTCCGTCATGCTTTACAGTCTCTGGCTTTAATGGCAGGGCTATTAAGAACCAGGTACTGAGAGACAGGGGCCTGTCAGACTCGGTAATCTCTACTATGAGAAGTGCTCGGAAGCCATCCTCTAGGAAGGTTTATCATCGCACTTGGAAGGCCTACATTTCCATGTGTGAGGAAATGAAGTGGCATCCGCGTACTTATTTTGGTTTCCAGAATCCTGCTGTTTTTACAGCAATGGGGTGGACCAAAAGCTTGCCTTAAGTACTATTAAGGGGCAGATATCTGCCCTGGCTGTCTTTTTTTTTCAGCGACCCCTGGCGACTCACTCTCTCGTGAGTACTTTCGTGCAGGGGGTTTGACATGTGGCCCCTCCGGTCCGTCCCCTGCTACCTCCGTGGGACTTGAACCTGGTCCTCTCGGTGCTTCAGAAACCACCGTTTGAGAATATTAGGGATATTCCCTTATTGACACTTTCTCAGAAAGTGGTGTTTTTGGTGGCGGTTACATCAGTTAGACGAGTTTCTGAGCTGGCAGCCTTGTCCTGCAAGGCTCCCTATCTGATCTTCCACAAGGATAAGGTGGTGCTGCGGCCGCAGCCCTCCTTCCTTCCTAAAGTCGTTTCGGCTTTTCATCTCAACAAGGACATTGTACTTCCATCCTTGTGTCCTCATCCGTCGAATCCTAAAGAGTCGGCGTTGCATTCCTTGGACGTTGTCCGAGCTTTGAGAGTATACCTATCTGCTACTTCCCTGTTCCGAAAGTCAGACACACTGTTTGTTTCGGTGGCTGGTCCCAAGAAGGGCCTAGCAGTCTCATCGGCCACCATCTCTAGATGGATCCGACAGTAATCCAGGCCTATGCCTTAAAGGGTCAAGCGCCCCCCTTTCCTGTCACGGCGCATTCGACCAGGGCAATAGGTGCATCTTGGGCTTTCCGACATCAAGCATCTGTTTCCCAATTATGTAAAGGAATGCATGCATGCAGATGATGCCTTGATCGGACCTGCTCCATTTACTGCCACCCTGCTGCTTTATACATGCTGCGCTTTTTTTGCCTGCATTTTTTTCCCTTGCTGTTTTTTCATGTGATTCATTACCTGTGCTATACCTGCCCCAATGACAATACACTCCTTAACTGGCTGAAGTGTTTTCCTTTCAATATACTGCAGGTTGTCACCACCTTTTATAGTCCATTGTCAGGTCGCATAGCCATATTAATATTGCATTCTCTAATGTTCCCTTGGAACTGGTCTAGCCCTACTAGCTGACCTTACTACTTACAGGGTAGCTCTCTGAAATACTTTTCAGGTGGCCATCCTGCTAGCATCATCTGCATGCATGCATTCCTATTCAGCTGACTGTGTTTTAATGATAATGTTATAATTTTTTATTTACTGTAGGTGTTGGTGAAAGATACTTTTGAGCATCATTCTATTTTGTAAACTTTTTCAGACTTTGTACCATTAAAAGCATTTTTTAAGCGGCATGGTCCACCTGTGGCTTCTTTATCTTGGGGAGTGTTCTTTTCTTTATCTCTCCCTGGTGGGCTCCTATATACAATTTATTAAAGATATCACTGGAGGAAAGAGCTCTTCTTTGCTCCAGCTAAACAAATCTAAATCTATGGTTGGGAAAACCTTCCTCCTCCGAAGCTAAAAAGAGTTCTTTCATTTCTTACAGTCCCCCCCATGTTCAAGTCTGGGACTGAGTTCTGTTAAAAGCTTTGGACTCGCAAGTATTCTAAGGCTGCAAGCAAGTCCTCACAATGAGAGTACCCCCCCCCCACTTCTCAGATTGGGGCGGGGATGTCTGTTAACCTTTGTGATTGCTTGGACAGAAAGCATCTTGGATGCATAGGTAAAGGACTTGGTGTCAAGGGGCTACAAGCTAGAATTTCAATCTCCTTTGTCTCATTTCATATTGTCCAGCCTTTCGATGTCTCTGCACCAACTTATAGACCTCCATGCTGCTCTGACACAACTCCTCTTACAAGGAGTTATTGACAGTTTTTTCCAGAAAAGGAAAGGTTTCAGGGTTTCTACTCAAACCTTTTGACAGATTTCAAAGCAAGAGATGGCATAGGTTCCACTCTGATTCAATGCACCCAACATCTTTATTTGGTGGCAAAAATTCTGCTTTTGCATGCACTAGGTCAGTAATTGTTTCCCTCCTTCCAAGAGCTTCTGTGGACATCAAGGATGCTCACTTGCATGACTCCATCTTTCTAGCATATCAACACTACCTTTGTTTTGCTGTGGATACACAACATCACCAGTTCATTGTCCTTCCCTTTTGGTCTGTCTGCACTTCAAGTATTCACCAAGGTTCTGTTCTAACCCTTGTACTTTCTTATGCTCAAATTATGTCCTCATCATGGGATATTTAGATGACCTCCTGCTGAGAGCACATTCTGCTCACACAATGTCAGACAATGTCCAAAGGGGACTGTTCAGACTTTTTATTTGACTAGGTTGAACCCCAACTTTCAGAAATCAAAGTTAAAACTGATTCACTGCTTGGAGTATCCTGGTGGCCCATGAGACTATTCCTCAACTTGAGGAAAACTTTCCTTCCATCAGTCCAGAAAATTCTCATGACTGATGCCAGCCTCCTGCGAAGGAGTCCTGGTCACCCTATCAGTGCAGTGGACTTGGTTGTCCGAGGAAGCTTGTCTCCCAAGTAACATACTAGAGCTGACTCTTTTTAGACGGCAAGATCTTGCATTTCTGATTTAGTCCCACAGTGCCACAACAGTGCCATACATTAATCAAAAGGGAGGAGACGGATGTCTTGTAGTTTTAAAGCAAGGTCGAACAGATTCCCTCTTGGCAGAACTTCAAATTCCAGCCATGTTCACCATGCACATTCCAGGAATGGAAAATTGTCAAGAGGGCTTCCTCTCCACACTGTCTGGACTTTGGGAAATGGTCTCTTTACCTGGAGGTGTTTCAGGTCTGTCGCTGGATGTGAACCTCCTGGCTTCTAGACTCGACAACATACTGTCAAGTTTGTCTCCAGGTCCAGGAATCCTCTCGACTCAGTACTGGATGCTCTGGTTACTCTGTGTGATCAGTATAACTTGTTTCTTCCTCATCTGATCTGCAGCATCGAGATGGGGGGCATCCTGTTGATTCTCAGAGTGCCAGGATCTTCTGTCATGTGGTTTACCATCCTATTTCATGGTTACTGGCTTTGATGGCTTGGCTGTTTAAAGCCTGGCTCCTAAGAGATAGAGGAAAAGGGAAGTGGAGTGTACACCGCTCCAAGGCTGTTTTTGCAAATTATAAAGATCTCTTGATACTACTGTGGCAACAAGACTGGGTGCCTGCTGAGGTCCGCAACCTGGAAAATCCATGCAACAAGAGAAAAAGCGGCACATCCAGATGAAGAAAAATTTGTTGGTTTATTGTAGAGTCAAAGATTAACCCACTTGAGACACCCCCTATAGACAAAAGACTTCTGCAGCGCGGCTCTCAAGTGCCGGGTGGACGTCCTGCTGTTTTCATTCTCCCTGCGTGCCGCCGAGGGCGCACGGCGGGGAACAGCTGTGTCCGTCATGTCACGCCTTGCCGATGCGCCTGCCTGGCGGCCGCAATGTCCGCCAGGTACCTGCGATCAGCTGTTAGAGGCAGGATGTGGATCTCTGTGTGTAAACACGGAGATCCACGTCCTGTCAGGGAGAAAGGAGACCGATGCTGTGTCCCTTGTACATAGGGACACAGATCGGTCACCTTCCCCAATCAGTCCCCTCCCCCACACAGTTAGAATCACTCCCAGGGAACATATTTAACCCCTTGATCGCCCCCTAGTGTTAACCCCTTCCCTGCCAGTCACATTTATACAGTAATCAATGCATATTTATAGCACTGTTCGCTGTATAAATGTGAATGGTCCCAAAATAGTGTCAAAAGTGTCCGATATGTCCGCCGCACAATCGCAGGCCTGACAAAAATCGCAGATAACCACCATTACTAGTAAAAAAAAAAAAAAAAAATATGTCAAATCTTTCCCCTATTTTGTAGGCGCTATTACTTTTGCGCAAACCAATCACTATACGCCTATTGCATTTTTTTTTACCAAAAATATGTAGAAGAATACATATCGGCCCAAACTGAGAAAAAACATAGTTTTTGAAAAAAAAAAATCGGGATATTATTATAGCAAAAAGTAAAAAAATATGGTGTTTTTTTTTTTTTTTTTTTTTTTTTTTTTTTTTTTCAAAATTTTCTGTCTTTTTTTTTTTTTTTGTTTGTTTATAGCGCAAAAAATAAAAACCGCAGAGATTATCAAATACCACCAAAAGAAAGCTCTATTTGTGGGGAAAAAAATGATAAAAATATCATTTGGGTACAGCGTTGTATGACCGCGCAATTGTCATTCAAAATGCGTCGGCACTGAAAGCTGAAAATTGGTCTGGGTACAAAGGGGGTTTAAGTGCCCAGTAAGCAAGTGGTTAAAAAACATGACACATTAGGGATCCACACTGTTCAGCAGACGCGTTTCACACAAAGTGCTTAATCATTGCTAAGAGATAGAGGCCTGTCTGATTCAGCTATTCATACGCTCTTAAAGGCTAAGAAATCTCTCGCAAGGTCTGCTTTCATACTTTGAAAGCGTTCTTCACATGGTGTGAAACAAGGGAATTTCCTCCCAGGAAAGAATCTGTGGACTCATCTTGACCTTTCTCCAGCCTGGTCAGGATCAACATTCCGCCTTAAAGCGATACTGAACACACACTGTTTTTTAATTTACATTGTCACTTCTCTTTCTGTATATGATTGATGGCACTGTAATTATTTTAATAAAAAAATAATAATTTAAGTACGTTTTTTTTTTTTTTTTCCCTAATCGATATACAGCTGTCACATGACCCAGGTCTTTCCCAGCCTGTCTGCAGGGAAACCGTGGCAGGAGGAGCTTCTAGTCCTCTGCTGCTGGTCACAAAAAATAACTTTAAAATACAGAGTAAAAATAGAGTATCAATAAACTGTTTTAAGTGGTCATAAAAATATTAATTTGAAATCAAATCTTTATTTTTTGGCAATAACGTGGTGTGGGCGGATTTCTGCCAGTCTCAGGCTATCGCGCTCCTCCAGCCTGTGTCTTAGAATAAGGGAGAGGTGAAGCCTCCATTAATCTACATGTAATATTCTACCCTCATTGTGTTTTAGCTGGTTAGTGGGCATAGAAGAGGAGAGAGGGAGTGGGTGTTCTTTTACCACTGGGTATACGCCCAGATGTGTGACTCTATAGTCATGTGGGCTGCTCGGATGTGATTGGGAGGAAATTCTCAGCATAGAAACTTGCTGACAACTGAACATGTGCAGAGTTGCCACCACCGTTTCAAAATCCCCAGCTGTATTGGGGACATGGACTGAAGGTGAAGCGCGCAGCAGGATCAACCAGGTTTTTGCAAAATACAGAAAACTGATCTTATAGTGACTGAGTATGAATAGCATGTAATACAGAATTTATTGCTAGTACTATAAAAGAACAGATCTTGGCTCTAGCTATTTGTCTTGCAAAGACTGCTTGTTCTTATTACTTTGTAAAGGCAAGGCATTTTTGAAGGGTGTTGTCCATATAGTTCCACCTGTATGTACACCTATGACTCTGTGTGGGATCTCAACCTGGTTCTCTTGTTTTCAAAGGGTGTTTTTGATTTTTAGAGATTTTTGTCTACCATCACAGATGCAAGGCCTTGTTAGGGGGCCTTGTTCTTGTTCTACACAGACTCAAAGTTGTCTTGAGGTTTAGAGCCTCTTTTCTCCCCAAGATGGTTCACCATTTAACCTTAACCAGGACATCGTACTTCAATCTCTGTGTGGTCCCCCTATCCAGTTGGACAGCTTTTGGACATCACAGTTGTCTCAAAATTTCTGAGTCTGTGTCCCTTAATAAATGATTAGGGAAAAGTAGGAAGAAAGCTGTCCAAAATGCAAATTGGAAGTTAGTTTTAAAAGGCGTCTATTGAAAGTAGTGACGAGTACATCAAGCCAACGCGTTTTGGGGGAAGGACTCCCCTTCTTTAGGGCTGTTGCTGCATGCTATTGATAGACTGGCAGCTGTGGTGGCAGGTGCAGCATGGCGCTTCTTCCTTCCTACTTTTTCAAGTCCTGCATGTGGGAAAAAACATAAGGCCGTACCAAAAAGACAGCAGCCTTTGCCCCAAGAGGTTTCACTTTCATTTTCGAATACTCAGCACAACCTGCTGTAGGAATCCATTCCTACCTACCCACACAGCCACCCACCCATGATCAGCGACTGATCCAGTTATATTTGTGCGGTCTCCAGCACAAACGTAATAAATTATTAGGAAAACAGGATTTCTTTATCGTACACCACGGGACATAGAGCCAGTCATTACATAATGGGTTAAGGGTCACCAGCGGTGATTGGACACTGGCACAAACAATCAAAGACAGTTCCCCTCCATTTAACGCCTCCCATCAGGGAAGTACCTCAGTTTTTTCGCCAGTGTCTAAGGTGTTGGACGCGACTAGGATGTGCTAAAGGAAAGCTCTGCCAAAGAGACCCTCTGGGGGTAAAAAGAGCTATGCTTTCGGATCCATCCAATACGCCTAAGATTTTACGCCAAAACTGGATGGGATCCGGGCCTTATGCATGAGGTGTCGCCTGTAATGTCTCTCTTCGGAGGACTGGGCTCTAGGGTCCAGCACTTTCGCTATACTACACTAAAAGTCCTGGTAAGAGTCCTTTACAAGGCCCAGGTGAGAGGTCTCCTTTAATTAGGAACACATATCCCTGAAGGTTGGCACACAAAACCCGCCGTGAGGGGTGAAGATTTGTTCTGTCTGATTTCAGCAGAAAAACCTGCGGCGGGGATAAAGGTAAGAGGAAAAGAGTTCTAAGCATAATCTTAAGGACCTTTTCCTAAATGTTGAGTAGTGTCTTCTCTTTTGCCGCCACTGGGGAGAGTAGAGAGTTTGTACTAGCCATGCTCCATCCAGTGTCAGTTTCCCTTTGACAAGCACACTGCTTACCTCCGCTGCAGAGCTCTGCCTGATAGACGGCCGCCTCTCCCTCCTCTCAGTCGGATGCCAGGTTGCTCAGTTGGCGCTGTTAAAGCCAAGGATAAAACGGGCAGCATTACTGGCTATAAGAGAGGCTTCCCTCACCCCAGCACCGCTGTTGTTTGCCCTATGTCGCGCGCACGGGGGCACACTTTATCGGCGGGGGGGAGGAGCAGGGTCGCGAGCATGCGCAGGCACGTCTTTTTGAACGGCGCTGGTTCACGGGAAGCCTTAAAAGGAACCTCACATGCTGGCAGCTCTTTCCTGGATAGGACACAGCAGCATTACGGGGGAACGTTAAACTATGTGGTTGGCTGAGCACTCCCAAAAGAGACACCTATACTCTATGCATGAAACTGTGTGTTAAGTTGCATACTTTATGTAGATTGCTAAACTAGCACAGTAGCATATGCGTTGTGGTACCTCGGCTTTGCTTTGTAGTATGTCTTCCCGGGGAAGAAATTCGGAGAAAAGAGACAAGAAAGTATTGCCGCCTGAGACAGGAGGCTCTAGCCGTGCCTGCTCGGTACGTTCCTCTCCAGTATTATCTGACGCACGTATACAGGATGAGCAATTGCCGCTATCAGGAGTAGCAGCCTCTCTTGTGGTGCCCAGGCCTGCATATGTCACTAAGGACACTTTGGCAGCAGCCCTAAACAACTTTGAATTGGGAATCGCTACGTTAATCGCAAAATCCTCACAAAAGGACAAAAGGACAAAAAGCGAACCAGATCTCCTTCTGTTGTTTTAGATCTCCTTTCAGAAAAATCTGAGGATAAGGTAACACCTGCAGAGGATAAGGATGAGGAGTCGGATGGATCAGATTGATGAACCTCTCTCTGCTTCCCAGATTGTGAAACTACAGGTGCAATGTTATGCTGAAATAGTGCGTTCTGCATTTAAGTTACCCTCTTCAGAGCTAACTGAATCACCTGTCTCCTCCCTGGGTTCACTAAAATCTCTGCAGGGTGCATGCTCTTTTCAGGTTCATCCGTTACTAGAAAAGCTAATTTACGCAGACTGGCAACATCCAGTTAAGCGTTTTTCACCTCCTAAAAAGTTTGACATTCTTTATCCTATGGTGGAGAAGTTTTCCAAGAAGTGGAGTCTGCCTTCTGTAGATGCAGCTATTTCTTGTATAAATAAAAACCTGACTTGTCCGGTGGACAATGTACAAATGTTTAAAGATCCTTCTGAAAAGAAATTGGAATCTTTACTAAAATCTTCATTCCTTTTGGCTGGCTCAGTTGCCCAACCTGCTGTAGCAGCAGTTGGTATGTGTCAGGTCCTCAAGGAACAGGTTAAACAGGGGCTAAGGGATCTGGCTCCAGAACAAGTCAAATTTTGGGAGAATTTACCTAAAGCCTTATGTTTTACAGTGGATGCCATTAGAGATTCTGTTCAGCAAGCATCTCGCCTCACACTCCAGCTGGTGCATATGCGAGTTCTTTGGCTAAAGCATTGGTCAGCAGAAGCTCCATGCAAAAAGCTTTTGGCCAGTTTCCCCTTCCATGGCGAACGCCTCTTTGAGGATGATCTGGAAAAGTATATCCAAAAGATATCGAGCGGTAAAACCACTCTTTTACCAGAGAAGAGAAAGAACAAGCGGCCTTGTTTTAAACGTTCTCTTTCCCCGGCTCCGGAAGATCTGCCTCCAGCCAGTGGCGACGGCATTTTCAGCAAGCCACAAAGGCTAAAGAATATCAGGCTCAGAAGAACAAACTGGAATTTCGAGAGATCCCATCTTCTCAGTTCCGAAGTTCAAGGGTCTCCAAAGATCCACTAAAAAGAGGATCCCTTCTTCAAAGGATTCGATCACTTGCTGTCTTAAGGGGTGATCACAGAAGTACCCCTAAAAGAGCAAGGTTCAGGTTTTTATAAAAACCTCTGTGATTCCAAAACCAAATGGAGACGTCAGACCCATCCTGGATCTAAGATCTCTAAATCAGTTTTTGAACATTCGCCATTTCCGAATGTAAACTATTCGATCCATGGTCGCCACCTTACAAGGCAGAGAATTTATGGTGTCTATAGA
Source organism: Rana muscosa (assembly GCA_029206835.1). Lineage (NCBI taxonomy): Eukaryota > Metazoa > Chordata > Amphibia > Anura > Ranidae > Rana > Rana muscosa. The sequence goes on along the minus strand of CM055121.1, from coordinate 650,761,635 downwards.
CATCAAGGATGCATATTTACATGTGCCTATCCATCCCGCTCACCAAAAATTCCTAAGGTTTGCGGTAGAACATCGCCACTTCCAGTTTGTGGCTCTGCCCTTTGGTGTGGCTACCGCGCCCAGAGTATTTACAAAGGTACTAGCCCCTCTGTTGGCAAATCTGAGGACACAGGGCATAGCGGTAACAGCCTATCCAGACTATCTACTTGTGATAGATCAGTCAGTGGCAGGGTTAGATCATGCTGTACTCACTACAGTAAAGTACCTGGAGCATTTAGGATGGAAGTAAACATACAGAAATCCTCTCTTCAAGCCCAAAGGAGGGCAGAGTATTTGGGCATGATCATAGACACAGCCCAAAGCAGGGTATTCCTGCCAGAGCCAAAGATCAAGTCTCTAAAGCACCTGATCCACAAGGTCAAGGCAAAGAAGGGGCCGTCCACTCGCCTTTGCATGAGGCTATTGGGGAAGATGGTGGCCTCCTTCGAGGCTGTCCCTTGCGCCCAATTTCATTCAAGACTACTTCAAGGCAGTATCTTAGCCGCCTGGAACAGGAAGATCCAAGCTCTGGATTTACCCATGCGCCTGTCTCTACAAGTGCGCCAAAGCTTCAGTTGGTGGTTAAAAACCAAGAACTTGCGGGAAGGAAGATCCTTTCTCCCAGTCAACTGGAAGGTGGTGGTGTCTATGGATGCCAGCCTATTGGGCTGGGGAGCAGTGTTAGAAGAAGCTTCAGCCCAGGGAACCTTGGCCAAGACAGAAGAGAGCTTGCCCATCAACATACTGGAGATTCGGGCAGTATATCTAGCCCTCAGAACCTGGACACACAGGTTACAGGGCCACCCTGTTCGGATTCAATCTGACAATGCTACTGCAGTAGCATACATCAATCACTAAGGAGGCACCCGCAGGGTGCTCAGAGGGAGGTGAATCAGATTTTGGCATGGGCAGAAGATCATGTTCCTTGTCTCTCTGCAATCTTCATTCCAGGGGTAGAAAACTGGCAACCGGACTATCTGAGTCGCCAGCAGCTGTCACCAGGAGAGTGGTCTCTCCACACCGATGTCTTTCAGGCCATATGTCAGAAATGGGGGACCCCGGATGTAGACCTGCTAGCTCCCAGGTTCAACAGGTAGTTGGACAACTTTGTATCCAAGACGAGAGATCCTCTGGCCTACGGATCGGATGCTCTAATAATTCCCTGGAATCCGTTCTCACTGATCTATGCATTTCCTCCGATCCCTCTCTTACAAAGGCTACTTTGCAGGATCAAGAAGGAGGGAATTCCAGTAATCCTAGTGGCCCAGAAGGCCCTGGTATGCCGAGATCATAAAGATGGCGGTAGGAAGACCTTGGAAGCTTCTGCTTTGTCACGACCTGTCGCAGAGTCCAGTGTTCCATCCTTCCTTACAAAAGCTAAATTTGATGGTTTGGCTACTGAGATCCACATTTTAAAGAAACAAGGGATCTCGGGTCCAGTTCTTTCTACACTCATTAATGATAGAAAACCAGCCTCCAGGCTTGTCTCATATAGAGTCTGGAAGGCATATGTTTCTTGGTGTGAAACCAGAAAATGTAATCCTCAGAAGTATGACATAAGTAGGATTCTCGCCTTTTGCCAGTTAGGAGTGGATATGAAATTAGCCTTTAGTACCATGAAGGGTCAAATATCAGCTCTATCGGTCTTTTTTTTTTTTCAAAGACCGCTGGCATCTCATTCTAGTCCGGGCTTTCTTTCAGGGGGTACTGCGGATCAATCTGCCAGTCAAGTCTCCCTTGTGCCCATTGGATTTGAATTTGGTATTGTCAGTATTGCAAAAGCAACCTTTTGAACCTATTCGCCATATTCCTTTGATCCTTTTGAGCAGGAAATTGGCCTTTTTGATTGCTATCTCTTCTGCCAGAATTGGCAGCTCTTTCTTGTAAAGAGCCTTATTTAATTTGTCACAAAGACAAGATTGTTCTACGACCCCATCCTAACTTTTTACCAAAGGTGGTGTCGGCGTTTCGTTTGAATCAAGATATTGTTCTGCCTTTTTTTTTTTTCCTGATCCGTGGACAGTGGGGGAAAAGTTATTGCACTCTCTAGATGTAGTGAGAGCAGTAAAAGTGTATCTGCAGGCAACCACTCAGATACGTAAAACTGATGTTTTGTTTATTTTGCCAGATGGTCCCAAGAAGGGACAAGCGGCATCAAAATCCACCATTTCTGGTTGAATTGGACAAGTAATTATTCAAGCTTATGTTTTAAAAAATAGGAATCCTCCTTTTTCTGTTAAGGCGCACTCTACCAGGGCGATAAGTGCTTCATGGGCAGTGCATCACCAGGCTTCGATGGCTCAGATCTGTAAAGCTGCAACTTAGTCCATACATTTTCCAAATTCTATCACGTAGTTGTGAAAGGACATGAGGATGCCGCCTTTTGGGCGTAGTGTGCTGCAGGCAGCAGTATAGGGCTTCTTGTCCATAAGCGGCCCACCCTTCATGGAGCATTGCTCTGGGACGTCCCATTATGTAATGACTGGCTCTGTGTCCCGTGGTGTATGATAAAGAAAACAGGATTTTTATAATGGCTTACCTGTAAAATCCTTTTCTTGGAGTACACCACGGGACACAGAGGTCCCCCCCTTCTTATGGGAACCTTACTGCTTTGCTACAAAACTGAGGCACTTCCCTGATGGGAGGGGTTATATGGAGGAACTGTCTTTGATTGGTTGTGCCAGTGTCCAATCACCACTGGTGACCCTTAACCCATTATGTAATGACTGGCTCTGCGTCCCGTGGTGTACTCCAAGAAAAGGATTTTACAGGTAAGCTGTTATAAAAATCCTGTTTTTTGAATTATCGTATAATCCATGTTTTGTAGTTCTACTACTGCTTTCACACAAAACTGATGCATTGTGGGGGTGGGAATGGTTATACCGGGCTGACCAACAGCTTTTATGTTTGCCAGCATCCGTTTCTGCTGTGGAAAGTAGTTCAACACTGTTGTTTCAGATTTACCCTGACCCTGTATCCCTTAATGAACGTCAAGAAAAATTTGTTTTGCAGTAAAAATTCTGCTTTATTAGTTCTGCACTCGTGACCCACTGATGGCATGGTGCATTACCCAAAAATTTACACTACTATATGAGAAAAGTCTGAAATGTGGGGCAAAAGTGAAATCCTGAATATAATTGTAATCCGTGGCGGCTGGTGCTCAGAATGTTTGGGGGGGGCGCAAACAAACTGAAAAGTACTGGAAAAAAGACACCTCAATTGCAGCCTCACTGTGCCCCATCAATTACAGCCTCACTGTGCCCCATCAATTGCAGCTTCACTGTGCCCCATCAATTGCAGCCTCACTGTGCCCCATCAAATGCAGCCACTGTGACGCCCGCCTGCCTGCTCTCTGCCCGGCACTCACCCCATCTTGGTGGCGGCTCAGGCAGCGAGCTGTGGGACGGCTCCTGTGTCCGCCATGCTTCCCGCGTGTCTCTTCCGTTCTGTTAGGCGTCCAATAGGGGCGCCTGTGCCTTCAGCCAATCAGGTGATGGGTATTAGACTCACGCTTCCTGATTGGCGGAGAGGCGGTTCAGTGTTAGAAAAGCAAATATTAATTCGCTTTTCTAACACATCTGGGTGGGCTCCGAGCGCAATGCTCTGTGCTCTGAGTCCATCTTTTTTTAAGCCTATTAGAGCCTATGGCTCTGATTAGGTGCTTAAAAAAATAAAAAAAAACCCTGCCGCTGTAATTCAGGCACCCGGTGCCAGAAAAGGGGGCGGACGCCTAAATAGGGGGTGGCAGCGGCAGGTATGGATAGATTCATGCAATACATGAATCTATACATTAGTCATATAGGAGGGTGGCGTGACGGGGGCAGCGCCCTAATTGACGGGCCGCCACTGATTGTAATTGATACCAAAGCTTTATTATGGAAAAAAACACACACGTGGGTGTATATCTTTAACTACCAACTTAAAAATGACAGATCTGTCATTTAAACGGCACACAAATTGGGGTACCTTACACTTAAGCAAGTAACTCCTCCATAAAGCGTATGTTATCAAAATTTTAAATGCTATATTCATTTCCACACTGTGTTCAAATTATTAGGCGTTGACTAGAAATAATCAAAACAATCTTGAAGTTTGTAAATAGTGATGAGCCGAACACCCCCGGGTTCGGTTCGCACCAGAACCCGCAAACGGACCGAAAGTTCGCGCGAACATTAGAACCCTATTAAATACAATGGATGCGAACGTTCGGATTCTAAAGTGCTAATTATAACGACTATTATCCATGTTATTGTCCGAAACAGAGTTTGGAGGATGAGGTGGGCTTGGTCATCCACTCTACCAAGTCTTCGGCATGATGTGGCTCAACATGTCCAGCTGCCGAAAACAAGGACAAGCGTGTCCCATGGCCATGTGCTGATGACAATGCACCGCGTACACGACCAGCACTGTTGCCCCCAGACACAGAGCCTGCTTGCCCTCTTTTTTTGCCTCCTGACTGTCTGCCTCTCCTTGGTTGCCTTCCAGACATTTTAATGGATGGCCTGCAGGGAGATGGGAAAAACAGCAATAAGGGCTACCTTCAGGTGTATATTGTGCAGGAGGCTTAGCAACAATGACACTGACACTGTCCCCTGCCTATCCTTCTCTGTCCCTAAACACAAGGATTGAAAATATGGGTCAGCAAAAAAGTTTTAGAACAGAATAGCACACTGACACTTTCCCTCACTGTCCTACTCTGTCCCTCCCTACAAACAAGATTTAGCACAGAATAGCACACTGATAATTTCTACGAGTGTCCTTCTCTGTCCCTCAACTCAAGGATTGAAAATATGGAACAGCAAAATTGGTTTAGAACAGAATAGCACACTGTCAGTTTCACTCACTGTACCTCTCTGTCCCTCAACTCAAGGATTGAAAATATGGAACAGCAAAATTGGTTTAGAACAGAATAGCACACTGTCAGTTTCACTCACTGTACCTCTCTGTCCCTCAACTCAAGGATTGAAAATATGGTTCAGCAAAATAGTTTTAGAACAGAATAGCACACTGACACTTTCCCTCACTGTACCTCTCTGTCCCTACAAACAAGGATTAGCACAGAATAGCACACTGTCACTGACACTCTCCCTACCTATCCTTATTTGTCCCTAAACACAAGGAATCCAGGATTAGTAAAGGAAAAATAATGACACTGTCCCTGCCTATGCTTCTCTTTCCCTGCTCCGGAACACACTACACAAGGCCGCCGCGCTGGCGACCTTTTATAGTGTGAGGCGTGTACTAAACCCCCTCAGCAATAATTGGCCACAGGCATCCTGCCTGTGGCCAATCATTGCTCTCCTCGCTGCCGGCGCTGTGATTGGCCAAGCATGCGGGGTCACAGTGCATGCTTGGCCAATCACAGCGCCTGGATGACACTGCGATGGCGTAGTGCATTGTGGGTCGTTCGCGTCACTCGAATTTGGCGCGAACGACCCAAATCGTTCGATCTTCGTCGAACGATCGAACAGCCAATGTTTGAGTCGAACGTATGTTCGACTCAAACACGAAGCTCATCCCTATTTGTAAACTTACTTCCCCCACACATGGACTTCCTGGAATTCTGTGACATGTACTATGCCCTGTGAGTAGATGCTGCTGTGTCACATATTTCAGAGTCTGCCTTCTGAACTACAGAGATGCTGAGCGGAGGGGTTTCAGGAGGCGGAGTCGGTACATGAATCACTGTGTGCAGGTAGTGAGGTACCATGGGATATATGGTCCTTTAGAAATTGAAAATTGAAAAACGGTGGAAAAAACTGTAAAGCATTTAGGGAATACAGGAAATTGTGGAAAGAGATGGGCAGCAGACAGGCAGCATTCATAACCTGAAAGGATTTTTTTTTTTAAGTAGACTTGTATTGTGAAAAAATAACTATTGCTATAACAGTGCTCATGTTAAAAAAAAATAAAAAAAAATCTGTCTATACAGTGACCACAACATTTCCTCACCTCTTATTGCACATCTGTCTAAATGGGGGGGGGGGGACGGGGACTCTCCTCTCCTCTCCTTCCTTGTAGATATTGGTATTCTATGTATAATATAACATTTTCTCTTAGTGTTCAGCAAGCTGAACAGTCCTAATGTCCTTGAAAACCTGCATAATAAACTGACTCTACTCTGACTGAATTGGTAAAATTACTGTATATTGAATTTAGGCACTCTAAGCATGGTTTGTAGCAATCACACTGTTTTACTCTAGTTCGTCCAGCAGATGGCATACCGAAGCTGCTTTTTAAATTTAGATTTTAGGACTGAAATGACTGAATATCCAGCAGATGGCGTATATTTGTAAAACAGCAGATGCAGTCATTGGCTAGGAAATAGTTATGAATAAGGCTACGTCTATGCTAGCCTTTCTACTGAGAGGTGTAACCACATGCAGCCCCCCCCCCCCTCCTTCAAATATGCAGCACACTGAAATAAATTTTGCTTTTAATGCGATTGACAAAAAGGGGTTAATCTCACTACTAGGAGAGTAAATAATTTCTGTAGCCATAAATCAAGTTTGGTTCTTTTCTGCTTTAATTTCTGATTAATTATCTACAATATAACCCAGTCAGATTTTGGGGCAGTCCAAAGGGTCTGTATGTATATTTGGTCATTTGATGAGCGGGGCCATACAGGTTTATTAGAAAGTAGGCGTATTTGTTAAAGTGGTTTTTCAGGCAAAACTTTTTTTCCAGCTTTGAGCAAGTTTAGAACCCTTGTCAGGTTTTTACTGCTATCTGAGACTCTTGCTTCCTGCTCTACTGGCAAAGGTTTTAGCAGACAGTCATTCAGTGGTGGACAAAATAGGCCTCCTGTGCGGGTAAACCATTTGTCAGTGAAACGGGAAGAGATGGGAAATCTATCTAATGGAGTCCTGGATAGCAGTAACGCAAAGTTCTAGCCCCTGCTCACTTGATCACTCTGTCCATGACTATAAAAAAAAAATGGGTTACACATACACTTTAAGGTTGGTGGGCACAGCCATGCAAATCATTCCTTTAGTGTCCCAGTGGCCAAACGTGCATCCAGAACTTATAGCACAGATACATCCTAAAGTATTGAGCTATTTCTCTGTTAAAGGATGAATTGACTTTAAAAAAAAATATAATAATAAATGCGTACTGTAAAAAAAGCATTGCACCAGCGGTCAGCAGATCGCTGATGCCATGCAGGTCTCCTGCACACTGTCAGTGTATCTGCATGCCCGTACATCCTGTATGTGTAAGCCGATACACCCTGACAGGAAGACTCCATGAACTTCCACAGCGCCATGGTAGTTCATTGAGAACTACAAGCCGACAGCCACAAAGGATTTTGCAGCTTATAGTTCATTCAGACACACAGATGTGTAAATGAATGACGCAGCCGCGTGGGTGGAGCCCTGCACAGCCGCACTGTTTTCAAGCAGTGACAGCTAGTATGGGGAACTTCTCCCCATACTCCTACAACAGGGAGGAGGGGCTGTGGCTGCAGCACTGGGAACATGTTACATGTTCCACCCTAAGATCGGGTGGAAAATGCAACATGTTCACAAAGTGAACGTATCCTTTAAGCTATTAGCCCAGGAATAAAAATCTTGTTGGGATAAAAGTGCTAACCTTCTTTTTTTTTTTTTTTTTTTGACAATGCTGCATCTTTAGAAACTGGCATTAAATTCTACAAAATAAAGTTGAGATGTAATGTAATATTATATAAATCGCCAATTATAGCGGCACACACATTTTTGTTTTTGTTCAAATATATTTTTATTAAACGTTTTAAGTCCTGTTTACATATAATACAGTGACCGGCATTTTACTGCACTGGAAGAAAGCAGGTCACCGATAGGAGAAACAGGGGGAGATTTACTAAAACTGGAGCACTCAGAATCTGGTACATGGTAGCCAATCAGCTTCTAACTTAAAGAGTTCCGCCCAAATTTTTAAAGTCAGCTCTCGGGTGCTGTAACTGCCATCTTCGGTAAGGGAATCAGGAAGTGAAGCCTTGCGGCTTCACTTCCTGGTTCCCTATTGCGCATGCGCGAGTCACGCTGCATGATCTGAATGGTCCCTGCTGTCTTCTGGGACCTGTGTGTCTCCCAGAAGACTGCGGGGGGGCAGGGGGAGTTGGAGGAGGGGCCGGATATGGCATAGATATCCGTGGATACTGCAGCTATCTATGCCCAGAAGTGGGAGCAAATATCTGCATTATACAGGTATCTGCTCCCCTACTCCCCCCTAAAAAGGTGCGAAATGTGACACCGGAGGGGGGGGAGGATTCCGAAAAGCGGAAGTTCCATTTTAGGGTGGAACTCCGCTTTTAAGCTTTTTCAAATAAGCTTTGATAAACCTGGAAGCTTATGGGTTACTATGCAGAGCTGCACCAGATTTTGTACGCTCCAGTTTAAGTAAATCCTCCCCACAGAAAACAATTGTTTTATGTGTCCTATTCACACTGCAATGCACCCAAGAGGTGCAGTGAGCTGCTATAAAATGCAGACATGCTGCATTTTATTGCAGCACACAACAGGATTGCATGGCACTGTACAGCAGCATAATGCCCTTAAAGTGGATGTAAACCCTCACAACCACCCACCGAAGTTTTTAGCCTCAGGTGATCCACAGAAATTAAATACATCTTTCTACATAAGTTGCACCTGTTTATCTGCAGCCATCTGTCTTGTAGATAGTTCTAAAAACACACATATCAAAGGATTTTTCTCAGCTTTAGCAGCAGGGGGTGGGGATCTGACATCTCACACACTGCAGAGCTAGAGATCAGAGCTCCAGTGAAACATGAAACCTTAGTGGAGGGAAGCTTAAAGGCTCACCTAAAAACACACAGAGCTGAGAGAATAAGTCACATGTTGGTTGCTGGAGGGGGTCAGGCCATCTTCTTGTAGGCAGCAGTGTGGGGGAAAAAACTGTCAGACGTGACTTATGCAGAGGGAGGAGAGATCAGAGAGGAGCCACACTCTGTGCTTTTGATTCAGGATCACGTGTCGCTCAAAAAGGAACATGAGCTTCTTTTGGGCGACATTTGCTATTTGCTGTGATTTACAGCACGACAATCGTGCAGGATTGGGGTGCTATTGGAAGTAATGGCATCGCAAATGGAGAGGGAGAGAGGGAGAGACTCTCTTGATTGTAGTGAAACGCTGAAAAGAAACACAGCTTGTTGGCAGCATAAAATAAACAAAACCATTCATGCTCCCGATACAAATAAAACCTTGGCTTACCGCCCCAAAAAACTTTTCACGGGGTTATGTCCCCACCTTCTTCAGGGGTCCCAAAGACCAGATCACCAACACCTTAGCTGTGTCTTAGTCACAAGCAGTCCATTACTTTTCCTCTTAGGCCGCTTTCACACTGTTTTTCCTGCGTTTTTTTTTTACCTTGCAAGAAAAAAAATTCCCTTTAAATCCTATGGGACTTTTTACACCACTGCACTGTGGGTGCGGTGCGTTTAAAAAAAAAAAGTGCTGTATCTTTTGTGCGGTTTTAAAAACTGCACCAAAAAAGCAGCTTGCCATTGAAATGAATGGAAATTGCTGTAAAAACGCACTACGACTTGCGTTTGCGTCACCTGTCCAAGTTTCGGAGGTTCATGCAACCCAGAAACGCACAGGAAATGCATCTGAAACACAGCAATGCGTTTTTGCTACAGAGCAGTGTGAAAGGGGCCTTAGGTGTGTTCTGCTTCATATTCGACTTTACAGACACCTACTGGCCATTGCCTGCACCTTTTTGTGCCCTGTCCTGCAGATGGGTTAACCCATTCAGGACCAAGTCCCAACTTTCTTGTAAAGAAAGGGTAGAAAAAAAGAAGAAAGTGATAAATATTAAACTGGTCTGAATTGACTTGTGTTGCATTACTTTAGCTACCTGTTTTACAATTGTTTTACATCCTGTTTTTGTTCTACCATCTACATTTTAGATAACGCCAGAGTACCTGCAGAGTGTGTGCGTGCGACTTTTTAACAGCCAGATGAGAGAAAGTGCTGCACAGAGTATTGACTTTACCCGGCCTGGCACTGTAAGTATACTATGTAAATAAATCACACTGGACAACGTCTACTTTTTTTTTTTTTTTTTACACCTTTGTTTCCAAAGGCCTCTTTCTTACAATACAAGTAATGACTAATGTGTATTTTAAATATATTTATACTTTTCCAGTGAAAAAGCCATATCTAATGGTAAATATTTACTCATGACCTTTTTAAGCCTTTTTTTTTTATATTTATTTTTTTAACACCCAGTTCTGCTTTCGTAGTTCTGAAAGATTCACATATAATATTTATCTTCTATTTCTAGCTATTTACATTAATATTTTCTATACGTGGAGTACTTCTGATATGAGATAGCATACAAGAATTTGTTACTTGGCCTAGTTTCATCACAGGGCCCGTTTTTAAGTTGCTAGAAACAATGCATTCCAACACAGTTGTGATGGCCAAGTTCCCTACATAGTTTAGGGTAGAGTATATTTAACAGACAATTCATTTTGCAAACCTAAAATTATTCTGCCTGTCCTAAAACATTGGGCTAGTATGTTGCCCTAAAAGCATTATTGAACTCTGCACAGTATATTAGCACGCTATGGTAAATTTTCCTGTCAAACAATGCCCTTCAGTGCTGCATTGTCAGCGCTCCTGTTGGTCACAGGTGCTTCCATCTTCTCCCGGTCTTCCTTCTGGGTTTGAATGGCCAGACCACATTGACATCACTCCTGCTCATGCACACGAGTCACATCATCACAGCACAAACTGGTGCTCTAAATGGATGCTGAGCTGCATATGTACGGCTCAGTGTACATTACTGCTGACAGGCATACAATAACACAAGCTTAGCCCATGGGACTTTAAATGAGGTCATAATGAGTAGATAGAGTAAACTAATCTCAGGGTTTATTTAGAATTGCAAAAACATAATCATAAATTAGCATTGGGCATAAAAACAACATGAAGCAGATAGCTTACAATCAAATGTTTGCTACAATGATGGAAATACAAAGTATGCATATAAATCTGTAAACTTGACACATTTGGCAAGCTCTGCTCGCTTCCTCAGGAGTTTACTGCTGACAGGCAAGGGAGACGCATTTATGATAGAGACCAAAAGGGTCTCTTCTGTCATAAAAAACAGTAGCGGTCAGCATTATTTTTTCGTTCAGTTATGCTTTAAGAACTGAAATTTGTCCAGCCCTTGCCAAAAAAAATTAAAATAAAAAGTATACAACCTAAACAAGAACCTGTGATAAAGGACCAGGGTGTTGATCTAAAATGTGCAGTACAAAAATGCAGCAATTTAATTCAATCAAAAAGGCATTGAACTGTAATAGCTATGAGGTTTTAAATGATTTTTGCTTAGTAAATGTTAGTGTTATTAAAAAATAAAATAAAAAAAGATAAAGATTTTAGATTCCTGGTCCCCTGCAAACCTGTCATTAAGAGAGCCTGACTATGCCCACCCTTTCCACCTAGCTCCACCGTTCATGGAAGCCGTACTACAGCTTCTATGAATGAAAAGCGATCTATAATTAGAAGATAGGGGGGGGGGTGATTGAAAGTTCCACCCCTCCATTCATACAGTGGGGAAAATAATAATTTGATCCCCTGCAGATTTTGTAAGTTTGCCCACTTAAAAAGAAATGAAAGGTCTAAATTTTTTTATCATAGGTGTATTTTAAATGATAGAGACAGAATATCAACCAAAAATCAGGAAAAAAAACACATGAAACAAATGTTATAAATTGAGTTACAGTTCAGTGAGTAAAATTAAGCATTTGATCCCCAAGCAAAACATGACTTCGTACCATGCTAGAAGACCCATCCATCTTCAGTGTTCTGGCTGAGGGAAGAAGGTTCTCATCCAAGATTTTACAATACATGGCCCCATCCATTGGCCCCTCAATGTGGCAAAGTCGGCCTGTACCTTTAGCAGAGAAACTGCCTCAAAGCATAATGTTTCCACCTCCATGCTTGACTGTAGAGATGGTGTTCTTGGGGTCGTAGTCAGCATTTTTCTTCCTCTAAACACTGCGAGTCGAGTTAATGCCAAAGAGCAAAGTTTTGGTCTCATCTGATCACAGTACTTTCTCCCTCTCTGAATCAGTTAGATGTTTATTGGCAAACTCAGGCGGGCGTGTACATGTGCCTTCTTGAGGTGGGGGACCTTGCGGGCGGTGCAGGATTTCAATCCATTGTGTTACCAATGGTTTGTTTGGTGACTGGTCCCAACTGCCTCAAGATCATTCAAAAGCGCCTCCCGTGTAGTTCTGGGCTAATCCCTCGCTTTTCTCATGATCATCCTTACCCTATGAGGGGAAATCTTGCATGGAGCTCCAGAACGAGGGCAATTGATGGTTATTTTTTATTTCTTTCATTTGCGAATAATCGCTCCAACAGTTGTCTCCTTCACACCAAGCTTCTTGCTGATGGTCTTGTAACCCATTCCAGCCTTGTGCAGGTCTACAATCTTTTCCCTGACGTCCTTTGACAGCAATTTGGTCTTGCCTATCATGGTGGGTTAAATGGAGGAAAGAGATTTTGTGGACCGGTGCCTTTTTAATACACACATAGCGAGTTTTTGTTAGTAGCACCTTCTTGAGTTGACAGGACTAATCTGTGTACCACATGAGCACATACTGTAGCCAGTCTGTGGGAGCCAGAATTATTGTTAGTTGGTAGGGGATCAAATACTTATTTTACTCACTGAACTGCAACTCCATTTATAACATTTTTATTGTGTTTTTTTTCTATATTTTTGGTTGATATTCTATCTCTATCATGTAAAATACACCTATGATAACAATTAAAGAACCTTCATTTCTTTATATATAGATTTTAGCTAAGAACTAAGGGAATTTGGGCTTTTAGAAGCACACGAGTAGATATTTGTAAAACACTAAGGGTTTTTTATTGTAACCCGTACTGATACGCTTCTTCAGGAGCATAGACATATAAATATACACAAACAAAGAATGGTAAATAAACATCATTTAATACATAAGAGATAATCATTATACATTAATAATTGCTGATGTGTGGCATGGCGACAACAAGGAGTACCCAGGGAGCCCCATGGAGCAGATAAGCAAACCCCCCTTATTAAGGCGTACATAAATGACAGTATAAAAAGATTGATCAGAGGCTAAGTACATATTAGTTTATCAGGCATATTAAAGCAGAGGATCACAAGCAATACTCACAGGGGTGGCCGTGTTAGATAAAACAACAATCAGCCTTAACACAGAGACAGTGACGATGTGTTACACATGTTGCCAGTCAAGGATATATAGTCTGTGAGTTAAAGAAATTTATATAGTGAAAAGCTCCTCTGGAATGCCAGTAAAAAATGTTGCAGTAGGCCATATAGCCGTATAAAAATACAGCATATGTGGAACCAAAATAGCTTGTATATAGCCACTAGCAATATTCACATGTAAAATCCAGCAGGCTGGTTGATCGACTGATCAACTTTAGGTATATTCAGTCTACATGATTCGAATCTCAGCTGGTCCTTGCTGAACTCGCCATGATTTGAGCGGTCTATTGCTGGCTTTACTGCAAGAAAAGGCCATTTAAATAGATTTTATTTTTCATTACAATGTAAGGAAATTTATAACCTGGTGCTAAAAATAAATAGGACAGGTAGCATTTATGAAGTACATGCCATAGAGAAAATACGGACAGCCGCACTCAGTGAAAAATTTCTTTATTGAATAAAATCAGTCCATACAGCAATCAAGGACAGTTGGTGAATCAGCTGACGGGTTTCACACCCCTTAGGGCTCTTTCACACGGGGCGGATCAGTCATGATCCGCCCCGTTAAGCTCCGCTTGCTCAGCGGGGATTGCTCAGTTGATCCCCGCTGAGCCGGCGGATGACTGGGCGGTCCCCGCACACTGTGCAGGGACCGCCCTGTCAGAGCGCCGCTCTCCCCTATGGGGAATCGGATGACGACGGACATAGGGTTTTCCTCCGTCACACTTTGGCGGAGCGGATGTCAGCGGACATGTCACCGCTGACATCCGTGGCTCCATAGGGCTACATGGAGCGTCCGTGCAGGTCCGCCTAAGAAACTGACAGGCGGACCTGAACGGACCCTCCGTGTGAAATGGGCCTTACTGGTGCTTGGTCATAGCTTTTATGAAGTGTTGGGCTGGTCCACTGGAATGAATATTGAATGCACAGAAATGCGCATATCATGCATTTTTTTTTTTTTTTTTAGAACATCTTTGCATTGGAAAAATTTTATATTTTTGAGTGTACAGTACTTTCTCGCTTTTTAAAACGTGTAAAGAAAAGCAAGCATCAACATGCACACTATATGCATAATACTTTAAAATACGTGCCTTTTTTAAAATGCAACCGTGTAAATGGGGCCTAAAACGAACATAAACACACTATAAAAATTGTATTTCTGCATGCAGATCTAAAACCTCATGTAGTAATGCACATCATAAACACAAGTTATTAAGTGGGCATAGGCTTTTAGAATTATCTCAGACTTTTATCAGAGAAATTTCTGGTTTCATGATTTCTCTGTTTACTTTGATTCTGGTATTCCAGGAAGCTGAACTGTACATCTACCATCAGGTTAGTGTAAACCCAGTGACCATTTTTGTTCTGTACATCTAGGAGCTGTTTATGTACAGCTCACTCAAAGCAGCAGTGTAATTTAAAAAACAACTGAGCCCGGAAAGAAGCCGCAAAGTGAGGAACCATGAAGGGGAAAAGACATGTAGTTCACAAGGAGAGAAAATGGCCGTAGAGCATTGAACTGTTCTTTAGCCATAGGTAATTAGTAGTAGAGTAAAAAGTGTAGGCGACACCTTTCATGTGGCTTACTGACTTTATTTTGAGGGACCAGCTTTCAAAAACACCTAAGGCCTTGTTTACATGTGCAGTGGTGTTACTTCCCTTTTGAAAAGTGATCTATGTTGGATATCTTTGCATATGTAATTGACAGGCGGCTCCGAGGCAATATGTTGTCTCCTGAATGCTTGTTTTTAACTAGTGAAAACCTGCAGCAGCACCCTGCAGGCGTGTAAATTACACACCCCTGAAGGTTGCAGCACGTTCCCATTCACTTTAATGGGTTGCATTTGGCAACTGCCTACCAAACATGACAGGTTATAAAATTTGCACTGTGACGCAACGGGGGTGATGTATTTTGCCAGGGCTGCAGGTCCTGTTAACTTGCAGCCTGGTGGTCAGGGGGGCATAAAAACTTCAGCTCAAATGCCTGTTGTTTTTTTTTTTATTCAAATCTTTATTGTAAAGATCTACAGAGGCAGAAATATAATGTAAAGGCAATAAAATGTTGACATAACACGTTACTGACAAAGTCAGTTACCAAGTCAAAAAAAAATAATAATCAGTGAATGAAACCACAAAAAAATATAATTCAAAGAGTCCATAGTACGAGAAGTCATTTTGAGTATGTGGTGAAATCTGGAAGGTGGGAAGGATTTTGGGCCTGTTGTATGATAGTATGTCTGACATAGAAACTCTGGTGGAAATGAGCGTAGGTCTCGGACTTCTAAGGATCCCTGTTTAAATGAAGTATGTTTAGAGAATTGTGAAAATAGATGAGTGGAAAGGTGGTGTTATGTAGTAGTTGAGTTTAGGGAATAAAAAATGAGTTGCACTATAACACGAATACACTCCCATTTTTATGGGGTTCAACCCAGCAGGCTGAACGAAAAACTAAACAGATGAGCTTGGAAAGAGATCACTGTACAGCAATCTCCCCACTGAGCTATTGTGTTCTGACAGGGGGATGGCCCCCTCCGCCATAACGCGCCAGTCAATGCTCTGTCATTGGCTGTTAGCGCTGATCGGATGCCGATCGGCAGACCTTTTTTGGTCATGCCCCTTCAATAGAAGCTTCTGTCCAACCGGCTGCCGTACACACGGGCCGAATGTCGGCCGGTTTCTATTAAAAAGTGGGAAGGGAGTTGGGCAGGGGAAATTAGATAAGGGAAGTAATTAGGGGAAGTGTACAGCAGAGGATTGGATTGGGGGGAAGGGGGGGACAGAAAAAAGAATGGTAATGTACTGTGATGTGCCATTAGTGTCAAGATAAAGGGGAGGGCTAAGTCTCAAACGAGAAATGAGGAAATAAGGAAGGAAGCTGTATTCAGGAGTAGAGCAGAAGTCTACCAGTAATACCAATCTTTTTTTAAATTTGTCTTCTTGGTGGGGGCATCTGCCACCCCCTTGGCTGCTCTTGTAAGCTAAACCTTGGTTTCCTTCTTTATGTAAAAAATAGAAAACCTCTGTTCTCCCTTAGGCTTCAAGTACACCTAGCCTATTATGACCGCCGGCCGCGGCTGGCGGTCAAAACGTTACTATCTTGAACGTGATTGTTCCGTGTTCATGAGGGAGGTTGAACCTCTCCTAACAGCAGCAGCTCCTAAATGATCCTAAAAGCCTAGGTGTACATGGCCACATAGGCTTTTATGGAGGTGAGTTTAGGAGCTTTGGCAAAAAAACGGCAAAGCCTTACATTCTTGCTGTTTTTAAAAAGGATCCCTAACTTAGAACACTGCCACTTAGTTTTTCCATTATTTTTCATTGGTTTTGTGAGAGTGAAATGCACCTACAACCCTCAGTGGGTTCCTGAATGTGGATTGTGCCATCCAAAGAAAGCCAACCACTGTTGTACTGTTTAAATAGCTGATGCACAATAGTTGATGAGAAACCTCTACCAATCGGCAATGTAGGGAAGTTGAAGTGTAGCATTTTTTCATTCATCAAATCCTCTTTGAATATAGTTGAAGAAAAGCAAATTGCATGGTAAATGTGTTACAGGTAAACATGTGTTTGAAATTATTTTAGGCCATGTCTTATAGAAAGTGTTTAGGCTACAAAAGTAACATCTTCCCCGCCTTGTTTTTCAAAAATAGCTTGGAGATAATCTCATTACTGGGTGGCTCTTTTACCAATGCTGCAGCTTTCCACACTGGCCATAAACCAGTGAGCTTAACACATAGATCAGTGCTAAAGGCTGCTCAGCCAACATCGGGCTATGGGAACATCACTATATTGTACAGAAGGGGGCAGCAGAGGCATTCCTTATTCCCAAATATTTCCTGCTCCTGCTGAACTCCAAAGGTAAAAGAATAAATTTGGGCTGTGATCACGTTCATATCGAGCTGTCATCCTTGACTGATATACTGTATTTATCGGCGTATAACACCCACGCCAAGTTTAGGAGGGAATTTTAAGAAAAAAAACTTTTTTAGGAGGGAAGTTTAAGGAAAAAAACTTACCGGTACATTTAAATGCCCATAAATGCACCCTTATCAGTGTCCATCTGCAGCCTTGCCCAGTGTCCATCTGCAGCCTTGCCCAGTGCCTTAGCAGCCTTGCCAGTCTCTTTGCAGAATTGCCCTGATTTAAAATTGGCGCCGATTTCCGCGGACTGTGAGCGGAGAGGAGCGAGCGGAGCCGAGATACAGAAAGCCGAGTGTACTTCATCTGGACTCGGCTCTGCTCAGTCAGGGGCAGGACTGCGAGAGGAGCCGAGACTAGCCGAAGTACATTCGGCTTTCTGTATGTCAGCGGCGATCGCTCCTCTCGCAATCAGTGGAGGTGGGCGTGACTGCGAGAGGAGCCGAGTGTAATTCGGTTTTGTGTATCTCGGCTCCGCTCGCTCGTTTCCTCACAATCAGCGAGGGATCGGCGTATAACACACACCCACGATTTTCCCCTGATTTTAAGGGGAAAAAAGTGCGTGTTATACGCCAATAAATACGGTAATCATTTGTCTCCTGATGAAGGAAAAAAGTCTTTACAAGTTCTTACAGCTGTCAATATGCCTGATCATTTTATTTTTATTTTTTACATATTTACATATCTAGCTGGGAAGAATACATTGGGTATTGCGGAAGCAGTTTATGTAAGAAGGCTGGCTGATTATGGGGCGTTATGCACCATACATAGAAACTCCACGCAACACAAAATATTTATTTAGACAGTCTTAGTCCTAGGACCCTTTTACATATGAATTGTTTGAAAAATAATACGAATATTGATGGAGCTGCATATGTCATTGCAATATATTTTTCGATTTCTTAAAGCGGAAGTAAACCCATCGATTTTAACAGTTTCAAAAAGCAGTTACATTCCCAGCATGCCGGGAATGCCAACTGTCACATTGGTTGTGCTCTCAACCAAACTGTCCAACCATCCAATCAATGGCTAGTGTCATAACTGATCCCATGTGCAGCATCATGGCAGTTGAAGATTAAACAGAGGCCAAGATGGCAGTTTCCTTACCTGAAAATGATAGGAGGGTTTACTTCCACTTTAATAAAATAAAATAAAATCACCTATCATAAAGAACAGCCTCTTCTCTGTTGCAATTCAGCAAACACTCAAAATCGCTCAATTTGAATTCTGGCTACAGGGCTCAGTTTGATTTAAAGTGCCCCTTAGGGGTTCACTGGAAGTGTACCTCCTGAGGAATGTTCTGTGTTATTTCCATTCTCTCTCTCTCTGTCTTTCACCCTTTTCATTTTAACTACCATGTCAGGTCTGCCTTGGAGCCAGTATGAAACTCAAAAATCTGCAAAAGGGGGCTTCATCAGTGACTTCTGAGACATGTGGAAAATCTAGTTTAAGTGAATAACAGGTGTTGCTGTGAAAAACATTCATTTTGAAAAAAATGCATTAAAGTGACTGTAAATGATCACATTGTAAAGCAACCCATTCAGTTTAAAATAGACACGAAAGGCAAAACATTTGTGTATAGATATAAAAATACATTATAAATAAATGTTTCCCTTTTTTATAAGTGATCACACTCCCTCTGTTCTCAGCTGCATAAGAGCTGGGGGGAGGAGAAGCAGCAGGACACTGATTTTCTCAGTGAATGGCTGTGCAGCGGGGGCATGTCAGGACATGTCTGATCATTGGAGGAGAGCACACGGAGTTCCCAGCATAGCTAGAGAACTGACAATGGTGTGCTTTCCTGCTTCGTGTGGTTAGTTTTTAATAGGATAGCAGAGGGACTGGCAGGAACACCAGGGATTTCACATAAAGGAAGCAATACAAAGAGAAAGCGAACAGGCTATTTTCTCATACAAGTACATGGTACACCAGGTACATATCAGGAATGTGAAGTATTGGGCTAACACGCTTTAAGGACTCAGGCAACTTGCCCAGCACCGTCTTAATGCAAGACAAAGCATTAAAGAGGTATTAAACCTCAAAGCAAACCTTTATTATAATGTAGCTTGCCAATCCTTACATGTGGTGGCTGCATTCGTTTTCTATTTTTAGGCTTTCGTGATCTGGCTATTGAGTCTGTTGTTTTTTCATCAGAACAAGCTGTTCTGCAGATGTAACAATTAGAGGCTTGAGATAAACCATTTATCACTAAGAGCCGGTTCACACCAGGGCGGCGCGACGCGGCACGACTTGTGGGGGCGACCTCGGCGGCGCGATCTCAAGACGACTTGAGACCCCCGCCGCGGCGATTTGCATAAGACTTCTATATAGAAGTCAATGCAGGTCACCTTGGGTCGCCCCCAAAAGTAGTACAGGAACCTTTTTTCTAAGTCGGAGCGACCTGAGTCGCTCTTGCTTAGAACGGTTCCATTGAAAGCGTGGGACGCGACTTGTCAGGCGACTGAGTCGCCTGACGAGTCGCCCTGGTGTGAACCGGCTCTGACAGGAGTACTTCCAAAGATCACCATTTATTTATATAAATTGTTTATCCCTAAAGGAAAAAAGTGTTGCTGGAACTGTTTGAAATGTATTAGTTTCTCCTTTTATTAAGAATGTAAGCACTCCAATACAGGTGCGTTTATAGCCAGATCACCAGGTGAAAACGGGGGGGAAAAAAAGCCTAAAACTAATGCAGCCAACACATCAAAGGATTGGTAAACTGCCGTATATTACAGTTTTGGGATTATTACCGTTTTAAGCCTTGTACCCTATGCTGCCAGGTCACATCACTGTATTGCAGTGCATTTTTTCAGTGCAGTGTGGTGTGGCCCAATCTATGGCATTGCACCAAGCTGTAAGCAGGAGAACTGAATCAAATTACACTTGTGCCATTTTCAATAAAGTTCTAGTGACAAAATAAAAAAAAAATTTAAGTAAAAGGGCAAAGTGCAGGGACCAGTGCATCTGTACGGTCTCCTTCCAGCACACCACCAGTAGCCGTGTGTTGCTGTAAAGAAGCCTTTAGAGCAAAAACCCAGTCTAAGCTTAAACCTAATCCTACCCCTATTATTCTAAATTCTAATGCCGCGTACACACAATCGTGATTCACGGCGGTGAAAACACCGCTGTGAATCACATAGTTACATAGTTACATAGTTACATAGTTAGTCAGGTTGAAAAAAGACAAAGTCCATCCAGTTCAACCATAAAAAAATAACTAAAATAAAATAAAAAAAATATCGTGCAATCCCATATACCCAATTCTATACCCACAGTTGATCCAGAGGAAGGCAAAAAACCCCAGCAGAGCATGATCCAATTTGCTACAGCAGGGGAAAAAATTCCTTCCTGATCCCCCGAGAGGCAATCGGATTTACCCTGGAACAACTTTACCTAGAACTGTTAGTACTCAGTTATATTATGTACATTTAGGAAAGTATCCAGGCCTTTCTTAAAGCAATCTACTGAGCTGGCCAGAACCACCTCTGCAGGGAGTCTGTTCCACATTTTCACAGCTCTTACTGTGAAGAAACCTTTCCGCATTTGGAGATGAAATCTTTTTTCTTCTAGACGTAAAGAGTGCCCCCTTGTTCTCTGTGTTGACCGTAAAGTGAATAACTCATCACCAAGTTCACTATATGGACCCCTTATATATTTGTACATGTTAATCATATCCCCCTTATTCTCCTCTTCTCAAGAGTGAATAAATTCAGTTCCTCTAATCTTTCTTCATAGCTGAGCTCCTCCATGCCTCTTATCAGTTTGGTTGCCCTTCTCTGCACTTTCTCCAGTTCCCCGATATGCTTTTTGAGAACTGGTGCCCAAAACTGAACTGCGTATTCCAGATGAGGCCTTACTAATGATTTGTACAGGGGCAAAATGATGTCTCTCTCTCTCTCTGGAGTCCATACCTCTCTTAATACAAGAAAGGACTTTGCTCGCGTTGGAAACCACAGCTTGGCATTGCATGCCATTATTGAGCTTATGATCTACCAAAACCCCCAGATCCTTCTCCACTATGGATCCCCCCAGTTGTATTCCCCCTAGTATGTATGATGCATTCATATTCTTAGCCCCCAAGTGCATAACTTTACATTTATCAACATTAAACCTCATCTGCCACATAGTCGCCCAATTAGACAGGGCATCGAGGTCGGCTTGTAAATTGGAGACATCCTGTAAGGACGTTATTTCACTGCATAGCTTGGTGTCATCTGCAAAGACAGAAATGTTACTTTTGATCTCAGACCCAATATCATTTATAAACATATTAAAAAGTAAGGGTCCCAGCACTGAACCTTGGGGTACACCACTGAGAACCTTGGACCATTCAGAGTAAGAATCATTGACCACTACTCTCTGAATTCTGTCTTTTAGACAGTTTTCTATCCATTTACAAACTGATATTTCCAATCCTGTAGACTTTACCTTACACGTGAGCCGTGTGTGGGGAACTGTATCAAACGCTTTTGCAAAATCCAAGTATACCACGTCCACAGCCACGCCTCTGTCCAAGGTTTTACTTACCTCTTCATAAAAAGAAATCAGGTTTGTCTGACAACTTCTGTCTTTCATGAATCCATGCTGTCTGTTGCTTAAATAGTTTTTTTCCAGCAAGAACTCATCTATGTGGTCTTTTATTAATCTCTCCAGTATCTTCCCAACTATGGAAGTTAAACTAACAGGTCTATAGTTACTTGGTAAAGACTTTGTTCCCTTTTTAAATATAGGCACCACATTGGCCCTGCACCAATCCAGTGGTACTATTCCTGTCATTAATGAGTCCCTAAAAATTAGATACAATGGCTTTGAAATTACAGAGCTCAATTCTTTTAGGATCCGTGGGTGTATGCCATCTGGTCCAGGTGCTTTATCCACCTTTATTCTGTCTAAATATTTCTGGACCATATCACTTTTGAGCCATTGTGGATTTGAGGCTGTGTCACTACCACCCCCATTATGGACATGAACTCCCCCATGCTCCATTGTATACACAGAACTGAAGAAAGTATTTAATAAATTAGCCTTCTCTTTGTCCCCAGCCACCCACACTAGATTATTTTGTAAAGGACCTACATGCTCAGACTTGACCTTTTTACTATTAATATATTTGAATAATTTTTTGGGGTTTGTCCTACTATCTTTTGCAATCTGTCGTTCGTTTTGAATTTTTGCATCCTTGATTTCCTTTTTACATATCCTGTTATATTCTTTGTAACATTTAAACGACACTAGTGTTCCTTCATTTTTATATTTTTTAAAAGCGCTTTTCTTATTGTTTATAGCTTTTTTAACTTTAACTGTGAGCCACATAGGTTTTATTTTTAGCCTTTTAAACTTATTGCCCATGGGAATATACTTTGCAGTGAGTTCACAAACAGTCTTTTTGAAGAATTCCCATTTCTGTTCTGTGCCCATTGATGCCAATATTCTCTCCCAGTCTAAGTCCTGGAGAGCAGCCCTCATCCTTGGAAAATTTGCTTTATTGAAATTAAGTGTTTTTATCCTTCCTGCATGTATTTCTTGCTTACAGCTAACATCAAATGAAATCATGTTATGGTCACTGCTACCCAGGTGTTCCTTTATCTGAACATTAGTAATACGCTCTGCATGGTTTGAGATTACCAGGTCCAACAGAGCATCATTCCTAGTTGGGGCCTCAATAAACTGGACCATAAAATTGTCCTGCAATAGGCTTATAAATTTTTGCCCTTTAACTGTCCCAGCAGTGCCATTACTCCAGTCAATTTCTGGGTAGTTCAAATCCCCCATTATTACCACCGTCCCAGTCCTTGCAGCCCTTTCCATCTGTGCAAGGAGCTGAGTCTCCACCTCCTCATTAACATTGGGTGGTCTATAACAAACTCCAATGATTAACTTTGAACCACGCACATCTGTATGCAGTTCCACCCATAATGCTTCAGCCTCATCACACTCTCCATCAACCAGGTCCTCTTTCACACTCGCTTTGAGATCACTTCTCACATAGAGACAGACCCCGCCACCTTTCCTTTTTGCCCTGTCTCTCTGAAAGAGTGCATAGCCAGGAATATTAATAATCCAGTCATGTGAGGATTGAAGCCATGTTTCAGCAATACCGATTACGTCATAGCTCTCCTCATGCACCAGAGCTTCCAACTCACCCATTTTGCTTGGCAGACTTCTGGCATTGGTGAACAAACACTTTAATGTATTACATTTTTCTCTGGTATTTTTCATATAATTTTTAGTAGTACAAATGGCACTATAGTTTCCAATGGCTGTTTGCAACATGGGAACTTTCTTGTCACCTGCCATAACCCTCCCCCCATCTATCCCCATTCCACTCTCCATTAATGTCTGACCACTAACTGACCTGTGCGCCCGATGTAATTCTAGTTCACCCTCCCCCCTCAAACCTAGTTTAAATACTCCTCCAGCCTTCCCATAAACCTCTCCCCCAGCACAGCAGACCCCCTTCCATTCAAGTGCAAACCGTCTTTAGCATATAGGCTGCACCCCAATGAAAAGTCAGCCCAGTGCTCTAGAAACCCAAATCCCTCCTCCCTACACCAGATCTTTAGCCATGCATTCAGCTCTCTAATCTCCCCCTGCCTTTCCTGTGTTGCGCATGGCACAGGCAATATTTCAGAGAATATCACCTTGGAGGTCCTTGCCTTCATCTTGCAGCCTAGTTCTTTAAATTGATTCTTAAGGAGCCTCCACCTTCCATGTATACTGTCATTGGTTCCAACGTGGACCAAGACAGCTGGGTCATGCCCAGCCCCTCCCAGTAATTTATCCACCCGGTCCACCACATCACGACAGGAAAAACAAGGGAACGACTTGTTCCCCCACACACGGCCGTTTTTCCCGTCATTTGTTCTCTTGACGAGAAAAACGACCATGTGTAGGCTCCGCGGCAGTGTTTCCCTATGGGAAAACTGCCGCGGAAAAAAATGACCGGAATCACGACGAGAAAAATTGGAGCATGTTCTAATTTTTCTCGTTGGGAAAAACGGCAAAAAGCCCACAGACGATCGTTTTTTTTCTCGTCCAAAGGAAAAAATGTAATTTTTCCAGACGGGAAAAATGACAGTGTGTACCCGGCATTAGCCCTATACTAACTAGCCTGTAAGGGAAAGATGTGTATACTTGCCTAATCTAGGGGCGTTCTGGTCCAGTCATGTGATTGGCTCCCAATGCCAGCTTCAGGGGAGGGGGGAGACTGCAGACCTTGATGCCCCATAGTAAGTCTTTGGGTGATGTCACTGCCCAGGCACTGCAGATATTGTTGCTGCTCTCTCCTCTCCCATGAAACCGGCTACGCCCTTAGATTAGGTAAGTGCAGGGCTTATTTTCAGCGGGAACGTGGGGGAACGCAGATCCGGCACCTCCTGGACTGACTGTATGTAATGGCAAGGGGTGCTGGGGTGTGCTGCAGGGTATTGATGCTCACTGCTGGGGATCCATTTTTGTGGGGTTTATTGTTGCTGGTGGGGGACCTATTGTTGCTGGGGAGTCAGGTGTTGCTGAAAGAGATCTACTGTTGGGGAGGGATCTATTGTTGATGGCAGCCAGAGTTTATTACTGCTGGCTGTGCGGAGATCTGTTGATGCTGCCAGGAGTCTATTGTTGCTGGTGGGGAAATTTTGTTGTGGGTGGTCCATTGTTAGGGGAATCTATTGCTGCCGGCTGCAGGGGATCGGTTTTACTGCTTTTCTTGATAACATTACCAAATTCCATACAAATTACTTGGCACCACAAAATGATACTTGGTTCTATATTGTCTAAAAGGGATGGTACTGGGAGGTGGGTAGGGCCGGAGAAAAGGGGTGACTCGGGAAGGGGGAGTTCCTGCACCTATTGTCTGAGAAAAAATACCCTGGGTAAGTGTACTTATTTTTCCTTTACTGGCTAGTTGGTATAGGGCTTAAAAATGGGGGTGGGAGCAGGTTTAGGTTTAAATAGGTTTAGACCAGACTACTACTACTTTAATGGAGAAGTATAACCAAAGCCTTTTTAGTTTGTTCTGCACTCCTGTGATCTGTATTCAGCTGACAGCGGGCTAAAGCACTCTGACGGCTGACGTCACATAGCTGGTCCAGGCTCTGAAAATATCCCGACCATATGATCAGGATCGGCCCATAAGCCTGGACCGGCACCTGGCTTAGCCCCTCAGCGATCTACTGAGCCTCATCCAGCGCCTCCGCAGCCCAGCACTGGAGGGGAGAGCAGAGATCCGCTGACAGTCACAGAGGAGAAGAGCTGATGATCAGGGGTGTTTGACTGCCCAGTATTCACTGCTGAGGTGGCAGGGAACAGATGCAGCACTGGATTGATGCTACATCCACCTAGGCCGGTATAATATTGTTTGTTTTATTTAAATCCCAAACTTCTCTTTTAACCTGTTTCAGCTTTCTTATTTGCTGCACAACTAAAATGTCTAACAAGGTTTTTCCCCTAAAGTAGTTTCATATTTTTTTTCTATACAAAATGTGTAATATTTACAGCTAAGGATTCAGATAAAAGGAATGCATTATTTCTTTGAGTAACCTGGTAGTAGAGCTTGGCTGGTAGAACAAAGGCACTGGTTTGTATCGCAATGCTTTTAAATAAGTTAATATAATAAGTTAATAACATTTTATTGCATCATACTCTGGGACAAAATCTGCTCACTTGAAGTGTGATTCATAGTCTGGACTGTCTCTAAATTGAGTTCATTGCTACAATATTAGTGATTTACAGTGTTCATTACTGAAGTAAATCTGTTTGGCCTCTTTCACACGGGGCGGATCCGTGAAGATCCGCCCCGTGAAGCTCCGCTTGCTCAGCGGGGATCGCTCCGTTGATCCCCGCTGAGCCAACGGATGACTGGGCGGTCCCCGCACACTGTGCAGGGACCGCCCTGTCAGAGCGCCGCTCTCCCCTATGGGGAATCGGATGACGACGGACCGTAGAGTCCGTTGTCATCCGATCCGCTCCGCAGACGGAAGGAAAAATAGGATTTTCCTCCGTCACACTTTTTCGGAGCGGAGCGGATGTCAGCGGACATGTCACCGCTGACATCCGTGCTTCCATAGGGGTGCATGGAGGATCCGTTTCAGGTCCGCCTAAAAAACTGACAGGCGGACCTGAACGGACCTCCATGTGAAAGAGCCCTTTGTCACCTTTTCATCCTTTTTTCTTTTTTATGACACAGTACAATTTTAATGTTCTACACATGTAACTATTAGGCTCGGTTCAGACTAGCCCGATTCCAAAGTCGCACTACTTTCAGTGCAACTTTGGATTCCGACTTTGATACGACTCTGATGTGACTTTTTGCACTCTGTGGCATTGAAGTTATATCAAAGTCAGACCAAAGTAGTGTGGGAACCTTTTTCAGACAGACTTGTCTAGTATAACTTAAGACAGCTCTCCTAGGCAAACATTGCATTTCACATGTCATCTGACTTGGGGTCTCACAAGTCGGATCCTATGTCGCATCAGTGTGAACCGAGCCTTAAGCCCCATACACACTATCCGTTTTTCTGCAGGTTTTTGTCTTCAGGTTTACCAAAACCATGTAGTGCAAGGGCCTGCCTGATTGCATATGAATTGAAACTCTTAGGCCGGGTTCACACCTGTGCAAATTGGATGCGGTTTAAAACGCATCCAATTCGCATGTCATTAGAAAATACATACATTTTTATGAGGCTAGTTCACATGTGTGATGCATTCGCACTGCCGAAAAAAGGTGTGCGCTTTCTAGGCATTGCGGTGCTGCTCAGGTGCGAATTCAGGCCCATTATCTTCTATGGGTACGCATCTGATTCGCATAGGTCTTCCGTTCTGAACAGGACTTTTTTCCCTGCTCACTACACTCCCCTCCCCCTCCTCTCTCCTTGGTCAGCAAATTTGCATCTACAACACATGATCCGCTGAACAGCGCTCTTATCTTTTTGCAGAGATAACGGAGCTGGAATTCGCACCGCACAAGTGTGAATCCCGCCTTAAGGTTTGACCTCATATTAGATGGTTTTGGTAAACCTGAAGACAAAAACCTGCAGAAAAACTGATAGTGTGTATGGGGCTTTAGGATTTTTTTTTTGCACACACAGAACTTGAAAGTATGATTTAGCCTTTGGCCTTTGTAGGTCTGTTGAGTGAAGAGTGTGCTTCAATTTCTGGTTTCCTTTGACAATTAATCTGCTTCCTTAATTTATTTTAAAACCTGCACTCCTAAAATGACAGTTGGGAGCTGAGTGGTTGCTATGGGCCACAAAAAATGCAATCCTTTAACACACTTTTTATACATTACGTAATATGTATTAAGGCTTACTGTAGGCAGCATGGGGTACTCTCAAAGCTTTCAAGGGAGCAGGTGCAGCAAAAAATTCCCTTTTTTTTATTTCAACAGATTTTAGAAAGAAGACAACTGCAATGAAAGATGTGCTCATTTATGCAGGGAGCTCTAACATTCTTTTTTGTTTTCATCATTGGAATAAACTACCGTATTTATCGGCGTATAACACGCACTTTTTTCCCCTTAAAATCAGGGGAAAATCGTGGGTGCGTGTTATACGCCGATACTCCGTCGAATTCCCCTGCTGAAAACGAGCGAGAGGAGCGAGCGGAGCCGAAGCCGAAGTACAATCGGCTTTACTCGGCTCCTCTCGCAGTCCCGCCCATCTCTGACTGCGCCGCTGACATAGAGAAAGCCGAGTGTACTTCGGCTAGTCTCGGCTCCTCTCGCAGTCCTGCCTGTGACTGTGAGCAGAGCCGAGTCTAGCCGAAGTACACTCGGCTTTCTCCGTCAGCGGCGCAGTCAGTGGAGATGGGCGGAACTGCGAGAGGAGCCGAGTCTAGCCGAAGTACACTCGGCCCCGCTCGCTCCTCTCCACAGAAATCGGCGCCAAATTTTAAAAACCGCCGGGACTGACACGATCGCAAAGGCACTGGGCCCGGCTGCAGATGGACAGATGGACACTGGGCCCGGCTGCAGATGGACAGATGGACACTGGGCCCGGCTGCAGATGGACAGATGGACACTGGGCAAGGCTGCAGATGGACAGATGGACACTGGGCAAGGCTGCATGCTGCATTTAAATGTAAGTTTTTTTTCCTTAAAATTCCCTCCTAAACTTGGGGTGCGTGTTATACGCCGGTGCGTGTTATACGCCGATAAATACGGTACTTTATACAGTACCTGGAGTGAATTAAACATTACTTATCTCCAAATGAATTCATTTAACCCATTGTAGCTTTCATTTACTGGGATTGCATTATCAGATATAATAAATAAATTGGATCTGCTGCTATAAATATATTTTATTAACTACTTCCTTTCCCTTTGGCTGTTATGAAAAGTTATTAATGACTAGAGAGTTAATTACTATAATTTTCTATATCCTCTCTGTGCATTTTCATAATGACCATATACCATGCCAATAAATACAGTATTTCATTTTATGAAAACTTGAACTGGGGAGGAAACTTTTAACATAATCTAACGGGTTAAACCTTTTTAGCTCAAATGACACATTTCACAGAAAATTAGATATTTCATTCCAAAGCATGTGCTTTTCATGGGCTAAAAAAAAATCCATTATCTACATATTCACAGTTATCCCATTGCTCTTTTCATGCCGTTTTCATGGAGTCTCTGTAAATAGTCGGTCTTGATAAAGTGCTATTTGAGAAAATGATTACACAGATAAGTCAAGGTGTACGAGTTGGATAAAAAATACTTTTTTTTTTTTTATATGGTAGCAAAATAAGTGGTTTTGCCAGGCTTGGCTACAATTAGGCTTCATTTGATGGCGGATCTCCACCATGGGACATTTTTTTTTTTTTTAATAAAGAACTTGTTTTTTTTATTTACTTTTTACACTTTTTGGGTGAATGACTAGGGGTACTATGCCCCCCTACTTATTCACATTGGGGGGTTCCAGATTCCGATAAGTCCCTTGCCCACAAACCTCCACAACCACCAGCCAGGGTTGGGGGGGGGGGGTAGTAAGAGGCCCTTGTCCCCATCAACATGTTGCCCACGTTGAGGGCATATGGCCTGGTTTGGTTCAGGGGGGCATTTGCTCGCATAGGGTTTGATATGGATGTGGGTGTAGGGGTGGTATGGATTTTTCTTTTTTTTCTTTTTTTTATTGCCGCCGGTGTTCTTTAATCACTTCAATACAGGGCATTTTCACCCCCTTCCTGCCCAGACCAATTTTTAGTTTTCAGCGCTGTCGCACTTTGACAATTGCGCGGTCATGCAACACTGTACCCAAATGAAATCTTTTTTTTATTTTTTTTTTTATTCCCCACAAATAGAGCTTTCGGTTGGTGGTAGTTGATCACCTCTGCGGTTTTTATTTTTTGCGCTATAAACAAAAGAAGAGCGACAATTTTGAAAAAAACACAATTTTTTACTTTTTTGATTTAATAAATATCACATTTAAAAAAATAGATATATTTTTTTCCCTTAGTTTAGGCCTTTATATATTCTTCTACATATTTTTGGTAAAAAAAATCGCAATAAGAGTATATTGATTGATTGGTTTGCGCAAATGTTATAGCGTCTACAAAATAGGGGATAGTTTTATTGCATTTTTTTTTTTTTTTTTTACTAGTAATGGCGGCGATCTGCGATTGTTATTGTGACCGTGACATTGCGACGGACATATCGGACACTTTTGACACATTTTTGGGACCATTCACATTTATACAGCGATTTAGTGCTATAAAACTGCACTGATTACTGTATAAATGTGACTGGCAGGGAATGGGTTAACACTAGGGGGCGCTGAAGGGGTTAAATATGTTCTGTGACGGATCTCAGATACCCCAGGTGGGCACATCCGCCAGACCTGTGTCTCCTGTCCTCCAAACGCACCCGCAGCCTGCAGATTCGCCATAACCAGCCCTTAACCCCTCAATCACGAGACAATCCACACAGGTGTTGAGGGTTAAACATGCAGAGCATCAACCCTTTATTAAATACAAAACATACACTTTTACACACAGTTAGGGACACTCCCCTTAGCCTTGTCATAGAGGGGGGGGTAGGGGACAAGGAAGAACCAATGGGAACTGAACACTTGTACATTGAAACAGAGATTACAGATAAACATAAAGGGATTATGGTAAGCAGGCAACCCCTCAATACACATCCCCTGCGGAGAGATGTCTGCAGTCCAGACCATTGTCTATGTGCCATGACTCAACACAGCTAAACGCAGCAACAAGAGGGGGGGGGTTGGGGGAGAAGGGATGTAGCACTACATTACATTATCTCAATGCCAGCTTCTCCCCGAGTCTGTCTCTTCTGGGCCATAATCTGTGGGTAGGAGGCCCGCCCTCAGTCCCTTCCAAAGCACACAGTGACAGTGGGTTCTGTCACATTTCTCCCCTTTTTAAAAACAGACTAACCAGGTTCCTGACCCCCAACTGGTCTGGACCTGCGTTGGTCACAAACTTCCACCCCAGGCACCCAGGAAAAGGAAAAGTACGTCTCTGGCGCTGGGGAGCAAAATCGCACATACGGTCTCCCATGAATAAAAACAGCCGCTGCAGAGTGGGAACAGCTGTCCGCACTCCCGTGATCTGGGGCTGGGTTGCAGATATTGAGGGGAGCTGAATAATCCTCTGCCCCGATGCCAGCGCTTCAGCTTGTAGGGAACATAGGCTGGCAGTGCTATGCAGTTGGGGAGGGAAAGGTTCTTGCTTTTCTCCTGGAGTAGTTACCAGCCGCTGGGGAGGTATCTTGCAGGGACTATCTCCCAGACTCTCCATCTCTTTTTCTGATGCTGGGCAGAGGCCAATAGCGCTCTGCTCCGTAGCCAGCGATTCTGCTAGGGGGACATATACAACGGTAGAGTTCAGCCGCTGGAGAGGGGGAAGGGTTTTTCCCTCTCCTGGTTCTGTGACCAGCTGCTGAGGCGACTTCTGACAGGGGCTGTCTCCCAAACCCTCCAAAGACATACTGAGGGCTGGGCAGGGGCCCGTGGCACTCTGCCATGCAGCCAGCGCTTCAGCTGGGGGGATAAACACTGGGGTAGTGTCCAAGTGCTGGGCAACCAGCTCACTGAGGTCATCCCTCGGACTCCCTGGATCCAACTCTGAGGGTGGGCAGAGGCCAGCGGCACTCTGCCCTGCAGCCAGCGCTTCTGCTGGGGGGATGAACATTGGGGTACTGTCCAATTGCTGGGGAGGGAGAATTGCTTCCTCCACTCCTGTTGGGGATATCTGCTGTTGGGGAAACGGCTCACGAAGAGCATCTCTCAGACTCTCCGGGTCCAACTCTTTTTCTGATGCTGGGCAGAGGCCAGCGGCACTCTGCCCTGTAGCCAGCGCTTCTGCTGGGGCACCAGATTCGATACTCTGAACTTGCTGCTGATCACCATTTACCAGCCTTCCACCGCCCGTCTCAACTTCCCCTTCTGAGACCTTTATGCTTTTATCTTGTCTCGCTGCCTGGGAAACCTCTGGTAAATTCTGGCATTCTAGCACTCGCAGTGCCCTCTGTATCATTGCCGCTTCTTCCATTGCGGTTAGGACGGGAAAACGTAGGGGCACTCCTGGCCCCATTTGCTCTGCATCTTCGCGACTGTCCGCTATTTCTCCAGGACAGTCCCAGGCAACGGGAGCCATGCCAGGCTGCTGATCACCGTCAAACAGCCACTTGTAGGCAATCTCAAGCTCCCATTCCTGCTCAACCAGGAACTCCAATTCCTCCAGGCCACACGCCTCTTCGGGAAGGTCCAGCACCTCATCTCGGAAGTCCAGGATGTCTTCCAGCCGCCACTCTTCGTCGCTCCCAAAGTCTGGGTCTCCATACATTTTTTGATGGAGCAGCCCCACGCTGCCGTAGCCAACGCCTTCTGTCGGGCTGCCATCTGCTGTACTTGGCCACAGTTGAGCCGCGAACCACCGGAGGGCTCTGTAGCTGGCGTCCAGCCTCATCTCCTCCTGGACCAATCTTCCGAGCTCCATCTTACACTCATCTCGCGGTCGTTCCCTCAGGAACACCTCTCGCGCACGGTACTGCGTCCAGTACATCTCTGTGGAGGAGGGAAGGATCTTCCCCTGATGGTGCCGCTCGTGGCTTAGTGTCTCATGCCAGAGTTGCCAGCGGATCACATCCTCCCAGCCGAGCATGGTGCGCTCTGTCACTGGTCCCCGATGTTGCTTCCGCATGCCTTGCAGCCTCCTCCCGAACTCCGCTCTCATGCTGGCTGGTCCCCGTATTGCTCCTTGGTGGCTGCCCGGATCTTGAATCCTGGTGGTGGTTTGGATGTCCCGGACTGCAGGAGACATCCCTCCGCTGCCACCACTGTGACGGATCTCAGATACCCCAGGTGGGCACATCCGCCAGACCTGTGTCTCCTGTCCTCCAAACGCACCCGCAGCCTGCAGATTCGCATTAACCAGCCCTTAACCCCTCAATCACGAGACAATCCACACAGGTGTTGAGGGTTAAACATGCAGAGCATCAACCCTTTATTAAATACAAAACATACACTTGTACACACAGTTAGGGACACTCCCCTTAGCCTTGTCATAGAGGGGGGGTAGGGGACAAGGAAGAACCAATGGGAACTGAACACTTGTACATTGAAACAGAGACTACAGATAAACATAAAGGGATTATGGTAAGCAGTAGGGTTGTCCCGATACCACTTTTTTAAGACAGAGTACAAGTACCGATACTTTTTTTCAAGTACTCGCCGATACCGATTACCGATACTTTTTTTTAATGTCATGTGACGCACTGATGGATAGCACTGGCTGATGGGCACTAAAAGGTGGTACTGACTGATGGCTGGCAGTGGCACTGATGGATGGGAACTTATTATGCAGCACTGATGAGTGGCTCGCACTGATGGCTGGCACTGAAAAATGGCACTGATAGGTGGCATGCACAGAAAGATGGCACTGATAGGTGGCATGCACTGATGGCTGGCACTGATAGGTAGCACGCACGAAAAGATGGCACTGATAGGTGGCACGCACTGAAAGATGGCACTGATGGGTATCACACACTGAAAGATGGCACTGATGGCTGGCACTGATAGATGGCACGCACTGATGGATGGGCACTGATGAATAGCTGGTACTGATGGATGGACACTGACAGATGGATGGCACTTATGGGCAGGCACTGAAATAAATGACTTGAAAGGAACCTAAACTATTTTTCTATGCTGCCTGCAACGTCCATCTTGCTACACCCTGCACTTGGCCACATAAAAGCAGCAGCAGACATTTTGTTACACCCAGCCTGAACTATCTGAAATTTTTAGATTATAACACTCCAAGATATATTAAGGCATTGATATTAGGATTCACTTTTTTATGTCAGTTTCATGTATTTAACACTATGTAGATAATTAGTATTTGACACTTCAGCGGGGGGGGGGGGATCTAATCACACACTGACCTGCTGCAGTGATGCTGGCCGTGTGTCTGTGCCTCTGCTTGCTGGAGAGGGGGAGAGGGGGGGGCTCCACCAGGCTGAGTACGGACACTCAGGGCACTGGGAGAAGCCTCGCTGTGTGCATAGCCTTGCAGCTGCCAGGGAAAAGTCAGATCTGTGCGGAGATCACACAGGACTTCCTGCTCACCAGACTGTGACAGAATTAGCGGAGCCGCGATGAGCAGAGCTGAATGTGAGAGCTGCACCCGGCAGGAGGGGGAGGACAGTGGAATGGGGGGAGCTGGGCTTGCTCGCCTCTAATGCAGGAAGTTTCCACAGATATGCAGTCCCAAGCCTGGTGACAGCTGGCGAGAGGGGAGGGAGGAGGCAGGGAGGGAAATCACAAGGACACGTGATTGGTTGTTAAGGACGCCGCGGCCCTGTTCCTTAACAACCAATAATTGCCAGCATTTTTTGCTTTACTTTTCAGCTGTTAGCGGGGAATTCCTGCTGACAACTGAAAGTACAGAGCCCGAAGGTATCGGTTTTGAGTATCGGGGCATTTGCAAGAGTACCGATACTCTTGCAAATGCTTAGTATCGGCACAGATACCGATACCAGTATCGGTATCGGTGCAACCCTAGTAAGCAGGCAACCCCTCAATACACATCCCCTGCGGAGAGATGTCTGCAGTCCAGACCATTGTCTATGTGCCATGACTCAACACAGCTAAACGCAGCAACAAGAGGGGGGGGGGATGGGGGAGAAGGGATGTAGCATTACATTACATTATCTCAATGCCAGCTTCTCCCCGAGTCTCAGTCTCTTCTGGGCCATAATCTGTGGGTAGGAGGCCCGCTCTCAGTCCCTTCCAAAGCACACAGTGACAGTGGGTTCTGTCACATGTTCCCTGGGAGTGATTCTTACTGTAGGGGGAGGGGACTGACAAGGGCAGGAGACCGATGTGTGTTCCTCTGTACTGGGAACACACATTGGTCTTCTCACCTCTGACAGGAGATGGATCTGTGTGTTTACACACACAGATCCACACTCCTGCTGTGATCACGGGCAACCGTGCCCGCCGGGCACGCGCACCGGGTCCCGAGCGATGGTGCGCGCCCCCTAACGGCCGGGAAGCAAAGGACGTCATGACGTTCACCCGGAGGGAGAGAAGGTTCCTGCCGACATCATATTACTATGGCTCGGTAGGGAACTGGTTAAAAAAAAAAGCATCCGTTTTTTTACAACTCATCTGTTGTTGGGGATGTAGTGGCCAGCTTCCCGGCCCGCTCCTTAACCAGCTAATCACTGGTTCTTAAGGACACCTGTGGCCTCCAGTTAAACAAATAATAATAAATAACTCTGCTAAACGCTGGTCTACGGCCTCTGGTGGCTCTCCTGGACGAAGCCATATGTATGTGTGGGATTTCGCCCAGGAGAGCCAATCTGCCACAGTATATCTGCGTGAGCCGCTCGGGAACCGGTTAAGTATATGTGTATATCGGGAAACCATGCGACCATAAAGAGATGATTTGTATGTCCGACCCACAATAAACAAGCGTACATATTCGCCAGCACACCATGGATCGACCAAATTTTCGTCCAAAAAGTTTTAATGAGAAGCGATGACGTCACAAAGGTGCAACGTTTCAGAGCCACGCAGGACCCCTTCGTCAGGCATGTGATCATCATTTTTGGACGTAAATTTAGTCGATCCATGGTGTGCTGGCGAATATGTACGCTTGTTTGATGTTTCCAGGACCCAACTGGTAATCGCTGCAGCACCCACTATTTTATGAGCCATATCTACCAGGAACGTGTGCGATAGGAATATTGATCAGACCGAGCCACAATAAAATCATTTGATTAAAGTTTTACTTGCAGGTATAGTGTTACAAAAAACAACCTGCCAAGTGTGAAAATGGAAACTCCGGCCATAAAACCGCAGGTTTTAAGGATTCCGTAGATCTGTACCTGTACTATAATCTGGCTAAAGCGCCAACGCTAATCATATTAGTGTCGATAATTTTATGTTTGTTTATTGGTGTATATTTCTGCTTTGATCAGTCATAATTACAGTATATCGGTCATCAGCAAATCTTTTCTTTATTACTGATTTCTACTCCCCTTTTCTGGGAAGTTTTACAACTGATTATGTTAATGATCTGTTTCTCCTAGCATTATCATGTTATTAGACAGTAGGGCACTCTGTTAACACTTTTTTATATATTTTGTGTTTTACACTGCTGTTCTCTTTTTTCATGTTCTCACTGTGTTCCAAGCAGGAGTATAACTATGCAGTCCTGTGTCATGATGAGGACGTAAGTTGTACCACTTCCTCTGCTTACTGCATCACCCTTGCCTGCTACCCCCTAACATGCACTAGGTAGTCAGAATGGC
Source organism: Rana muscosa (assembly GCA_029206835.1). Taxonomy (NCBI): domain Eukaryota; kingdom Metazoa; phylum Chordata; class Amphibia; order Anura; family Ranidae; genus Rana; species Rana muscosa. The sequence goes on along the minus strand of CM055121.1, from coordinate 650,725,664 downwards.
ATGAAGTGTATCTGTGTATACAATATACTTCATGTTATGTATGACTCAGCATTTGATGTGACATGTCTTTCTATTAGGTTGCTCCTATAAAAACATATCTGCCAGCCAATATAATATGAGTATAATTAAATGTTTATGCATGCCTGCTGTGGTGCTAATATAATAACAACCCATGTAATGATTCCCTAAATTCAAGTTTTAAATAACATTTATGAAGTGTGTTTTCAATACAGGCAACCTTTCCTTGACATGAGCTCACTTGGATATGGGTGCCATCACGAACTTAAGACCTACGCAACAATTTGATTTTCATTTAATTCTCATTTGTTTATTTTACTTGGTTATATAGAGACCCAGAGTAGTTTGTGGAGAACTAGGAATGAGTCGCCTCAGTTCCTGCTCCCAAAGGAGCTTACAATCTAATATTCATATTCATTTGATAACCTGTGTGCGCTTTACTCCATAAAAAAGCTTTTTAATAATACAAAACATGTCATGTATGGTATGGAACTCCAGGCACAGACTTTCGTTTTCCAATATTCCTCAATATATGAAAAGGGCCTAAATCCTCATTGTGTACACCAAATGCCTTTGCAAACCCAGAGAGTGCCTTGTAAAATTATCAGTGACATCACTGTGTGTGCATACCCTGTGCAGATAGCAGAGCTTCAAGATTCAAGGAAGAATACACATGACTCTTGTATTTAGACAATATTTGCTTGAGTTCAGCTTTAAAGTACATCACCATCTGATTATGCAATCTCCGTGCCTTCTTTAGATTTACCAAATTTATATAATGTGACCTTAAAATCAGTTTGTATCCAGTTAGGTAGGCCTTAAAGTAACACTAAAGGTTATATATATATATATATATATATATATTATAGTGTGTGTGTGTATGTATGTATGTATGTATGTATGTATGTATGTATGTATATATATATATATATATATATATATATATATATATATATATATATATACACAAATTTTTTTTTTTTTAAACAAACCTGTCATACTTGCCTCCATTGTGCAGCTCGTTTTGCACAGTGTCCCCGAGCGCCATTTTCTGGGGTCCCCCGGCAGCTCTGATCTGATGCGGGGTCCTCCCCGCATCAGATAACCCCCTCTGGGAAGAGCTCTCCCAAGGGGGTTACCTTGCGGGCGCGCTCCCGTGTCCAGCATATTTGGTGTCCATAGCCGCCAAATGCAGGACTCGGCCCCGGCGCCCGCGTCATTGGATTTGATTGACAGCAGCGGGAGCCAATGGCTGCGCTGCTATCAATCCAATCAAGAGCCGAGAACCACGGGCAAAGATGCAGCACGTCCTCGTCGTGGGACATTCCAGGGCTCAGGTAAGTAAAACAGGGGGGGGGGGATTGGGAGCCGGTAATTGTCAGATGTTTTTTCACCTTAATGCATAGGATACATTAAGGTTAAAAAACATGAGGGTTTACAACCTCTTTAAGCAGATAATACAATTTTCTTGGAAGGAAAGAAAAATGCTCGATTCCCCTATCAACACCGAGGAGATATTGTGTCCTGCCGGTGGGAAGCCTTCCTGGCCGTCTTAACACAATGATTACTGTTGGCAGCTATAGCCGCCGGCAGTGATCATACAATCCGACAGGCTGGGTGTACTGAAATTGATTGATGGATCAACTTCAGTACAATCAGCCTGTTCATAGATTTATTGGATCTCGGCCAGTAGCTGCTGAACCAGCTGAGATTCAATCCATCCATGGCCGGCTTTAGAGCACCACATAGTTGTTGGTAGAAAATGAAGTTGTCCAAACAGATTTCAATGTGTATAGTCAGCCTTAAGCCCCGTACACACGGTAGGACTTCCATCGGACTTTTCCGTGGATTTTTGTCCGAACTGAGTTTGCCGGGCACACCCATAGCATACACACCACAGGACTTTTCTGCAAACTTTCCCAAAACTTTTTGCAACATCACGTGGTTTTTCTGCTTTTTTCTGCTCTTTACCGCCACCCTTTGGTCAACTTCTGCTATTGTTGGTTGATTTTAACATTAGTTGTTTTGTCCATCGGACAAAAGTCCGATGGTTTTCTGTACACACGGTCGGACTTTGCTCCATTGGACTTTTGTTGGCCAAAAGTTTGTCAGTTTGCAGACCCAACTTTTGTCCGATGAAAACACAAAAAAAAAAAAAAAGTTTGTCCGATGGAGCGTACACACGGTCGGATTGTTGGTCCAACTTGCTCAAAATGAAGTTTGTTGGCCAAAAGTCCGACCGTGTGTACGGGGCTTTACAAAATAATCAGTCAACTGATCAGCACGGTTAGCCTAGTTTTTTTCCTTGAGAAAAGAGAAATACAATACTGTAAGTGCTTGTAAGAAATAAGTACACACAGGTTAAAGCAGTTGTATACCCGTTTTTTTTTTACCCTGTAAAGCAAAAGGCATAATGAGCTAGTATGCACCGCATACTAGCTCATTATGAAATGCTTACATTAGAACGAGGCATCAGTAACTTACCTGGTCCACGCCGAGGGAGGTGATATCTTGCCTCGCCGTGTCTTCTGGGTATCGCGGCTCCATCGCTTTGAGTGGCTGGAGCCACAAAGTCGTCACTCCCGCGCATGCCCGCAGGAAACTTCTTTCCGTCCAAGGTCCGGCGTTTGCCGGGGCTTAAGCCGAAAATTCCCTGTGCGCATGCGCCGCTGCATTCAGTGGCGGTTTGCGAGGGGAATATCTCCTAAACCGTAAAGGTTTAGGAGATATTTATTTTTCCTACAGGTAAGCCTTATTGGCTTACCTGTAGGTAAAAGTTAAAAAATAACTATACAACCGCTTTAAGGACTAGTTGCCCAATGTAACTGTGGCACCACATGATGTCCCATGTAAAGCTGTTCACACATGTTGCAATGGGGTTGATTTACTAAAACTGGAGAGTGCAAAATCTCATGCAGCTGTGTATGGTAGCCAATCAGCTTCTGACTTTAGCTTGTTCAATTAAGCTTCGACAGAAAAAAAATGGAAGCTGATTGGTTACCACGCAGAGCTGCACCAGATTTTGCACTCTCCAGTTTTAGTAAATCAACCCCAGTGTATTGTACAATTTCTTTTTAGATTTACCAACAACTGTATATTGTGGGCTGAATTTGAATCTCTGTAACTCTGGAGGAGATTGTACAAGCAGATTTTAATGTGTGTGGCCAGTTGAGAAAAAGTTTTGTGCCACCCTCTACAGATCATGTTAAACATGCATAGCCTAACCTGACAGATATGAACAGAACTTTAGGTGAAAGCAGGTAAAATAGTGGTGGTTATTTTGTTACCACGTTGAGGGGCAGATGCTGGGTTTATCTGCACCAACATTGATTAGTGGGTTTTTTAGATTTCCGTGATATTTAAAGACTGTTGGCATTATAGGTTTGATTATGATGTGGGGTTGTTTTTCAGGGGTTGGGCTTGGCCTCTTAGTTCCAGTGAAGGGAACTCTTAAGGCGTCAGCATAACAAGACATTTTGGACAATTTCATGCTCCCAACTTTGTGGGAACAGTCTGGGGATGGCCCCTTCCTGTTCCAACATGACTGCGCACCAGTGCACAAAGCAAGGTCCAGAAACACATGGATGAGCAAGTTTGGTGTAGAGGAACTTGACTGGCCTGCACAGAGTCCTGACCTCAACCCGACAGAACACCTTTGGGATGAATTAGGGCTTAGACTGAGAGCCAGGACTTCTCGTCCACATCAGCGCCTGACCTCACAAATGCGCTTCTAGAAGAATGGTCAAACATTCCCATAGACACACTCCTAAACCTTGTGTACAGCCTTCCCAGAAGAGTTGAAGCCGTTATAGCTGCAAAGGGTGGGCCAACTCAATATTGAACCCTACGGACTAAGACTGGGGTGCCATTAAAGTTCCTCTGTGTATAAAGGCAGGCGTCCCAATACTTTTGTATCTATACCCAGAGTAATAATTATTCTCAAGTACTGAAAGCTGTGAGGTTTGAATGTAGTCCAGATGATAATTGGTTGATACATCTGTTCTTCCCTGATAAAGATAAATCCATTTTCAGCTGGAAACTTTGGCTGAATTTTCACAGGCTTTCTTTGATCAGAGGCTTGTTTTGGTAAATACAGAATGACTGTAATGTTCATATGCTGCAAATGTTGCACATTTAGATGACCTAGCATTACAGCCCATTCACACAGGGGCGTCTTTGGATCCGACTCCAAATCGCCCCAGGTCGCCCCTAGTCGCCTCAGGTCGCGCTGGCTGAAGAAATCAATGTAAGTTAATGGAGCCGTCCTTATGCACACTACTGCAGTCGCTCCGACTTCAAAAAAGGTCCCTGTACTACTTCAATCCGACTTCTAGGCGACCTGTAACCATTCATTTCAATGGGAGTCGCCTCTCACTGTCTTAATAGGAGCGACTCTCCAGGAAGAAAACATACATTTATCAGGCAAACCTCTCCCTCCCCCCTCCCTCCCACAGAGCTGATTCTTGTTTGATTGGCCACTGGAATGTCTCCTGTCCTGCAAGCAACTTGGAGTTGCCTTGTAAATAGCTCCAGGTCCTGTCTGAGTTGCCTCATAAAATCGCGCTGGAAGTCGTGTTGCCCCTGTGTGAATGGGCTTAAGATTCTTGGTGATTGTTTGTAGATGCAACAAAATGTGACAACAAGCTTACCAGCACACCTTGCTATAGTCATGTTATTCCTTTACATAAAGGCTATCATTATACCAAGGTGTGCTGGTAAAGATTCCGACTTTCCTATGATTGGTGCAGCCATCCAACAATTTACTATAGCGCCTTGCATGAACTGTGCACAAGCCTTTGAGGTATGTGACGGGTACTAATAAAACTTCTCTGAGCAGTATATGGCAGGCGTAAGAGGTACTTGACAGGGGTACCTAATAAATATGTGTGTGTATGTTTGGCAATGTATGTAAGCATAAATACCAAATTTAGAAGATTACTAGCATTATTATTATTGATACACTCATGTATATTAGCTTGGAAACAAAGTAGTTAATTTTCTAACCTAGTTTCTTATTTAAAACAATCTGGAGTCCTCATTTAAACTGCCTGTGTGCCATGTCCCTGCGTCCCATATGGGATTCAGTACTTGTCAGCGGGTCTAATGCCTGCGGGCAGGACATTCCTTGCACAAAGAGGATATGAGTGTCAGGCACATGATCCTCTCTCTCAGAATACAGGAGACAACCAATAAGCCCTGTGCTCTGGTTTTATGTTGCTTTTTTCTTTTTTTGTTGTGAAAACATTTTAAAGAGGAACTGCAGTCTGCTCACATAATTTGTAATAAAAACATCTTTGCCATTCTGAAGCTTCCCTCCGACCACTTTGCATATTATTTTATATATACTGTGATTATGTACTTGCCAAATATGCTGCAGAAATCTCCCTTCACTAAGTTTGACTGCATCCATTTTAACTGTGGGCAGCTGAAGCTGCTGCCTGTTCACTTCCTGGATTTACACAGACACACACACCTCTACAGCTCTCATTGGCCCTCTTATGACTCGTCCCTCCCTTCCTGGCAAATGCTCACAAGAGTGAGAGAGAGAGCTGTGGATGATGTCATAAGCCTAGGCTTTTTTTACCAGACAAACAGGAAGTGGGCTGTATAACGTATTTGCTGGCAAAAAAAAATATATTTTACTATCCAAAGGTAAAACAACAAGAGCAGAGGATTTAATAGATGAAAAAATGACTGAAGGTCCGCTTTAAGAGCTTGTGGTATATTTAATGTGCATATGGTATATCCTAAAGTAAACATATAGGCCTTAATTTTAGCAAAGAAAATTGAAAGAATGCAAAAACCCATAGCAACCAATTGGCTTTCATTTTGTCTTTTTATTAATACCGTAAAGATTGATAGGATTAATGTGAAAAACATTGTCATTTCTGAAGTCCAGGTTTAAAAATGAAACAAGAATTCTGATAGGTTGCTATGTGTAAGGCCCCTTTCAGACGGGTGGACTCCAGGAGCAGGTTTGCCTGCTCGGCATTGAATCTGTCCGCTGAGCAGGCGGATGACACGGCCCTCTTTTCTCTATGGGCAGTGAGATGGAAATGGATTGCATGTCCGTTTCCATCCGACTGTCATCCGAGCCTATCCATCAGATGAATGGGGAACGGATCCTCATCCATCTGTTTTTAATGGACAGGATCGGATGTCAGTGGACACATGTCCTTTGACATTTTCCACTCCATAAAGAGCAATGGCTGGTCAGATCGTATCCACCTGAAAAACTGATAGGCGGACCCAATCGGCCCGTCCATGTTAGGGGCCTAACGCAACATGTTTTTCCATAGGACATCAGTCACAAGGACTCCTCAGGTTTCTCTGACACCCTGAGGTCCACTGCTAATAACTTTGCATATGAACAATAACTATACCTTACATAAAATTAGTTTATATCCCTAGGGTATAGTTCGATTTCTCTAGATTTGTAAGGATTGTGAGTGTTGACAAGATTTAATAAAAAGTGTAATATTGCTATGTTCGAAAAAGTGATTAGTGCAGGTTGTTATCGTGGATGGTCTAATGAGGAAATCTGGAGGATAAGTGGGAAGCAAATGAGGGAAACTGTTTGTTTTAATGCTGCCCCCTGCTCAGCGGTACACACTTACCTTTCCTTTGCTCCCCCACTGCTCTCTTCAGCTTCCACAAGCCTTATATAAGTTGTGAGTTGCTCCAGTTGGAGCATACACCAGAGGACTGGGAACTGTCTGCACTCCCTCAGGTGAGAGCTTTGGGCCAGTCACCAAGGACCTTTTACTGTCATATGTTCTTCCATAACCAGAAATGCTGTGTATTTTCAGTACTTCCAGAGGCTGACTGGAGCAAGGGGGAGCACGTCTATTAGTCATGTACTTGTCAATTGTGTTTTGAGCTGCTGTGAGAAAATTAAACTGCTTTGTAGTTGGTCACAGTGAGTCACAGAATATTTTAGCATCCAGGTATATTGGCATTTCAGGCTGTAACCATCTTGAGTAAGGGCAGATGATTCATGTAGCATTTCCTGGAATCCATCTGCGCTTAGGCCAGAGGATTCAGGAGGGCGTGCTAAATTGAGAAAACCCCACCTCCCATGAAGACTCCTGGGAGGTACGACATCATTTGCCTAGACCTGGAAACCAGGAAGTAACTGAAGAAATGTAGAAAAATGTTTAAAACAAGTAAATATGATATACTTTGCTATCTATTTACTAGCAGCATAGGGATTAGAAATAGTCAATGTTGACTGAGAGTGTTTAGTTTCACTTTTAAAGCCAGGCCAGTGAATCCCCTCTAATTGCTTTTATTAGAGCTGAATGCCTGAAAATGTAGGATGCAAAAGCATTAATTGTCTTCCACTCCCTACTCGCTCTGTTTCAGTCCCTGGACCACAGTCTAAAGCCTCATACACACAATCGGACTTCCGTCTGACTTTTCCGTGGATTTTTGTCCGAAGGGCGTTGGCCCTGAACTTGTTCTGCATACACACGGCACAACATTTTCAGCCAACATTCACCAAACCACATGATTTTTCAGCTCTTTACCACCACCCTTTGGGCAACTTCTGCTATTGTCTGATCTTTAGCATTGGTTCTGAGCATGCGTGTTTGTACCTTGGACTTTAGTCTGATGGACTTGTGTACACACGATAGGATTAGCTGACGTAGGACATTTGTTGCCAGAAAGTTTGTCTGTTCTCACAGCGAATGTTTTTTCGATGAAAAAGCGTAAGTTTGTCCGATGGAGCATACACACGGTCGGATTGTCCGATCAAACAGGTCTGTCGGACATTTGTTGTCAAAGTCCTATCGTGTGTATGGGCCTTAAGGGTAAAAGTTTTAGGTAATCACCAGCCTGTCATTCCTAGTTGGAGAACATTTTGGGTGACAGGTTAGCATTGGGCAGATATTTTAAGGTTTTCTTGGCAACATTAGGTGACAAGTGGGCTTAAAGCCACATTCTAACTTCTACTTTGTATTTTTGTAGTTTCACAAAGACTATGGGGTCTACATGCCCCTAATAGTCTTACACATAAGATTTTTAACAATTGGGGCACTCCACCTCTTAGCATGACATTGGGCAGGTTTAAATTAGGAAGACACTCTGGTTACAGAGGTACCTGAAAAAATCAACATTTATTTTTCACACATGCTGTCCATAAATGGCCTATCTGTAAGATTACATAAATAGCTCTGCAGTAAAGAAATTGCAAACACTGTCAGCTGTCAGGAGGGAAGTAAAGCATACATTTAAAAGCCTTGTTGAGTCTATTTTGTTTTTTCCTAATAAGATGGTGCTGTCAGTTGTCTGCACCCGCTTTCCCTCTCTGTAGATTAAACATAAACTTTTGGTGGATACTGGTGTTTGTGTTTAGGGCAGTCATATCTTGCTTGTCCCTCCAACTGCCCATAAAGTGATTGTAAAGGTTTGTTTAAAAAAATAAAATAACAAACATGTTTTACTTGCCTCCTCTATGCAGTTGGTTTTGCACAGAGCATCCTCCTCTTCTCGGGTCCCTCTTTGCTGCTCCTGGCCCCTCCCTCCTATTGAGTGCCCCCTCAGCCAACAGCTTTTTATAGGGGGCACCCCGAGCTGAGTCAGAGCTCAGTGTATCCATTTAGACACGGAGCCCCGACTCGGCCCCGTCCCATCTCTCCCCTGATTGGATGAGAAACAGCAGTGGCGCCAAGTCAGTCAACCAATCAGGAGGAGTGTCCCAAATGGCTAAGACACTCGTGGCCATTGCTGGAGAGAGATGGGGCTCAGGTAAGTAATTAGGGGCTGCTGCTACACACAGAAGGTTTTTTATCCTAATGCATAGAATAATGCATTAGGATAAAAAACCGTGTGCCTTTTACGCCTCCTTTTAAGTATCTATGAGCACCTTAAAGTGGAACTAAACCAACCAATTTAAAGTAAATCTACACTCTGGCTGCTGACATCTTCAGTTGGTCTATTTCTGGCTGCTGATATTTGGCTTTTGGTTTTCATTGGCTGGGCCAAGGTGATGTCACCTTGGTAATGTCAAAATTGTAGGGTGGACAGGCAGGTAAGAAACTTTAGAAACATATACAATGTCTCTTCAGCAGTAAAAATCCTGCCTGTTTGAAATAGTTTTTTTTTTTTTTTTCTTAAAGTTTAATTTTTGTTTCCCAAAACGATTACCTTCAAGGCACACCTTTTAAGTGATTACTGAAGTGTCCTTTTTTTTTTTCCCCGTTTTATAAATAACAAACATGTTATACTTGCCTGCTCTGTGCAGTGGCTTTGCACATAGCAGCCCGGATCCTCCTCTTATTTTTTGGTCCCTCGCTGGCGTTCCTGGCCCCTCCCGCCAAGTGCCCCCACAGCAAGAAGCTTGCTATGGAGGCACCTAAGCCGAGCAACAGCTCTGTGTGTACATTAAGACATGGACCTGCGGCCTGGTCCTGCCCCCCTTTTCTCCTCATTGGCTCACTCACTTTGACAGCAGCGGGAGCCAATGGCGCTGTTCTGCTGTCTCAGCCAATGAGGAGGGGAGTCTCGGACAGCCGAGTCTCTCGCCCAGAAACAAAAGGCAAAACATTTGTGTGTGTGTGTGTGTGTGTGTGTGTGTGTGTGTGTAATATATATATCTACACACACACACACACCTGGCTCATGTCTTTCCTATTACTGTGAGCAAAATGGAAGCTCAAAGTGGAAATTGATTGGTTTACTCATGCAAAACCGACCGCTTTTGTTTGTACATTGTTTTGTTTTTTTTGTTTTTTGGCTCTGTATATAAGACCTTTTTTAATTTGATACAAGTTCTAATTACCTCTGCCTTTCAACATCAACCAGTTATGTCCTGCTACCACTGGGTACTGTATAACAAATGCCATTGAGTTTACCTGTATAAATGTGGTACACCTTTTCCTGTTTAGTTGTGAGATCAAAGTTTTCCAGTTGTAACAGCAAAATGTATTATGAAATACTATTCAACCCAGTTGTTATCAGTACATTTCTGTCAATATATTCTATGGAACTGTGACCTTTTCAGATATTTTTGATCCACAATCCTCAAATATACGTAGTTATCCATTTTCTGGGTGAATGTGCGTCATTGCATCCGTGACTGGCTTCTTTGTTCTTGACAAAGCTGTTGTAGGAAGGTGTGACTTTATTAAACATCCTGATCTAAGACTGGCCTTCAAGCAAAAGGTTGCAAAAGGCATAACATGTTTTCAAATATGTAATCCAATTAATGTAATATGTTTACATTTGGATTTAAATTTTAATAATTTGACATTAACCCAATGCATGTATTTCACATGTACAAAACTGTGCAAAAGTTTTAGGCAGGTGTAAAGAAATAATGCTTTCAAAAATATATATTTTAATGTATTCTTTATCAATTTCCAAAATGCAAAGTGAGCAAACAGAAGGAACCTCTATATCCAATCAATTTTTGGTGTGACCACACTTTTTTTCTTCAAACCAGCATCAATTCTTGCACTTGCACACTTTGTACACTTGCACAAAGTTAGGAATTTTGTATAATTTAAAGTCAGGTGTATGATTAACCAAATATACCAAGCAGGGGCTAATGATCATCAATTTAATATGTACCTTGAAACAGTCATTAACTGAAACAGAAACGGCTGTGTAGGAGGCTTAAAACAGGGTGAGGAACAGCCAAACGCTGCTACTAAGATGAGGTTGTGGAAGGCAATTTCATGTCACAGGTCCTACACCATGGCAAGACCGAGCACAGCAACAAAACACAAGGTAGTTATATTGAATCAGCAAAGTTTCTGCCAGGCAAAGATTTCAAAGCAGACTGGGTTTCAAGATGTGCTATTCAAGCTCTTTTGAAGAAGCACAAAGAAATCGGCAATGCTGAGGATGGTAGACCATCATGCTTCCTTTTGACATTGGAAGAACTGTACCACAGAACTGGTTGAAACCAGTGAGACCCAGGTTCACCCATCTACTGTCCAGGGAAGAAATAAAAAGGAGAAAAAAGGTAGAATACTGCGCTACCAAAAAAAGTGAATAAAAAAATGTGTAAATGTCAGCAGCAGCTGAAACGTAGGATAATACGTGCAAAACTATATGTTGTGAACTAAGCTGCGCTAATACAGTGAATTGACCACTATATCATAGGAATTATAAAATGAACATGTGACCCAATATCATATAATAAGACAAATATAATAGGTGTGCAAAATGAAAGTCTCTTAAGGAATTGGTGAAAAACCAAGTGAAGAAATCCAAATCGGGTGTAAAGATGATATGCTTGAAGGGGACGACAGAAAGATCCCAATCAATCACCACGACACCAACGTGATCCACCACCACATAGATAACCTGCTTACCAGAAGCAGGCTAAACACCAGCCTGTAGGATGTTGGTACAGATCAGCCGCACTCCACCAACTGGAATGGGTATGTAGACTAGGGGTACTCCAACACTCGAGGGAATTATCCTCCAACCGAGTCCCAGAAATATAAAAGACACTCGATAGTTAATACAGTACCATACACGATATTTATTGATTAAAAGTTGCACTTACAGTGTAAAAGGACAAAGACAGCATCCAAGTTAAAATGGGCGTCTAACGTATAAAAAAGCCGGCCGGTCTGCAATCGCCCATCCACTTGCGATGACGTCAGCGCGTTAACCTCCCTACTGTCCAGGGAAGTTTTGCCAGAAGTGGTCTTCATGGAAGAATTGAGGCCAAAAAGCCAGACTTCAGACGTGGAAACGAGGCTTAGCGACTCTGGAACCATGCATGAAAACATTGTGATTGGGGTGCAGAAAACTGGCAGTAGGTGCTGCTTACTGATGAGTAAATTTTTTTTAATATTGGACTATAGAAGGAGGCAGAAGGGCTGGAGAGCGGTACAATAATGAGTGTCTCTGCAGGCAACAGTGAAGCATGCTGGATGTTTCTTGCACTTTTGGGGCTGCATTTCTGCAAATGGAGTTTTAAATCTGGTCAGTGGTGGCCCATCCATTAGGGGCGCATGGGCACCACCCCCCTACCCATGCATCTGGCCCCCTAATCTACATGCAGGGTGCCGGATGCATGAATACATTTGGGGGTTTTATTTATGTTTTGAAGCGCGTGATTAGAGCCAGAGGCTCTAATGGGCTTCAAAAAAGGGTTGGCTTGGGGCGCAGAGCACTGCGCCCGAAGCAGACCCAGTTGTGTGACAATGGCGAATGAATATTCGCTATTGTAACACTGATTCTCCTCCCAGCCAATCAAGAAGCGGGTCGTGAGACCCGTCGCCCGATTGGCCGAAAGAAGATCACTTTGGCGGCGAGGAGGGAGGAGACGCAGGGGTAGTGAGAGAAGCGGCAGACACCACCCGGATCACTGCCCGCGAGATGGGGTAAGAGCTGGGCCCTGACTGACTGGTTGACCCTGATGGGGGGGGGGGGGGGTAACGCCTGTGACCCGGCCAACCGAACGACCTGGGGCGGAGCGGTTGGTGGCGTCTGTGACCCTACTATGGGGTCACAGATCCAGCCGCCACTGGGATCTGGTCAGGATCAATGGTGTCCTCAATGCTGAGAAATGCAGGCAGGTACTTATCCGTCGTGCCATACCATCAGGGAGGTGTGTGATTGTCCCCAAATTTATTGTGCAATAGGACAATGACCCCAAACATACAATGTCATTTAAGAACTATCTTCACAGTAAAGAAGATCCTGGATGTGATGGTTTACCATCCACAGAGCCCTGATCTCAACATCATCAAGTCTGTATGGTATTACATGAAGAGACAGACGTATTTGGGGCCTACATCCACAGATGATCTGTGGTTCGTTCTCCAAGATGTTTGGAACAGCCTACCTGCTGAGTTCCTTAAAAAACTGTGAGCGCAAACACTGTGTGTACCTAGAATTGACGCTGGATTATTTTTTTCAGTTTTTTACTTTCCATTTAGCAAATTGATAAAAATAATCTGTTTACACTGAGATTGCAGGCCACACCCGCCCAGACCAGAACTTCCCCAGATACAACTAATTAAATAAATACCTGAAACATTTTATTTGGCAAAAACTTGGCCGTGACACCTTTATTGGTTTTTCACAAATAATTTTCCATAAATCTTTATTACCATTCAAAACTTCATAAATATTAAAATAACATATTTCTACCTGCTCAGTTGTTAGAACTTGAGCAGTAGCACAACTTCAAAAATAAATAACAGTCCCCCCTGGATCCAGGGTGACCCACCACATAAAAATGCACGCGACTGGGGCGGGAGGGAGGGAGCTCAAATCTTCTTTGCTGTCATCCGGAAAAAGGCAGAACCCTGCACCTGCTGGCCCTTTTATAGGTAATCCCAAAAATCCAGAAGATTCCCTGAACTCTCATTGGCTCTTCCTTCCTAGCTGTGGTCCGGCCCCTAAAAGGGGCGGACTCCTGACTAAACTACACTAATGCTGCCAAACCTAACTTATTTTTTATTTATTTTTTCTTTGGGCTAGGGAGGCCTCAATCTCAGGAAAGTGGCCCCATAATGTGACCCCTTTATTCATGAGATTGCAGGCCACACCCGCCCAGACCAGAACTTCCCCAGATACAACTAAATAAATACCTGAAACATTTTATTTGGCAAAAACTTGGCCGCGACACCTTTTGTTGGTTTTTCACAAATAATTTTCCATAAATCTTTATTACCATTCAAAACTTCATAAATATTCAAATAAAATATTTCTACCTGCTCAGTTGTTAGAACTCGAGCAGTAGCACAACTTCAAAAATAAATAACAGTCCCCACACGCCGGTATTGAGCATCAAGACCGGCCCACCCCAAGCGTTGCGGCCTTTTCGATCATGTTCTGCAAACCCAAATTAAAGCTATCATTACCTACTTCGGATAAGTGCACGCCATCCAGTCTGTATAGACCTGGATAACCCCCTTCCAAGTCCACGTGCCAATACGACAATCCCCCCACTTGGGGCATGAACTTCTCAAGAGCCCTATTGACTCTCTTCCTCATTTTTTCCATAACTCTCCTCTGGGCAGAGGAGAGCCATGAAAGACGAGGAACCACCTCAGAAAAAACTAACGTTGTACCTGGGAAAGTCGTACTGAAGTGATGCAGGTCGCGCTTAATCATAAACAGCAAGTCTAACGTTTTAACATTACCCAAATCATTGCCTCCCAAATGAATTATCAGGATAGATGGCAACGGCCATAGGTGACACAACCTAGATAAATGCAAGTTCAGTTGAAGCCACTGAAGGCCTCTTATACCTTTCCAGGACAAACAAAACGAGTCCGGGTGCAGAGACAAATTCGATGAATAGCTGCGTTGAGCTGCTCTTTTTTGTGCCCAATAAATAAATGAGTGCCCCAAAATCCCCACTGTGTGTTGGGTACCTAAAATTAAACAAACAAATTAGGACAAACGTATAACTTAAAACATTTCGACTTCCACCTACCCATTGCTTTAATATCTGTTTCGGAGACGCCCGATCGGGCCGCCTCCGAGGCTGCGCCAATCCGAAAGAAGTGGGAGGAAAACTTGAATTTACCTAAACCCATGGTACCCAAACTCTTCTTTAGGACTGCATCGAATTGGTACTTTGTCAGGGGCAACAAATTAGCGTGAATGAGAAAAAATTCCCCCCCGGTAGGCCTAAGTCCCATGAATTGCTTAACCAAGGCTACTGGGCATATGAAAACATCATTGTGCTCCTTTAGATGAACCCATCTACCCTTGCCATATTGGTCTGTTTTGGAATACTGCAGCCACACATGAACACCCGACTGATCCACTAGCACCTGATCGAATCGAACACCAGAACCACCCTGCTTGCTTACTGGAATTAATTCCGAGATACGGAATGCCCCAAAAAAGGCAAGCACAAAGGCTGTCCTAAATAATAAAGCCTCAGAGGAAAAACAGACCACCGAAGTCATTCTGCAAAGGCCACTGAGAATGTCAAGAGAGGATCGGTCTTCTATCATCTATGACAAACATCAATCTCTTGTATCCCTTCAGCGCCTGTTTTACAGAAAAATAAGAAGTACAAGGTCTCAGACCCAATAAACGGAAGAAAAATGACATGCCGGCCAGCATTTTTGTCACATGACTATGCGAGAACTGCTGCCGCATTAAACTTGACAGAAAAGCCAAAATGGTACCCTCCGAAGGCCTATTAAACTGAAAACCTTCAGTACTGGCAAAAGATATCCAGCTGCTCCAGGCTGCGGAGTAACATGACCAAGTCCTAGGAGCTAAAGAGCCCTTAATAGCATCCATTGCAGCACAGATCATCTCCCACAGATAGGCCGGGCACGGGCTGCCGACTGCGTCCGCCTCCGGAAGCAGACTCCGAAAACGCTCCTCCTGAAAACGAGATAGAGAATCAGCTATATTATTCAATATCCCTGGAGAATACCTAGCCTTCAACCAAATATTAAATTTGAGGCATCTGAAGACCACCTGACGCAAGATTTTGATTATCAACAAAGAACTGGACGAGAGACAATTCACTGCATATAACACACCCTTGTTATCCGTCTCCACCAAGATGCGCCTATTAGCAAACTCTGAGCCCCACAACTCCAGTGCCACTAAAATTGGGAACAACTCTAGCAATACCACGTTCTTGGTAGCTCCTGAACTTACCCAAGACTCCGGCCAAGCCGCACAGCACCAATGCGATCTCCAGATGGCACCAAAACCTTTGGAGCCAGCTGCATCTGTAAACAGACAAAAATCCCTTGCCACAACAAATTCCGCCTGAAAAAAGGACTTGCCGTTATAACAATCAAGAAAGCTAGCCCAAACCATCAAATCTTCCTTAATAGGGGTAGTTATCCTAACATGATCCAAGGGAGATTTCAAACCCGAAATTGCCAGGTAAAGCCGACGTGAAAAGATTCTGCCAGCAGGCATGATTCTGCACGCAAATGCCAGAACCCCCAACAGCGACTGCATTTCTTTCAAACGCACCTTCTTCTTTTGCAACACCGTCGCGATTAACCATTTTAATTTATTCAATTTTTTTTTCTGGCAAACGGAATTCCATACTGCGGGTATCTATCTCAATGCCCAAAAATTCCAATGAAGTACTGGGCAGGCAAGTTTTTTCTTCAGCCAACGGTACGCCAAATTCAAGAGACTTGGCTTGAAAAGATAGCAACATATCAGAACATATACTAGAGTCTGCTGGGCCAACAAATAAGAAATCGTCTAACTAGTGCACTGCACCATCAAACCCGGACCGGATGCCAAGTACCCAGTGAAGAAATTTGGAAAATGTTTCAAAGTATGAGGAAGACAACGAACACCCCATTGGGAGACGCATGTCAAAGTATTGACCCTCTAAATAAAAACCCTATGAGTTAAAGGCCTCCGGGGAAACGGGCAAGAGCCGAAAAGCTGATTTTATGTCCGCCTTTGCCAACAACGCCCCCGGGCGAAACGGCCTGATCTTATCAATTGCTTCCTCAAATGAAGCGTAAGACACTGAACATAGGCTCTCATCAATTTCATCGTTCAATGAATCACATATAGGAAAGGATAGATGATGTCTAATACGAAATTCATTAGGTTCCCTTTTTGGGCACTACTCCCAATGGGGAAATCCGAAAATTTATAAAAGGGGGGGTGCTCAAAGGGCCCTGCAATCCTACCTACCTACCCTTAGTTCCTTACATAACTTATCCCTTACCACCTGGGGAAACTGGTCTACAGATTTCAAATTCCCCACCAATTTACACCCATCCCCTGAAAAAGAAGGCAACGGGAATCCCTGCTCAAAACCCTTACTGAGCAAACAAGCCTTCTCCCTGTTTGGGTAAATGTCCAGCCACGGGCGTAGTTTTTCCAGCCTCACTGGCGTGCAGGTTTTTGGAAAAACGATGCTGCGCCGGGCTAGATCCTGCCGCTGCATTTCGCTTAAAACATTTTGCCTCTGGGTGTGTCCCCGCACAAATGGAACATTCATGTCTGTATTTACAAGAATTATTCCAGCGGCATTGACTGTCATTATGTGCGAAAAAGAAGCCTTTTCTAAAGGCCGCTGTGGAAGAGCTAGCAGTGAGTTGTCTAGGTGCTACCTGCTTCTGTGGCAAAATCAAATTGAGCCACAAGCCTACATCTTTCATACCCCACCTAAGAGACGGGTGAATGGACAATTTCTGACGAAAGGATTCGTCATAGTAAAACCAACCCAGGCCACCAAAATTTTTATACGCTTCTAGGATATGATCTAGATGCTGGAAAAGCCCCCCCCCCACACCGTTCTGGGTGCTTTTCCGCCATTATGCCAGAATAAATACAAAAGGCTTGCAGCCAATTGTTAAATGACCTAGGGATCGCCCTGCGCCTTTCCTCCTCACCCCTCTTGTCCGTTCTGACCATAAATTCTTTATGAGCAGGCAGGAGAGAGAGAATGTCTACATAAGCTCAAATCTTCTTTGCTGTCATCCGGAAAGAGGCAGAGCCCTGCACCTGCTGGCCCTTTTATAGGTAATCCCAAAAATCCAGAAGATTCCCTGAACCCTCATTGGCTCTTCCTTCCTAGCTGTGGTCCGGCCCCTAAAAGGGGCGGACTCCTGACTAAACTACACTAATGCTGCCAAACCTAACTTATATTTTATATTTGGGCTAGGAAGGCCGCAATCTCAGGAAAGTGGCCCCATAATGTGACCCCTTTTATTCATTCTATTTCTGAAAGCATTCTTAATTTACAGCATTTTTTCACACCTGCCTAAAACTTTTGTACAGCAGTGTATATCTCTGTGAAATCTTTTTTATGTGCTAAAAAATTTTGACAGCAGAGGTGAAGGTCAGGCAGGCACAAAGCAGCCTGTCTCTCCTGTTTAGAGTGCCAGGAGTGTAGAGAGGGTTGCACTCACAGCACTTTTGGTAAAACTGGCAGTTGTAAAGCTGGACTTACCCCAATGTAAACCAGCACATTTTAAATTGAAATGTAGTTCCTGGAGTTCTTTAATACCCATCATGCGGGTTACAGAGATTTCCTACCCTGTATTCTGGGTAATTTCTGCATGCCTATATCTGCCTCTTCTGTACATTCTGGTTGATATTGTGTGGAACTTTTTTGTAGAATTGTTCCATTTTCGTTTTGCCAGAATTGTGGTTGTTGCTTTGAAAAAAAGTATTGGGAAAAAAAAAAAAAAAAATATATATATATATATATATATATATATATATATATATATATATAATCTTTAACCACTTCCATACAGGGCACTTATACAGCTTCCTGCCCAGACCAATTTTCAGCTTTCTGCGCTGTTGCACTTTGAATGACAATTGCGCGGTTGTGCTACACTGTACCCAAACTACATTTTTATCATTTTGTTCCCACACATAGAGCTTTCTTTTGGTGGTATTTGATCACCTCTGCGATTTTAATTTTCTGCTAAAAAAATTTTAAAAGACCGAAAATTTTGAAAAAAACCCATATTTTTTTTGTTTGTAAATTAGTAAGTTTTCTCCTTCACTGATGGGCACTGATGGGGCTGCACTGACGGGCACTGATAAGGCGGCGCGGATGGGCACCGATAAGGCGGCGCGGATGGGCACCGATAGGCAGCGCGGATGGGCACCGATAGGCAGCGCGGATGGGCACCGGTAAGCGGCACGAATGGGCACAGATAGGCGGCACGGATGGGCACAGATGGGCACCGATAGGCGGCACAGATGGGCACTGATAGGCGGCACAGATGGGCACCGATAGGCGGCACAGATGGGCACTGATAGGCGGCACGGATGGGCACCGATAGGTGGCATGGATGGGCACTGATAGGTGGCACTGTAATGTGTTAATGGATGCCAATCGGTGCCAAACAATAATGCCTGCCAATCAGTGATGCCCATTGTGGGCACTGATTGGCAACCATTAGGGGCACTAATTGGCATCCATTAGGGGGCACTGATTTCAATCCCTGGTGGTCCAGTGTCATCCCTGGTGGTCCAGTGTGGGCATCCTGGGGGGGGTGTGCTGATAATTGATCAGCACAAACCCCCCCTGTCAGAGGAGCAGCCGATTGGCTCTCCTATACTCGCGTCTGACAGACGCGAGTGAGGAAATGCCGATTACCGGCTTTTCCTGTTTACATGTGATCAGCCGTGATTGGACACGGCTGATCACGTGGTAAAGAGTCTCCCTCGGAGACTCTTTACCTAGATCGGAGTTGCGGGGTGTCAGACTGATCACCGTTTAAAATCACCGTTTAAAATCCTGAGGACGTCATATGACGTCCAGTCAGGATTTTAGAACCACTTTGCCAACGTCAATCCGCTATAGGGCGGGCGGCAAGTGGTTAATACCCACCTCATTCAGCAATTCATAAGCAAAGTTATGACAAAATAATTTGTTTAATGCAATAATCTTTGTTTCTGGTTTGGGGTGGGAAGGGGGGGGGGTCTATAATAAATTTTAATGCAATTTTTTATTTTTGTTTTTGATTTGGAAATGTATACATTTCACTTGATATTTTGTATCTGTGTTAAAAGTTTATATAATCTTTTTTAGTTTACATGTATACATTTATTATGGGGTGCAACCATGGCACTGGTGTCACCTAGCATTATAGGTTGCGAAGTACAACCTTAATTCCAAATAAGTTGGGACACTCTGTAGATTCTACACAAATTCACAATATAAATTGGAAAACATTTCAAATGTTTAAACTGAGGAAATGTACAATTTTAAGTAAAAAAAATAAGGTAATTTAGAAAATAATGGCAGCAGCACGTGCCAAAAGAGTTGGGACAGGGCCATGTTCACCACGGTGTAGCATCCTCTGTTATTTTACTATCTGGGAACTGAAGAGACTAGTTGCTGGAGTTTTGGAAAAGGTATGCTGGCCTGAGCATATGCTGCTCTAAACCAGAATATATCTTTCAGCTTTGATAGTGCCTTCCCAGATGTTCAAGCTGCCCATTCCATATGCTCATACCATCAGAGATGCAGGCTTTTGAACTGAGCGCTGATAACAAGCCAGAAAGTTCCTCTCCTCTTTAGTCCGAAGATTGCGCCTCCCATGCTTGCCAAAAAGA
The DNA here is from genome assembly GCA_029206835.1 of Rana muscosa. Classification (NCBI taxonomy): domain Eukaryota; kingdom Metazoa; phylum Chordata; class Amphibia; order Anura; family Ranidae; genus Rana; species Rana muscosa. The sequence goes on along the minus strand of CM055121.1, from coordinate 650,705,633 downwards.
ATGTCAAATTTCAATTTGTCTGACCACAGAATAGTTTTCCACTTTGCAACAAACCATTTTAAATGGGCTTTTGCTTAGAACAGATGGCAGCGTTTCTAAATCATGTTTAGATATGGCTTCTTCTTTGCATGTTTGTATGGCATGACAAACTGTTCACAGACCGTGAGTTTTGGAAGTATTCCTGAGCCAATGCAGTGAGTGATGTTTATCACAGAATCATAACTGTTTTTAATGCAGTACCATCTGAGGGCCCAAAGATCACGGGCATTTAATATTGTGTTTTGTGCAAAGATTTCTCCAGATTCTTGGAACCTTTTGATGATATTATGTACTATAGATGATCTATTTAAAGTCTTCAGAATAATAATCCTTAATGTAAAATTATTCGACACTTTAGACACAGACTTTTACAGATTGGGGAACCTCTGCCCATCTCTCTTCTCAAACACTCTGACTCTCTAAGATGTCCTTTTTGTACCCAATCATGTTACTGTCTTGTTTATAATTAACCTAATTTGTTGCAAAATGTTCGTCCACCACTTACTTTGCCCTGTTCCAACTTTTTGGAGACCTGTTTCTGCCTTATTTT